>CM076578.1:1299395495-1299543190 GCA_034641835.2 Pinus albicaulis | reverse complement strand
AGATGTCAAATTAATATATAATGGTAGGTGTCAACACAATTTAACTACATGATTATGGTTGATAAATATGTGAATCCTCAAGAGTAAATGGATTCAAACAGAAATAATCCTTCCTATGGTAAATATGGAAAGAAGATAACTGAAATTACATTTGTAGGGGAGACAATTTTTATGCACTATAAGGTAACTCAGGCGAAAAGTGGAAATTTTTATATGCACAAATATGTTGATAATTGTCTGTTTGGATGATTTGTATGATATTGGAAAGAAAGCTCGAACTTGTAGGTTTGTGGCTTCTATATATCCTAGTGTTAAGTGTGACCGTAAATCTCTCTGGATTATCATGAATGTTTACCTTTTTGGTATATTTCATTTCTTTCTATATTATTTTCATCTATCTAGATGTGTAATAAAATATTTATTTTGCAATATTGTTTTCTCTCGTCAAAGTAGTTGGTGTAGAGTTTGATTGTAGCTCCTCTTGCAATAGTATCACTATTGTCTACCTTACATTTTTTATTGCATTTTTTCTTTTGATATCATTGTTTGTCATATTAATTGCAGTGTAGTACAAAATTGGTTTTTTAAGAATGGGGGTCAACCTAATTTGGTGTACCAAGAAAAAAATTGAAATCATTTATATGCCTAAAATCTCTAAGGCTTAGCAACATAAGTTGATTGACCATATTAAAAAAACGTAGGAATAAATATATGTCCTCCCATTAAATCATATTCAGATAATGCTTTTCATCACTTCTATCATGGATCCAATAGTAAGAGACAACAAATAATTGATGACCAGAGGACGAATAATTATCCTGCATAAGAAATTTTTAGATTGAACAAGAAAATTTCAGCACCCACGCCTAGTGCATTAAGCACCTACACTAGGGTGTGGCCCATAATGTTATTTTTGGTGCACATTTATTTTAGTTGTCCCTTAATTATAATGGATAATAAAATGTAATATAAATATCAAAACTACTTGTAATAGTTAAATAAGAGTGATAAAATATTTTAGCTATTGTATTTCGATTTAGAGGTAGTTGGTGAGTCATGCAGATTAATTCTAGTTGTAACAGAGTTCGAAGCACAATGGTGCATTATTTAATGCAAGTTGTAATCAGTTTAACTCAGTTAAGTGAGTTAAAACTCAATTGTGCTAGTTGTAACTGTTAGATACACTAGTGAGAGATCAAGTGAATTAAATATTAATTAATTCACAATTAGTGATCTCACATGCAACTGAGGATTTACAATTATTAGTTGCATTCATGTCAGATCTAGTGAAGACCCAATTGAGATCTAGGTGAAAGGGAAGTTGACTATCATTTGTAGGATTATTGGGTTGCACTCATGCACCAAAACACCCATTTAAGTGCCCATGATACCTGCACAGTCAAGGAAAGCCAAAATTCCTATTCTTCAGGGATTTCATTCATCAGGGATTGTAAAAACAAGGCATGTTGTCTGGAGGCAGTAAATTGGCTAAGTATTGGTCATTTTTATGTATGATAGTCTGAGACAATTAGCTGAGTACTGAAGGGCTCTTGTGAGAAGTGTTTTGTATGTAATTTTTCCATGATCCATGGTGAATATACAATAGAATATAGTGGGGTTTTGAGAAGAAAGCTTTCCCCAAGAAATCATCTATGTTGTGTTTGATTTTATTCTTCTTTACTTCATGTGATTGGCGTTTGTCTTTTTAATTCCGCAAAATATTTGTAGAAGTGATTCAATATTTAACTTTAGTACATTTTTAGATTTGGTGAATCCATGATATACATGCTTTTTGTATGATTTCTACATGGTATCAAAGCAGAAGAAATCACATTTTTGAACAAGGAGTTGAGTTTCTGACTAGATAGAATTCGAATTTGCAGAAAGACTTTCTTGGTGCTACAACTGATTTGGGATCGAAATGGATTTCAATGGCTTGAGGTTGGAGTATGCACTCGAGGGAAACTAAAACTATATTTATTTTAAGGATCGGATGGAGGTAGTACTCAAAGATAATGGCTTGAAGGAATTCATTGACAATGACATTCCTAAACATGTTGTGACAGATGCTGTAAATCTTGATGTATGGCAAAAGAAAGTGGCAAAGGCCAGGAGCATCTTGTTTGAGGGAGTACAAGACCACATTGTCTCAAGCCTCCATGGGAAAGCCACACCATATGAAATGTGGAAGGCTTTCATGAATATACTCCAGAGCAAAAATGACTATAGGAAATTGGCAGTCAAAGATAAACTCAGGAAGATCAAGATGGAAAAGGGCGACACCATTCCAAAATATATAACAGTCGGGATGATGATTTTGAAGAATAGTGTGTTTTTTCTGACAAGGCAAAGAAGGGGAAGGGGAAGAAATTCCATTCCAAATCCAAGTCCAAGAATGGCAAGAAGAAGGACATGTCCAAGGTGAAGTGTTTTCACTATCATGGGCATGGGAATTTTGCTACTAACTATCCACAAAAGAAGAAGTACAAGAAGGTTGGAGGATCTGCAGTTGGTGAAGCTTTGGCCTCACAATTTGAGCTTGAGTTCTCATTGATCACATGCATGGTGTCAAGTGCATTTGGATCTATGTGGTATTTGGATAGTGGTGCTTCCTTTCACATGAAGGGAGATGAAGATGTTTTCAGTGACTTGGAGGAGAAGGATCTCCATATGCATATCGAAATGGGGGATGATGGACAGGAAAGTGCTACCGGGATTGGTACTATTACCTTTCAGAGACATTCAGGTAAACCATTTGAATTAAAATATGTAATTCATGTACCAAGTTTGAAGAAAAACTTAGTCTCAGTTGCAATGTTGGAGGATAGAGGCTATGATGTTATTTTTAGTGAAGGAAAATATTTCCTGCAACATAAAACAATAGGACATGCCAAGAGGATTGCGATTCGAGTTAATAATATATACAAGTTGGAGGTAGATGGTTGCACAACAATGATGGGCGAGGGAGAGAAATTGGTGAGCTAGGATGAGGGTGAATTATGGCATAGGATATTGGTCCATCTTCATCATGGAGCCTTGAAAGTCATGCAATAGATTTATATAGGACTTCGAATGAAACACTTGCTCATTTATATACATACAAGGGGTGTACCATGGGGAAGTATGTAAAGGCCACCTTTCACGAGAAGGAGAACCGAGATTCGGGGATCCTTAAAATAGTTCATACAAATGTCTGTGGACCATTCTCTATTGCTTTGAAAAAAAAACATAAGTACTATGTAATATGTTTTGATGAATGTTTCCGTAAGTATTCGATCTTCTTCATGTAGAAGAAAAATAAGGCATTCTCTATGTTTGTTGATTTTAAGGCAATGGTGGAGAAAGAGTTAGGGAAGAAAGTGAAGGCTCTTAGGAGTGATAATTGTTGAGAATACATCTCTAATGAATTCAAGAATATTTTTAGCAAAGAAGGAATTCGAAGAGAAATAATAGCCGCTCATAACCAACAATGGAATGGGTTCACAGAAAGAAAGAACAAAATGATCGTGGGTGCAGCGTGAGCGATGTTGCATGGTCAGGGCCTACCATTGTATCTATGGCAGGAGGCATGCAATACAATGGTACATGTGTAGAACTGTTGTCTACATAGGATACTTGGCATGAGTACACCTGAAGAGGCTTTCACTGGTAAGAAACCTGATGTTTCAAACTTTAATATTTTTGGCTCATTTGTTTATGTGCATGTGACTAAAGAAGCGAGGAAGTAGCTAGAACCAATAGCTGATATCAGGAGTTTTTTGGGGTACACTGAAAAGCCCCATAATTATCGAGTGTATTTTCCAAACATCAGAATTACTGTTGTGCGACGGGATATAAAATTGGATGAGGAGAAAGCCATGCGGTTGTCCCTTGAGAGGAAGCTGGACTTGCATGCAGAAGAGGAACTATTGGTTCCTAAGGATGAGCTTCAATATGTGGATCTGCCACATGTTAAGGATTGTGGAGTCGAGGAAAGCACTCCTGTAAATCCATCCATCAAAAATGGAATAAGGCATACCATAGAAGCTGATATATTGAGACTTGATGTTAGGGAGAATGTAGGAGTCCCTACTTCACAGCGTAGATAGAGAGAGTATCCTAACTAATTTACTAGATAGATGGCTCTTATGAGAAAATATATTTTGACTGAACTATCTTCCTTTGAGGAAGTAGTGTAACAACGAACTTGGGTTGATGCAATGGTGGAGGAGTATGACTCCATTTTCAAGAATAATGCATGCGAGATTGTCCCAAGACCGGTCAACAAATCAGTGGCTAGATCAAGATGGATCTATAGGGTAAATAAAGCTTATGAGGGGAGTGTGGAGAAATACAAGGCCATATTTGTGGCCCGAGGATTCTCACAGATCGAGGGGATAGATTATGATGAGACTTTTCTACCTGTTGTAAGGTACTCTTCCATAAGATCCATTCTTTCACTCTCAGTGTGGATGGGATGGTGCATTCATCAGATGGATGTGAAAATTGTGTTTCTCTATTAGATCATTGAGGAAGGTGTGTACATATAGTAGCTTGAAGGTTTCTATATCTTCAACTGTGAGTCGTGTGTGTTTCGACTGAAAATATCATTGTACAGGCTGAAGCAAGCACCCTGTGCTTGGTACACTTAGATAGACAACTATTTCACCAAAATGGGCTTCACCAAAAGTGAAGCAGATGAAAACCTGTACCAAATTGTGGTTGAGGGTAAGTTATTGATTATTGTTCTTTACGTTGATAATCTAATTTTTATTGGTGATGAGCAGTTGATACACTCATGCAAGGATGATATTGCAAGGGTTTTCGAAATGAAGGACATGGGACTCCTTCATTATTTCCTTGGATTGGAAATATGGCAGTGGGATGGTCAACTTTTTCTGTCTCAAGAAAATTCCAAAGGAGATAATGGGTAAGCTTGACATGGAGAGCTACAAACCCATGGAGACTTCTCTTCTAGGAAATTGGAGGAAGTATCTTGCTACTTCTTGAGAGGTAGTGGATGTTACTATCTACAGGAAGTTAGTGGGTTCACTAATGTATTTGGTGAAATGAGACCAGAAATTTTCTACGCAGTTAACTAGCTGAGTCAAGCTATGGTTAAGCCTACCAAGCTCTTTTGGAAGGCAGGGAAGCATGTCCTGAGATACCTAAGGGGCACATGAAATTATGTTCTATGGTATAGATAGATAGAGGGAGTGAAGCTTCAAGGCTTCACGAATGCAAATTGGGCTAGTAGCCCATCAGACAGAAAGAGAAGAAGAGGAGGGATATTTAGCATTGGATTGAAAACAATTTATTGGTACATCAGGAAGCAGTGATCCATGGCACTAAGTTTAGTGGAAGCACACTACATGGCAAGAAGTCAAGATGCATGTGAGGCTATCTAGATGAGAAAGATCTTGGTTGGTTTGCTTGGTTCTCAAATGGATCCGACGGTGATTCATTGTGATAATCAGAGTTGCATTAAATTCTCAATTATTCTCCTGTTTCTTGATAGGTCCAAGCACATATATATCTAGTACCATCATCTCAGAGATTGTGTGTATAGAATAATAATGTTTCTTTAGTACATTCCCAAGGAATATAAGGATGTAGATATTCTGACGAATGTGCTCACCAGGAGAAAATTCGAATACCATAGATACAGGATCAGGGTGAAGGATAATCCATTTCTTGTTGAGAGAGAGTGTTGAGATTCAACAAGAAAATTTCAGTACCCACGCCTAGTGCATTAAGCACCTCCACTAGGGTGGGGCCCACAGTGCTATTTTTGGTGCATGTTTAATTTAGTTATCCCTTAATTAGAATGGACAATAAACTGTAATATAAATCTAAAAATAACTTGTAATAGTTAAATATGAGTGATAAACTAAGTTATCTAGTGGATTTTGAGTTAGAGGTAGTTGGTGAGGCATGCAGAGTAATTCTAGATGTATCAGAGTTCGAAGTGCAGTGGTGCATTAGTTAATGCAAGTTGTAATCAATTTAAGTCAGTTAAGTGAGCTAAACTCAGTTGTGCTAGTTGTAACTGTCATATACATTAGTGAGAGATAAAGTGAATTAAATATCAATTAATTCACAATCAGTGATCTCACGTGCAACTGAGGAATTAGTATTATTAGCTGCATGCATGTCAGATCCAGTGGATACCCTGTTGAGATCTAGGTGAAAGGGAAGTTGAGTATAAGTTGTAGGATTATTGGGTTGCACTCATACAAACAAACACCCATTGGAGTGCCCATGATACTTGCGTAGTCAAGGAAGGCCAAAATTCCTATTCTTTAGGGATTCAACTCATCATGGATTGCACAAGAAAGGTAGGCTGTATAGAGGCAAAAAATTGGCTAAGTATTGGTGAGTTTTATGTATGACAGCGTGATACAATTAGCTGAGTACCGAAGGGCTTTTGTGAGATGAGTTTTGTATGTAATTGTTTCATGATCCATGCTAAATATACAATAGAATGTAGTGGGGTTTTGAGAAACAAGATTTCCTCGGGAAATTATCTGTGTTTTGTTTGATTTGATTCTTCTTTACTTCATGTGCTTGGAGATTGTGTTTTTAATTCCACAAAATATTTGTAGAATCCATTCAGTATTTAAGTTTAGTACATTATTAGATCGGGTGAATCCATGATATGCATATGCAAAACTCGAAGAACCTAAAAATTTAACATCATTCATATGCAAAATTTGAAGAACCTAAAAATTTTCATGGAATTAATGATTTCAACATGATTTACCATATAAATATTGATCCATGAATGTTAAAGTCCAAAAATTTATTGAGAATTATTCGACTTCACCTTTGGAACAATTTTTTCCATATATCCAACGTGTAGAAAATGTATCACTGATAAAAACAAATTATGATAATGCATAAAGTAATCTCCTACCCTATAAAGTAATTATATTCTTATTGCAATCAAAGAAATTAATAACTATATTGGATCTTTTATGAGTGAGTGTTAAGCTAGGTAATAAATTTGTCATATTACAAGTTTGGGTATTAACACACTACACACTACTTCAAGTAGTATTCTTTTATATTTTTTGGCATCCTCAGACATGTTCCATACTTTTTTCAAAAGACCAATAGCACTAGTTTAATTTTAATTTTGGTTTCATTGGAAGCTCATTTGTGCTGCTTGGGAGTGTGCTATACATTTCAAAGTTGAGTGATAAAGATGGAAGTAAACTCAACTCATCCCACATATATATTCAACCTAATTACAAATTCCTATAAAGACAACTTTAACAACTTCATATTTTTAAAATTTATATATATAATAGTATTTATTATTAATTCAAAAATTTAAGAAATGAAATTTTAACGTAAACTATCAAATTTATTTTATTTTACATATAAACTTTGAATATTATTTTATTTTATAGATTATGTTTTTCATACTTGTACCATTACATAAATCTATTTCACAATAACATTGTGTGAAAACTTAACATACCATTTCAAATCATGTTTAAATCTTATAGTTTTCTTACATATGTGTTTTTTCATACTTGTACCATTACTTAAATCAATTTCACAATAAAACTGCATGAAAACTTAACATACAATTTTAAATCATGTTGAAATATGATAGTTTTTTTAAATATGTGTTTTTTCATACTTGTACCATTACATAAATTTATTTTTCAATAACAATGCATGAAAACTTAACATATCATTTCAAATGATGTTGAAATCTGATAGTTTTCTTAAATATGTGATCGACATTGCATCTTCCACCTTCAATGTTTCTTCACAATTTCACAAATGTTACGTATGTTTTTCCGAAATGTTGAGGTGAGTGTAGCTAAGAAATGTAATACTACCAGCCTAGATCCATCTTAACTCTGGATCTATCAAGTGCCGAGAGGGATGAAATCTCTCGAGGTGCAAAACTTTCCCCAAATTTTTCACTCAAAAAAGAGGTTTTCACCTTGAGATATTTGATCCCTCTCGATGCTTGATATAGTTGGAGTTAAGATGGATCTAGGTTGGTTTCAGTCATGTGCGACAAAGGAAATTCTATCGACAATATGAGGAACATATGATTGATTTTATCAATAATATATAAATACATCTAATATTAGTATAACCATTTTAAATATGCTAAATATGTCTTAGATTTATCGAGTCACATTAATTTTAAATTTTCTTAGTTGCCTCAATTCGTTAAGATGATAAATATTGTAAAATTACTTTAATGATGAAATAAAAATTTTGAATGCAAAGTGACAATGTAATAATATTGAATGATAGAAAATATGAATAATGAGAATGTAGTCAATTACAAATAGTATTCATTGTGATCAATATCAAACTATTGTCTTGTATTATTCTTATTATCACCCTTGTTAGTTTTGTCATATTTTCATATCAATTATATGAAAAGGAATGTTGGAATTGTAAAACATTTAAATATTTTGCTCGAGCTGTTGTAGTAAACATCGTACTTTGTCTTTCTTTCTCTCCAATATTAATAGGTTTAATTACTATAACAAAAAAATCAATGTACATTATTAATCCAATGTCTTTAATATTAATTTACAACCATACATCCAATTATATCAAATCATAAATCAACATATACAATGAAATCAACACATCTAATGAAAGAAATCAAATAAGGTTAGAAAACAACATCTACACTGAAATCAATGCATCTAATGCAAGTAATCAAATAGGATTAGAAGTAAACATCTACACTCAAATCAATGTATCTAGTCCAAGTAGAAAAATATGATTAAAAACCAACATATACACTGAAATCAATGCATCTAGTGCAAGCAACCAAAATAGGATTAGAAATGATGATCTACATTCAAATAAACGCATTTAGTTCAAGCAATCAAATATAATTAGAAATCAACATCTACATTGAAATTAATGCATCTATTGCAAGCAATAAAATAGGATTAGAAATAAACATATTTAATACAAGTAATAAAATAGGATTAGAAATAATTTACATTGAAATAAATGCATCTAGTGCAAAACAGGATTAGGAATCACCATGTACACTAAAATAATTGCATCTAGTGCAAGAAATATTCTTTCCTCTCTCCCCCATCCATCTATATCTATATCTCCCTCCATCTCTCCTTTTTTTTCTCTTTATCACACCACATGAAACACACACACTCTCTCACTCCATATCTATCAATCTCTTTGTCCCTCCCTCCTTGTCTCTATCTATCTCTTCTTTATCTTCACCTTCCATCTATATCTCTATATCCCTCTATCTCTGTATATAAAGCCCAAAAAATACACTCCCCTTCTCCAATATATCTATTTATCAGTCCCTCCTCCTCTCCCTCTCCCTCCTACTATCCTCTCTCCCTCTCTATCCATCTTCCTTCTCTCTCTCTCTCTCTCTATGAATTTATTCTTACCTCCCTCTCTTTCTCCCTCCATCTCTATCTCTCTTTCCCTACCTCTCTTTAGTCTCTCTCTTCCTTTCTCTACCACCTCTCACGCTCTCTCTATCTTCACCATCCAAATTTGTTACTATATGCCTCTATATATCCTTATATCCCCTCTTCTATCCATCTCTCCTTGTTTGTCTCTTTATCTCACACCCAAACATACACACTCTCTCTCCATCGCCACCTTGTCACTCCCTCTCTCTCTCAAATAATCACTCTTTATGTCATTCTTCTTCCTTCCCTCTCTCCCCATAAAACTCCTTCTCTCTATCCCTCCCTCTCCCCCATCCAACTCCATCTCCCTATCCCTCCTTCTCTCCTCCTCTCTTTCAAGTCCCATGTATTTTCCTTTCTATCTCTCCCTTTCTCCTCTACCTCCCTCTCTCTTCCCCCATATCTCTCTCTCTCTCTCTCTATCTCTCTCTCTCTCCTACAATCCTCTCTCTTCCTCCATCACTCTCTTTCTCTCTCTCAGGTCCTCTCCCTCCCTTTATCTCTTGCCTCCCTCTATGTGATCCCCCCCTCACGTTGGTCACTCTCTCTCTCTCCCTTTTCCATTCAATCATCTCTCTCTCTCTTCCCTCCAATCCTTTGTATTCCCACATCACTCTATCTCTATCTCCAACAATGTTAATATATCCCTCCCTTTCTCCTTCTCTCTCCTTCTCCACCCCCTTGTCTCCATCATTCCTTCTATGTCTCTTTATCTCGCCCTTAAAAATACGCCCTCTCTCTCTATCTCTCTCATGTCACTACCTCTCTGTCCACTTTTCACTCTCTATGCCTTTCTTGTTCTCTCCCTCTCTCCCCCTCCACTATGTAACAATGAGGCTCGCAAGACTATTTATTGTTGAGAAACAATGTAAACCCTAAACGTCCAAAAACCTAACCCTATGAGATGAAGCACCAAAACTGTGGGCCCTGTTTGGGTAATTGGTGTTTCAACTTCCTGGGACATAATTTTGGCATATGATCTCTGTTTCATGTGCTAAATAACTCATTAGAAAGATCTATCTAAGGAGTACAACTTTTGGTGTGAGAAACATCGGTCCACAAACCCAAGTTGCTCCCAGTTTTTCCAAAAAATATCTTTTAGGGCCTCAAAACGGCTCTGGAAGTTTAGGACCCGAAAAAATGATAAAAATAGTAACTTGTGCTACAAATTAAAAACTGAAAGAACTGATAGTGGGGGTTCAAATGGAATAGGTTGGTGGTGACCAATATCCACATGGATCATTAAGGCCCCAAAACGGCTCCAGGAGTGTAGGACTAGGAAACTTGCTAAAAATATTAAGTTGTGCTGAAAGTGAAAAGATGTAAGAATTGATGGTGTGGGTCCAAATGGAATAGTTTGGTGGTCGTCGATATCCACCTGGATAATTCCTCCCTCATTAGGAAGAAAATTTCCCCATTGCGTTGATATCCTCCATGAGATGAGGCAAATTATGTTGAACTCGGTATTAGATTTGTCCAAGATGTCTTGGACTTGCGGGCGGACATGCTGGATTGTTTAGTACATTTGGTTTCTTTATCAGCCATAGACAGTAGATGTGTGGATTCTGTATGTGTAGTTGTAGGAGGTATGGAAACATTAGGCAGCGGTGCATTAGGGGTCATATCAATGGAGTTCTTGTCCTGACAGTGTAGAGGAACCTCTATGAGTGAGGAAAAAATTTCCTCTTATTCCTCCATGACTTTATCCATCTGCTGTAGTTGTGCATGGGAGACTTATTTTGAGCTTGTGGCCAAAATTTTCTTCTTTTCCTGTGAGCGATTTTCAAAGAAAATAAATTTCCTGGTTTGGGAAACAATATTACTGCATTTTTTTGTAGTAGTCAAAGAGATGACAGGGGGTAGTACTACCTTTGGTATCCTCTAAAAGTTATCTCCCAAATTAATAATAACAACATGAGCTCTAGACTCATACACAACATGTCGCCTCCACAAGTATGTTTGGCCTGATAATACATGAGCCACATCAAGAGGAGCAACATCACAAAATACCTCATCTGTGAATGGCTTGATATTGTACGGAAGGCGACACTGATGGCGGATGTGGAGATATCTCCCTGGGTGAAGCTAGCCGATGGTATACGACTGCAGGTGTGCTATGGTCGGTAGGCCGAGCCGCTTCATGAACTCTACTAAAATGAAGTTCTTTTGACTTCCACTATCAACAAGGAATTATAGTGGAGAGCCCTTCACCCACATCTGCGAATGGAAGAGGCACTCCCCCTCCTTTGGATCCTTGACATCCTCCCTCTGGATCTTGGTGGTGTCAACAATGGCACTGGGATCCACATCAATGATCTGCTTCCCTTTGTCATTTCCTTTCTCTGGTTGTGACTGATGATCAGAAAATGCATCTGAGTCGAGTTTGTTTAGTTTGGCCCGACACTCGCTTGTGCTGTGAGTGGGACTATTATGAAATTCACAAAACTTCCTCGTGTCCTTATTTGGATTTGTGGTGTTGTTCTAAGTACCACTACTTTGGCCTTGTCCCTTTTTCTTTAGTTTGGGTGCACCTTTACCTGGCGTCAGATTCGCAGATCCAAAGTCTCACTTCTTCTGCTTAAATTTTTGCTCGATCTTGGCAGCATAGCTATATGCCATGCAAAGTGATTTAATGTCAAGGAACTCCATTTCATCCTAAATTTTTTTGTGCAGATAGCTGTGGTACTTGAGCACCAAATGTCTCTCTGAATATTTAATAGCGAACTTTGTGCGTAGGGTGTGGAACAAATTCATCAGTTCATGCACATATTGATCCCTTTGCTACTGCAGTGTGGTCCATTGGATGTATTTGTCCTCATAGCTCCCCACGGGGTAATATTGTTCTTTGATGCCATATCGGAACAAATTACAAGTGGGTTTGGTCGAGAATAGAGAGGGTTCCCCTTCATCCTCTAGGTCACGGTAGGTTTCCCACCTGTCTTTGACATGGGGAGTGGCTTTGAGGAGTGTAAAAGTAATATTTTCTCGGTTGGAGAAATCATGGACCGAGAAATACCCTTCCATCAAATTCAACCATCTATCTACAATGCCTGCATCTATCTGGACTTCAAATACAAGAATGTCAAAGTTTACCTGTACCATGAAGGGAGTGCCACCTCCAAAGTAGTTGTTGGATGCAGATGCAATGTAGGTTGGCAATCGTTGAAGGATCTGAGAAAATTTATCCATCATCACCTTCCTTTGTTTCTCTAGGGCCTCCTCAATCAATATTTTTATAGGATCTCTTGCTCTCTCATCTTTCTTTTCTTCCTCCATGGGAGGTCGTTAGGGTTTGCGAGGCTGATCTTACAAGGGTTCAACCAGATCGAGCCCTAACTCCTTATACCCTAACCACATTGGGGACATGAAAATAAAAATAGAGAAAGAGTAGACCGCTCTGATACCACTGATTTAGATTTATGGAGGAACGCAATAAAATATAGAAACAGACATAAACACACAGATGCAGTAGAAACAATACTTCATTTTATTAAAATCAAATGAATGAAATATGATTATAGACATAATCTAAATAAATAGTTAGGGCACCTGGATCGCTCTCCTTCCTCTCTCACCCTTCCTTTCTCTCCCTTTCTCTTCTACCTCCATCTTCCTTCCCCCTCTTCTCTCTCTCTCTCTCTCTCTCTCTCTCTCTCTCTACTAGCTAATCCTCTCTCCTTCTCCCTCCCTCTCCCCTTCTTTCTCTCCCACCTCTATATTTATGTCTTGCTCTCCCTATGTTACCCTTCTCTACCTCTCTCACTCCTCTCCCTCTCTCTCTCTGCAATCTTCCTCTCCCCTCTCCTGTAGTTTATCTCTATATTTATGTCTCCCTTTTCGTGTGTTGCCCTTCTCTACCTCTATCACTCCTATCTCTCTCTCTCTCTCTTTGCATTCCTCCTCTCCGCTCTCCTTCAGTTTATCTCCATCTCCCCCTTGCCACTCGCCCTATTTCTCCACCTCTATCATTTGTCTTTGTTCTTCCCTCCCATATATATCTAGTGTTAATATATATATATATATCTATATATATATATATATATATATATATATATATATAATTAATTTAATATTGTATTAATCTATTAAATTTAATAATATTAACATTATAATATATTAATATGCATGTTATATTTAAGAATAATAATATTACTAATATTAATATTAATAATTCAATATTAATGTTAGGGTTAATAATAATTTTTTTTCATGGTATTAATAATAATTTGGTCCATGGTATTTGGGCCATAGACTTCATATATAATTAGATGTTGATTTCTAATCCTATCTGATATATTTCTATTTGTTTAACATATCTTTCTATTTTTATTTGGTATTTGTCCCATGACATTCGGCCCATAGGCTTCACCTAAATAAAACTTCTTTTTTGAGTTTTTGTAAATATAGAGGTTTATGGAGTAAATATATATGAAAAATATATTTATTTATTTACCATACCTCCAGTTTATTTATATTTTTATTTATTTACCATATCTTTTTTTTAGCATTAGTAAAACTCTTCATATTTTAATGAATTTTTAAGCTGACATTATTTAGATTTTATTTTTAAAATTTTATTTAGTCTTTTTATTTTGGCTTCCAACATATTTACACATCGGGGTCATACTAGGGTATAGAATGTGCCGCTCGGCACAATGATCCGCATTTTGTTCTTACATTGGTAGAGAACACTCTAGTCACTAACATATACAACTTGAGTGGGCTTAATGGTTAAGAATATTTGTTCCTCCCAAAAAATGACAAATTCAAAACCAAAAAGATTAGAGTATGTATGTCTTTTCAAGGTGGGTCTCTTGTCCCACAAAATTTTACAAGGACACCATAGTCCATCATAATAAGTCTACAAAATAGATGATAAGGCCCATCATAGTAAAGTCTCAATATGTCTAGATCCAAAAGTAAACCATGAATTTCTAATACATATGACTTGTGGCTTCGCTAGTTCCCATAAACCAATTAAAAAACAATAAAATTAAAATTAAATAATATAATGTAAAGTTTGATTTTTACAAGCATTTCTTTAAATACATAGAAATAATTTTATTTCAAATTAATTATGAATGTTATTATTTTCCAATGCTAATAATGAATAAATGTTCATATCAAATCTAATATACTTTTAAAATTCAACCTGTCTACCTTATTTTCGTTTCCACAGTGCAAAGTCAACAATGTTTTTTCCCTTAATTCCTAACCTGGCCCGACAAATATGGCCCTTCGTGTTCGATTAGAGAGCGGTTGGAAGATGTCTATAAAAATTTCACCGTGTTTTACCATGTTATAGACATGGATAGGCTGGCTGCTCAGAATTTCTCTATACGTGAAACAAATGTCAAAAACAACTGGTTCTCCCGACCTTATTAATAATTAAACGTATACTTTGGTGGTGCAGATTCCATGAATATCTGCGATGGAATTGATCTGGTTAAACGCTGATCAGTGATCATGACTTATGAGACGAAAGAAATTTTAGGTATTTCAAAGCCACATTTATTATTTTCTTTTTCATGGTTGATTTATCTTCCTGGATGCAAAGCCAGCGCGATCATGCAAAGCCAGCGCCATTAATTACTTCCACATTTCCACTATGTCTTTCTTCCTTTGATTAAACACACTTGCCGGCATACTAAAAATAGACAATGATTTGATGAAGAGACTATCACTGCCAGTGTAGTACCGCCTGCGAAAATGCAGTGGACTTTTCCGACAGCCTATACTAAGCAGTGTGCAGAAAAATCATTCAAGTAAATCTTCTCACACACATGAAATTCTTAGCACAGGACTTTGCCGACAGCGAGAACTCAATGCCTATACTACACACTGTGTAGAAAATTCTTTCAAATAAATCTCGGAACACACACACGAAATTCTTCTTCCTGTCGAGAACTTTCCAAATAGGCAGGTGGAGTTTTTACTTGGAATATGAGATTTGTTTGGTTTAAACTGGTTTTTTTTTACTATATATAGATTTAGTACTTTCAAAATTTTTGGGACATTGTTATTGTGAAGAATTCATCTAGTATAGTTGTGATTTCAATAAATCTCTATCTTATTCTAGACAAAATGATCAGAAAATAAACCAGAAAACATTCCAAATAATAACACTGAAAAACTATTTGGAAAATGGCATCCTTCTCAAGTCCATTGCAGATCCCAAATATTTTGAATTTCACAAACATGAATGAGATCAGTTATTCCTGTATCCTATAAACATGGCTAGGTCAAATAATTGACATCACCCATACCTTTAGAATCCAGAATATTTTGAAAATCTACAATTAGAGAACGAAATCAAACATGTTTTCTTTAATATGTATTTATTGAAGAATTATCTAAATTTTTCATTACTCAAAAACAACGAGAGGAGACCAATAGATCAAATAATTAGATTGACTTTAAAATTAATTACATCATAATTAATCAAAAAAACAATTTAATTATGATTATCATTATGGATTGAATCAGAAACAATCTAATTATCATTAGAGATTGAATCAGATTTTTTTGATTGCCCAATGACAACCAGAGGAGACAAATAAATCAGATAATTAGATTGTCTTTAAAATTAATCTATTATAATTAATATTACTTGCAGTGTGACATCACTACAGTGCATTACAATTTCGATATAGATATCAATAATATGATTGTCTTGTTGGCAAAACCTAAACACAGAGTTGACAAGATGGACGTAATAGAGAATCAGGTTTGCAGTTGGAAGGTATGCTGGTTGCTATGGTTCGGCTCTCTTGTATGTGTGAGCTGCTAGTAGTTGTTTTTTTTTAACTGTTAGGGCCTACGCCCATTCCTGTTTTCTCTATTCAGTCGCTGCTGTGGTTAACTTGTCTGTGTCTTTGGCTCTGGTTGCAGGTTGCGGTCTTGAGGGTTCGTGGCTTCAACTCTGTTCTCCAATGGCAAGGTAAACCCTCACTCCGAGCTATTTCAACTTCTGTTCCTTCCTTCGTTACTAAGGCTTCCACTCCTCGTGAAAAGGGAACTCTCGTTGGTTGCAACTTGGCTCGGAATATGGTCTCGGCATGCCGTCTTCACTATAGGTAAGTCTGGTTCCTAACCCTGCAACCTTGTCAATTTATTTTCACATTTTATTTAATTGCAACTTTTAACCCCTGTTTTTGTTGGATGATTACAGGTGGAGTCAGCTCTAGGAACCTGCTCTCCACTACTGGGCATGTTTGGAAGCCTGGTACAACTCGGTTGCCGGTGTGAACTTATCTTAACTGTGTTTTTAATTTATGTCACTGTATTATGGTTAACATAGACTGACTTATTTTGTTTGGCTATCAAATGTTCAATGTCAGTTTTGATAATACTTTTTTTCTTGTGTGGTTATGTTGCCAGTTGCCCATTCTCTATGATGCTCCACTATGTCCTTTGCTTCGATGCTTCCGGGATTTCAATGCCTTTCGAATTTCTATGGTTTCTCCTATTATTATGCTTTGTACATTGGTTTCCTATGGGTCCGTTAGATACATGCTAATATGGAAATTACTCATGTTCTGTAAAAGAAAATGATTTGCTTGCATACAGTAGTTGATTTCAATAAGATAGAAGGACTGTTTAAAATGATTGCAATGTCAATTGAAATGTGTGTGTTTGCAAAGATTTATATTATGCTCTTTCTTTCTTCACCCCCCAGATCGAACCTGTTACAATACATTCTTCTGTCTTTTGTAAGGTTTGAAAACAATTTAACTTAACTACTATTAGCTACACTTATTAGTTAAATAGTTTCTGTAATTGTTACCTTGACTTTGCTGGAAATGGTAAATTAACATACGGAAATAATTTGACAGAACAATTAATTAAGACAATTTTAAATTTACCGCTCACTTTACTAAACGCTGCTTCACTAAGAGATTAAAATTAAAAATAAACTAAAATGCTTTTCCTGTATTGTCTCCTCTCTCCTCTCTGAGACCAAATGACCTCCAGCCACGATGACCCGTCAGCTAGATTCTCCTACATCATGCTCTTGGGGTGAATAAAAGTCATGGCTCCACTCCATGAGCTCCCCCACAAAATAACTTGCTTGTTGTATTTGTGCTCTGTCAAGCCAGGAACTGTCCTCGATGGGATGGTTCTTCCATTTGACAAGATACCACAGGAACTCGTTTTGGCAAGTTTGCTTAGCCACCTGTGTGTTGAGAATTTTCTCGATCTCAAGGGGTTTAGCTGTAGGCATTTGACTCATCCAAGGACTGCTTTCACTCAACGTGTCCTGTTTTGGCCCTGTCGCACTGTTGTCTTCGGGACTAGCAGTGTATTAGAACAAATCTGTCATGTTGAAAATCGGTGATATGCCTAGTTCTGGTGGCAGCTGTATTTCATAAAAATTAGTTGAAAATTTACGCAGAATTTTACAAGGGCCAATATTCTTATATTTCACTATTCTATATTTTCCCTTAGGGAATTGTTCTTTACCTAAATGCGCTAGGACTTGTCCCCTATATTAAAATACACTTCTTACTACTTTAAATCTACATGCTGCTTATATCTCTGACTGTTGTCCTGTAATTTTGACTTTCCCTTCTTGTGTAAGTCATTCATTGCCTGGGAAAAATCTTCCCAATCAACACTTCTTTTTTCTAATTTTCCTAGGTCTTGTAGTTCATATATTCTACGAGGATGCATGACATACAAAATCTGAAAATGACTGTAACTCGTGCTGCGATTTGGTGAATCGTTATAAGCGAATTCCACCTGAGCAAGTACACGATCCCACATCCGTGAGTTCTCTCCAATTAAGCTCCGTAGTACTAGGTTTCCCAAGCTTTTTTTCACCACTTCCATTTCCCCATCAGTCTGTGGGTGATATGCAGAGCTAAAATTTAAGTGAGTGTCTAACTTTTTCCACAGGGCGCACAAAAAGTGTCTAGTAAATTTCACATCCCTGTCCGAGATAATGGACCTCAATAAGCCATGCAACCTGAAAATTTCCGTGAATAGCAAGTGTGCTACGTGAGTGGCGTCACTAGTTTTAAAACCGATTTACTACCACCGTTACCGAGTCGAAACCTCGCTACATCCTTGGTAGACCCAGGACAAAATCCAAGCTGATTGAGTCCCATGGTCTACTCGGAATAGGTAGTGGTGTGTAGACTCCTGCATTTTGTCTATGTCCTTTTTCTAATTGGCATACTTTACACCTAGTTACATATCGTTGCATGTGAAGTCACATCTTCAGCCAGTAGTAGAAGTGTCCTAGCTAGACCTCCACTGTGCTTTTCCCCGATGATGTTCTCTCTCATCGAGCAATCGAGGATGCATAGTTGTCCTCCCCTAAACAAAATTTTTTCCTGTATATTATAGTCCAACCATGGACTATTGTTCCTCAACAATGTATTTTGACAGGCCTCATAAGCTTCTTTGAAATCTGCATCTGTTTGATACAAATCTTTCGAATGTTCAAAACCCAGCACCTGTATCGTACTCTTCTACAAGAGCAAAGCTCTTTTTCTCAATGCATCTGCCACCTTGTTGGCCTGGCCGCTAATGTGTTTCAAAACAAACGTGAAACTCTACAAATAATCGACCCACTTAGCACGTTTTTTATTCAGTTTATGCTATTGCATCACATATTACAGTGCAGAATTATCATAGAATAAAACAAATTCACTCCCCAGTAGATAGTGTCTCCAATGTTTCAGTGCTCGTACGACAGCATAGAATTCTTTTTCATAAGATGAGTATTTATGTCTTCTCTCATTCAACTTCTAACTGAAAAATGCAACAGGTTTGTCTTCCTGGCTAAGTACAGCTCCAATGGCCATACGCTTGCATCACAATAGACTTGGAAGAGTTTACTAAAATCAGGGAATCTTAGGATTGGCCTCTCAGTGATCGTTTTTTTTAATAATTGGAAGCTCTTCTCTGTTGTTTTAGTCCAACAGAAAGGCTAACTCGCCTTCTTAATAGTATCCAACATAGGCGTGTAGATTCTGCTAAAATATCTGATACATTTACGATAAAAACTTGCCAACCCACGAAAAATATGAACCTCAAATAGACTCTTTGGGGATGGCCAACTAATAATAGCTGCAACTTTCTCTGGGTCCATCTTTAACTCATTTTCTGCAATCATAAAACCAAGTAAACCAATTATTTTTGAAAAAAGGTACATTTTTTTAGATATATCAGAACCTTTTTCCGCTGCAATTTCTCCAACACACTCCGAACATGTCGAAAGTGTTCCTCTTTAGTCTTGCTGAAAATTAATATATCATCAAGATAAACAATTACAAACTTCTAAATGAACTCTTTCAACATTTCGTTCATCAGGCGCATAAAGGTACTAGGGTCATTACTTAAACCGAATCGCATTACCGCCACTCATACAACCCTTCATTAGTCTTGAATGTTGTTTTCCATTCATTGCCTTCTCTAATCCGGATTTGGTGGTAACCGCTCTTCAGATCGATTTTCGAGAAATATGTTGCCCCGCTTAGACAGTCCATCATATCATCCATCCGTGGTAGTGGAAACCTATACCAGATGGTAATTTTGTTGATTTCTCTCGAATCTGTGCACATTCGCCATTCTCCTCCTTTCTTGGGAGCGAGAACTGTTGGAACTGCAAAGGGGCTTAAACTTTCCCTTGTTAATCCTTTATCCAGTAATTTCTGTACATGTTTTTTGATTTCCTCATTATCTTTAGGACTCATTTGGTATACTGCCTTATTTGGTAGACTGGCTCCATGTATAAAGTCAATGTGGTGACTAATGCTTCTCTTAGGAGGCAGTTTATATGGTAAATCATCAACTACAATGTCACTGAATTCTTGCAGCATTTCCTGAATTTCCTCAAGAAAATCTGAATTTTTGTGTGCAATAGCACTGTTTTTTGCCTCCTTACCACTGCATAATGTACCTCATTGTCTTCGATCTATTTCAAAAATTCCTTTCCTCCTACCAGTAATGCTTTAACTCTGCTTGTTTCTGTTGTCTCTTCCTCCTCGATGGGTACAAGCGTGCGCTTAGTTCCATCTTTGAAAAACTTGTAACAGTTTTTGTTTCCATCATGCACTACCTTCCTATCATACTACCATAGTCTCCATAGCAGTATGTGACACATGTCCATTTGCATTATATCGCAAGTAACCTTATCCCTGTATTTTCCAATGTGGAACTCAACTTCACATTTTTCATCAAGCAATAGTTGATGTCATTTCTATAGCCACGACACCTTGTAAGGTGTCAGGTGCTTCAACCGCTTCAAACCCAACTTCTCCACCATCTCCATGGCAACCAGATTATCCGTGCTTCCACTGTCGATAATTAGTTTGCAGCACTTTCCGTGTGACTTGAAAACTATTTGGAATAATGCCTTCCTTTGAGTTGGGTCAGTTGTCTTCTTCGCTGGTTTTAGTAACACTTTATTCAAGACCAGGGCTTCCCCTGTCTCCAGCACATTTTCTATCTCTTGAGGTGGTACCTCTTTTTCCACTGTCTGGGCAACATATACTCCTCTTGCTCCAGTCTCTTCACTTTCAGGACACTCAAAGGACTTGTGCCCCCACTTGTGGCACTTGTAACACTGAACAACAGCTCCTCTACCTCGACCATTACCTCTTGCACGCTAGTATGGCCTTCCCCCTCTCGTTTTACTATCCTTCTCCGCTGCCTCTGAAGCTTTCGAGCTGCTGCCTTCATCATTGGGGTTAACAGATTTACCTTTGCCAAAACCCCATCCCCTTCCCCTGCCAGATCCTCCTCCTCTTCTGGAATTATGTTTTATGTTTACCTTCTCTTCCACCTTCAAGGAACTTTGATAGGCCTCATCTATAGTTCTAGGTGAAATAATACTTATCTCATCCAATATCTCCCACCTTAATCCATTTACGAATCTCGCTATTTTTTTTGGTGTGTCATCTATGTAACCGGCTCTTAGGTTTACCCAATAAAATTCCTCAGTACACTCTTTTACAGTCATCCCCTTCTATTTCAGATTTTGTACCTGCCTATACATGACAATCTGATAGTCCTTGGGTAAGAACTTACCCTTCAATTTAGTTTCCATCCTAGTCCATTTTTTTATAGGTTTCTTGTTCAACCTCTTCCTTTCTGCTTGTACACTCTCCCACCATAAGAATGCATGCCCTTTCAAGTTGGTGGCAGCGAATTTAAATTTTTTATCTTTGCTGATATCCTCACAGTCAAAGTACTTATTTACATCACTGAGCCAATCCAGAAGTACCTCTGCTGATAAACTTCCATTATAATTTGAAAGATGATGCTTTGGCTTATTATTGGATAGTAAGACTGACCTTAGCATTTTAAGTTCAGGAACTTCTCCATCTGATCCATCTATTGTCTCTACAACTTCTTCATCACTATCATCCCCTCCATCAGGATTCCTTCTTCTCTTGGCTTCTACCACCACTAATCAGGCATTTAGGATCCTGATTTCTTCCCTCAGTCCTTCATCTACTACTCTGCATATACCTCTTCCATGACCTCACCTTCCAACTTCAATTTCTGTCAAATTTAACAATCGCTCTGATACCACTTGATGGGTCCAGCCCCTCATCAACGTTACCCTTATGTTGATTTACAATATAGTGTATTATGATTGTTCTGATAATAGTTTAGTGAATGATTGATGGGTTGATTATATTGGTGATTGTGATGATTCAACTTACGGATAATGTATTGATGGCTTTAATGATACTATAGATATTTTTTGTGGGTGATTTAAATGTGTTGTACTCGCATTAATCTCGGATGGACATATGTCCTTGTCTCAGTAAGCATGTTCCCGCCTTTGGTAAACCCAACAACCCTAGGATTTCGCTCATTTGCACTGTTGGTATTATGTTTTAGGTGATTGAGGGTTTCCTTCGCTGGTTCTCTATGCTAGTTCTATGTGTATTTCTTTTGTGGTTAAATGCTGCTATTGCTCGACTCTGGTGTGGCCACGACCTTTACTCCGTCAGTTGGTAAGGTTATTTCACTGTTAATGTTTCAATGCTATTCGATTTCTGCATTTCTTGAGGTCTATTCGCCCATGGAAGGTATGCTAGTTGCTATGGTTCGGCTCTCTTATATGCGTGAGATGCTAGTCCTTGTTTTTTTTTAAACTATTAGGGCCTACGCCCATTCATTTTTCGTCTATTCAGTCGCTGCTGTGGTTAACTTGTTTGTGTCTTCGGCTCTGGTTGCAGGTTGTGGTCTCGGGGGTTCGTGGCTTCGGCTCTGTTCTCCAATGGCAAGGTAAACCCTCACTCTGAGCTATTTCAACCTCTGTTCCTTCCTCCGTTGCTAAGGCTGCCACTCCTCGTGAGCGGGGAACCCTCGTTGGCTGCAACTTGGCTTAGAATATGGTCTCGGCACACCGTCTTCACTATAGGTAAGTCTGCTTCCTAACCCTGCAACCTTGTCAATTTATTTTCCCATTTTATTTAACTGCAATGTTTAACCCCTGTTTTCGTTGGGTGATTACAGGTGGAGTCAGTTACGGGAACCTGCTCTCCACTACTAGGCACATTTGGAAATCTGATACAACTCGGTTGCCGGTATGAACTTATCTTAACTGTGTTTTTAATTTATTTCACTGTATTATGGTTAACAGAGACCGAATTGTTTCGTTTTGCTATCAAATATTCAGTTTCAGTTTCGATAAATACCTATTTTCTTGCAAAGTTATATTTCCTGTTGCCCATTCGCTGCTATGATGCTCCACTATGTCATTTTCTTCGATGCTTCTGGGGTTTCAATGCCTTTCAAATTTCTATGGTTTCTCCTGTTATTATGCTTTGTACATTTCTTTCCTACGGGGCCGTTAGTTTCATGCTAATATGGAAATTACTCATGTTCTGTAAAAGAAAATGATTTGCTTGCATACATTAGTTGATTTCCATAAGATAGAAGGATTGTTTAAAATGACTGCAATGTCAATTCAAATGTATGTGTTTGCAGAGATTTCTATTATGCTCTTTCTTTCTTCTCCCCCCTAAATCAAACCTGTTACAATACATTCTTCTGTCTTTTGTAAGGTTTGAAAATAGTTTAACTTAACTACTATCAGTTACACTTATTAGTTACATAGTTTCCGTAACTATTACCTTGACTTTGCTGAAAATGGTAAATTAACATATGGAAATAATTTGACAGAATAACTAATTAAGACAATTTTAAATTAACCACTCACTTTCCTAAATACTGCTTCACTAAGAAATTAAAAATAAAAATAAACTAAAATGTTTTTCCTATATTGTCTCCTCTCTCCTCTGAAAGACCAAATAACCTCCAGCCACAATGACCCGTCAGCAACATGATCCTGCATCATAATCACTAATATAATTATAGTTAAGTCCAAAATGTTCACAACTTTATCTAAAAATCTATATAAAAAATTTCCAAAAAAATAATCCCAACAAAAATTTGCATACTATCTTAAACATAAGACCGTACTAAAAAAACCTTCTCGTGGACACTGAAAGTTACACATACGACCCACGTAAACATCGTTAACTTACTCCGATAAAATAGACTAAATGGCTTATAATTTTTCCAAACAAAACATCAAAACCATTCTGAATGGATATAACATGTAACGTTAACTAAAAGCAATGGATAACGAGATTCACATCCAAAAAACCCTAGCTATGTCAGGATTCTTTAAAATTTGGCCTGAAAACATCAAAATATAGGCTAATCACATTTATTGGCAATAAAAGTACTCATAAATGAGATTAAAAGATAACACTGGTTTCTTACAATAAGAAGATTAATAATAAGATTTACGAATGACTCTCATTTTTTATGAAGTCGTTGATAATCAAATTTACATGTAAGTCGTATTTTGCAGTCTCCGTTAAAGTGATTGCATGTAAAAATTTGTTTTAGGATGTCTCTATTAAGGTCACTATCTGTATTTTTATTTACTTATGTTTTTAGATATTAATAATAAATGATGTTATTTAAAAATATTTAAAGATGGAAAAGTTTAAAAAATTGTTGAAAACATATATTATTTTGCATTGTTATATAAAATAAACATATAAGAATAATGAAAAAAAATTAAATATATAAGAATAATGAAAAAAATTGCATATAGAAATTTGAGATGAAACATATATATTAATTTTGTATTAATGATATTTAGTATAAGCAAAACAATGCTTACTTACATTTTGAGAAGTAATTTTTATTGAAAATATTAAAATAAAAAAAAATCTTGGAAAACACTTCATGGTTTTATATTTCTTTAATGGGTACAAACTACTTTAAGGATTTTTTTTATATTAGATAACTATCTAAAATTATCTAATGGGCCTTAATGCAGTGTGAATGGACACATGCAAAAAATTCATTGCATCCTAGTAGTATAGGGGGGAGGTTATGGTAGCATCTTTTAAAGTGTTGTTGGAATGTTTTTATGGACAACTTTGGATGTGTCTATCGACAACTTTGGAGGTTTTATTATATTGAGAATGGTAAAGTAGGACTTAGTTGCATTTCATAGGAGGTAGGTTAAATAAATTTATAGGTGTATCTTAATTGCAGTGGCATATTGTTGTTAGAAGTATTGTCATTGATGGAAAATGACAACAGCGGAGGCAGAGGCAGAGGAGAAGACAGTTTGGTGAATGAGGATTTGTTTAAATTTGACAGGGCAATAAAATATACATACAAATAATACAGTGAAATGAGTTTACATTTGACAGAGCAGCAGACTATACATACTGAGAATACAGAGACAGGGCAGTAGAATAGACAGAGAGTGAAAAGATCCAGAGGGGGTTCCAATGAAGAAGAGCTCACATGCAAAAGAGAAAGAAGAAAAAATTGTTATAGGAATATTCAGGACCATAGTGCGAAGTTGAAGAGCTATTGACATCTTTACATAGCTCCACCACCTTTTTTTATCTCATCCTATGGCAACTTTTATATATATAAACACAGTGAGGATTTCAGAGAATCTCAAATACAAACCTAGAATGCACATTGACATTTATGATAAGACTGTTTGGTTTAGCATGCGGAAGCACTAAGAGTGCAATAGATTACGTATAATAAAACGTTGAAAGGTCAAGACGGAACCCTGAGGGTAAGAGGTGGAACCGAGCTTTGAGCAGTGAAAACCTAATGGAGTTTGGATGTTAAATCTTATGGTAGCATTGTATTAAATTAAGAATGAAACAAGGGTTTATATGTTAAGGTAGAAATAAGAAGTAAAACCTTTGAACGGAGTCTATATATATATATATATATATATATATATATATATATATATAAAGAAGGCGTGAAGGATTTGAAGGGGAACCATGAATTTAAGCGGAACCCTAATTGTGAACAATAAAACCAGAGGTAAGTAAACCAGCAGTATCGCGCGGTGTCAAAAATGGTAAGTGGATTTCTCAGTTTGAATGCGATTTATGTCTTCAATCAACATGTGTTCTAATGCGGTTTTACAAAACAACTTTTATTGCGTTCGTTTGAGCAGTTAAAGCTCGGCTCAATAAAAAATGCGATATGGTATGACATTTGTTGGATCAACGGAATCGATGCGATAAACTGTCCGTCGTTGGATGCAAGTGGCGTGTTAATGGAGGTGGGCCCCAGGAACGCATATGTATTAAAATATGTATCGGGTTTGATATCTATTATAATATTTGATATATATATTAAATTTTAGTGCACATATAAGAATGGTTTATGTGCGGATTATATGTTTGATGCAAGTTGATACATTATGTTATGCCGAGGGTTAAAACCATGGTCGAGGATTGACTTAGGCTTTTATATATATATGTTCAAAGGGTTATGTCATTTGGAATGTATTAAAAGTGCATACTTTATCAAACATATGTCGGCCCGTGAATACAATACATCATAAAATCTCGTGCTAATGGTATAAGCCTTGGTTGGAGTATTATAAGCACTGGCATATTGGGTTAAAGACACGAACCATTGTTATAATGTTAAGTAATAAAGCTGGGAGGATGAATGTGTTTTATTATCTTTTGCCTTAGAGGGTTGGTTAAAGAGTTGTGTAAACCGGGTTAATTACCATTCAATACATAAGTCAAAGGAAAAGCTCCAAATATATGTAAAGCACTTCATAAACAAGGGACTAAGGTTAAAGTACAAGGCATATATATATATATATATATTACAGTTATCAATGCGCAATTAAAAATACAAAAGGTTTGTTCGGGTTTAAAACAAACAAAGTCTTATAAGGTGGGACCCGAGTCACGAATCACATCGGACAAAAGTTAGCAGCGGAACGTGTTGACAAAAGTTCCAATTGAGATGCGGACCCAATGGGTTTATGAACCATGATTCATATGTGTTTGAGTTCCGGCATCAAAGTGAACCATCGTATCAGAGCGATTCATCGCATAGGCACAATGAAGTGAACAGTGTTACATCGCATCGGAGCGACCCATCACATCAGCGCAGTGAAGTGAACAGTGATTGATCGCATTGGAGGAGAACCGAACATCAGATCATTCTATTGAAAGCAGCGATTGCGATTATCGCATCAGGACTTTCACAAAGGCTCATCGCATCGGAGCAAAATTAAAGTTCGGCGAGTGGGCCCGAAAGGGAATTCTATGTATTAAAATGATATATTATCATTATATCGCCGAAAGTTATTTGAGTTATATAACAAGGCAGTTCATATGTTAAAAACGCCTTATTATTTTTTCGAGAATTGAATTGCATTATATAAAAAGCGCAGTTACATATATGCAGGAGTTACACAACAACAATGAACAGATTTAAGGCATACAGAGAAGAAAAAGACAGACAAAGTCACAGAGAAGAAAAATACGCAGTGATTCAAGAGGCTGAATGAGTTGAGCTAGAGTTCTCATTGTAATTAAATGTAAATGTTTTAATTGGTTTATATTGTTTGTGATGCATTAGCAAGTCTCTGGAAGAAAACAAAAATCCCACTGTAATATTAAAATTAGTACATACAGTTATATTTTCTGAGTGAGTTGGAAAATAAATGAGAAGGTAGAAGGCTAAGAGGTATGGCTATCCATTTCGAATTCCCTGAGGAATACAAACATTCATAAGGAAATCTCTATAAATGATATCACCTTGATATGCATAGAGAGGTTAGAGAGTGAGGTTAGAGAATGCAGAGTATGAAGAATTCAGGCAAAGAAGATAAGAAAAAGGAAGAGCAGAAGGAGATGCTTCAGAACAGAGTTGATATCTAAGGTAAATCAGCACTATTTTCTTTTTATAAATTGAGGAAGTTGGAGCTTCCCTATCAAGTTGAAGCTTGATAGATGTCAGTTGTAGCTAACTGAGGTTGGAGCCTCCTGTAGGTTGGTGCCTACAGAAAAACAGTGGTGAGAGGGAGTTGGAGCTTGCCTTTGCATCACAAAAATAATAAGATGTGGAAAGAGGCTAACAGGTTTCCCACTTCTCTTCTGCTTGACCCCTACTGTATTATTATTTGCCTATGTGTTGATATATTTTAGCTAAAAATCTTCTTAATGTTTGCTACTCTCATAATAAGTTGATATCATTCATTAACTTTAATGCCTTTAGCTACATATTAAGGCAGTCCACATAATTAGTGGATTATAAAATTAAGTTATAAATAAGCTTGATGAAAAGTTTAAAAACCTCATGTATGTGTTAGGCGATTCACCCCCTCTCAGTTTAACTAAGGATTCAACAATTGGTATCAGAGCTAGTTCCTTTAGTACCAGTTTAACCACTGAAAGGAGATCCTAGGTCCCCAGGATGGCTAGTCAAGAAGGAAGCTCAATCAATAAAGCCCCTTTTTTTACCAGTGCTAATTATGCCTTCTGGAAAATCAGAATGAGAACATACATAATGTCTCTAGGAATAGAAGTTTGGGCTGTTGTGGAATTTGGATATGCCCCAAAGGCAACTGATCCAGAGAAAGAATCTAAGCAAGAATTTGTAGCCAATGCAAAGGCCATGAATGCAATCTTAAATGGACTATGTGAGGCTGAATTTATCAAAGTAATGCACAGCAAGGCTGCCAAAGAAATGTGGGATACTCTTGAAAACATCCATGAGGGAAATAAAAAGGTAAAGCCAGCCAAACTTCAAGTATATAGAGCTCAGTTTGAAAATTTGAAAATGAATGATGATGAAGATATTGGCAGCTTCTTCTTAAGAGTTGCAGAAATTGTTAATAATATGAAAGCTCTTGGAGAAAATATACCAGAATGTGTAATTGTACAAAAGATTCTAAGATCTCTCCCATCCAGCTTTAACCCCAAGGTTTCTGCCATAGAAGAAACAGCTGATTGGGAAACCTTGACCATGAACAAGTTACTTGGAAATCTAACAACATATGAGATGAGACTCCCACAAAAGAAGCCAAGTGTGAGGGAGGCAGCTTTTAAAACATAAAAGAAGAAACAAGAAAAGGAAGACATATGCTCTTGCTCTGATGAAGAAGAGGCTAAATTTGTCAAGAAACTGGATAGAGGCTCAGGTAAATATAAAGGTAAACTTCCATTCAAATGCTTTAAATGTGGAAGAGTTGGACACTATGCTGCTAAGTGTCCTCATAAGAAAGCAAGGAACCAGGCTCAAGAATCAGAGAAAACTACATCGAAGAACTGGTAGAAAGGAAAGAAATTTAGTAGAAAATCCTTCTATGCTCAACAAGACAACAGTGCATCTGAAGACTCATATGAACCCTCAAGTGAAGAAGGAAGCTCTGAATTTTTATTTATGGCCATAGAAGAACTTGAAGGACTCCTTCTATAAGATGAAGAAGAAGGTGAAGTTGACCTTGAGGGGGAGCTAAGAAGTGCCCTGGAGAAGATTGATAGACTCAAACTGAAGTGCAGAAAACAAAAAGACATTCTCCTCAAGTGTGTACGAGAAGAATAGAATTTAGAAGTCCTCATGCAGCTGAAGATAGAGCTTGAAGAATCCAAGAAGATAGAAGACATGTTACTTAAGCAAATCAAGGATAAAACTTAGGACCAAGAGAAGTTGGAAGAAGAAGAAGTATGTCTAAAGAAGAAACTAGAAAATTCTCAAAGGAAAGTGTCTATAAATTCTTCTCAAATGACAAGCTCTGGTAAGTTGAACAAAATTCTGGATGCTCAAAGATCTCCTCTGATCAAAACTGGGATAGGCTATGAAGGAGAATCAAGTAAAGGCAAAGAAAAGGAAAACAAAAATATTATTTTTGTAAAAGCAAAGAAGGATGATGAAGCAACTCAAATGATTCCTTCAAAGGAAGAGACACAAAATGAAGGAGACAGAAACCAGAAGAAGCCTCTAATAACAAAGAATGGAAAAAATATTCAGCCTATAGAAAAAGGCTCATATATCCCTGAGTATGTCAAATTTGGAAGCCATCAAAGGAGATTTTTCCCTCCTATGAAAAATGCCACATGTTATGCTTGCCACACGCTGGGACATATTGCTGCATACTGTCATACAAGGAGGAGTAATTCAAACCAGCAAAGGATGCAAACAGTGAAGAGACTGTCTCAAGCAAACAAATGGAGAAGACAACCTCACATTAGGTATGCAAATTGTTTCTATTGTTACTGTTTTTATTGTAAGAATTCGGTCATAAAATCATTGAGTGCAGAAAATATGGACAAAGATTGATGCTCAACACCTCAAGGAGGCTTATAGATCATGGAGATTTTACTCATACTCAAAATTCTGCAAAACTTATGGTCAAATGCTATGTATGCAATAAAATTGGACATATTCCCTCCAAATGTCCTCTCAGAGAATGTGGCTCATCATCTCACAAAAGGTACCAAACAAAAGGATGCTTCCAGTGGAAAAAGAAGGTGAATAAATGTGACTTGGCTCTAACTGCTCAAGACCTGAAAATTCAATGGTATTTAGACAGTGGCTGCTCAAAACATATGATGGGAGATAGAAGCAAGTTTATAACCTTTGATAAAATAAAATCTGGAAATGTTACTTTTGGCAATGATAAAGAAGGAAAAATCAAAGGAAAAGGCTCAGTCAGCCTAGATAATGGCAGAGGAAAGGCCCAAGATGTACTATTTGTGGATGGGCTGAAAGCAAATTTGCTGAGTGTCAATCAAATGTGTGATAAAGGCTGTGAAGTTCTTTTTAGAGCATAAGACTGTGAAGTCAGATCAAGCACCACAGGAAAGACTCTGCTCAAAGGGGTTCGAACAAAGAGTAATGTCTACATAGTGATAGAGGAGGATGAATCATGCCATCTTAGCAAACTTGAGGATTCATGGTTATGGCATAGGAGATTGGGACATCTTAACTTCGACCATATCATCAGACAGAGAAAGAAGAAGGCTATCAGAGATATGCCAGAAATAAAAAGGCCTTCAAATACCATATGCAAATCTTGCCAATTGGGCAAACAGACCCGCACATCCTTTAAGGCAAAAGATGAGCTATCAATAAGAAGAACACTCTAGCTTGTGCACATGGACCTATGTGGACCTACAAGAACTAAAACACCAAGTGGAGAATCCTACTTCATGCTGATAATAGATGATTTCTCTAGAATGACATGGGTTGCATTTCTCAAGAATAAATCAAAAGCACTGGAGAAATTCAAGATATTCAAAGCATTAACAGAAAATCAAATAGGATGCAAGCTAAAATGCATCAGATCAGACAGAGGAGGTGAATTCACAGATTATGACTTTGCAGACCTATGCAATGAACATGGGATAAAGAAAAAATTTACTATTGCAGGGACACCTCAACAGAATGGAGTAGCAGAGAGACAAAACAGGTTTGTACAACAAATTTCCAGAGCCATGATGCAAGAGATTAATATTCCTCAAACCTTCTAGGCAGAAGCAATACACACAGCCATGCATATCCTTAATAAAGCTCATTTAAGGCCAAGCAGTGACAAGACTCCCTATGAACTATGACATGGTAAACTAGCTTCAATCAAGCACTTTAGAGTCTTTGGAAGCAAGTGTTACATAAAGAATAATGATGAAAATCTGGGGAAGTTTGATGCAAGAGCAGATGAATGGATATTTCTAGGATATGCATCCAAGAGTAAAGGGTATAGGTGCTACAACAATAATCTTCAGAAAATTGTAGAAATCATTAACGTAAGATTTGATGAAGAACTTCCAAACAAGACAAGAAGTACAAACTATAGCAGTCCTTCAGACAATTATGAAGAAGAAAACCAAGATGATGATGAAACAAGCAAGACAACAGAAAATGTTGAACTGAGCTCGAAAGCCCCCTCAAGATACACTCAAAAGAACCATCCAGAAGATCAAATCATTGGAGACAAGAGTGTAGGAGTCCAGACAAGAAGGCAGCTAACTGAATAGACAGAAGAAGTATACATAACTATGTTATCACAAATAGAACCAAAGAATTTTGAAGAAGCCATCAAGGACAAGTATTGGGTGAATGCTATGAATGAAGAATTTGACCAAATTGAGAAGAACGATACCTAGGAATTAGTTCCTAAACCCACTGAGAAAATTTTCATAGGCTCAAAATGGGTTCAAGAATAAAATGAATGAACAAGGATAGGTAATCAGGAATAAATCCAGACTTGTATGCAAAGGATATTCACAAATCGAAGGTCTGGATTACGATGAAAAATTCACTCGTGTAGCCAGAATGGAAGCTATCAGAATGTTTTTGGCCTTTGCAGGCTACCATGACTTCAAGGTATATCAAATGGATGTGAAATCTGCCTTTCTGAATGGATATATAGAAGAATAAGTCTACATGGAACAACCAGAAGGATTCTCATAAAAAGATAAGGAAGACTATGTGTGTAGACTAAAGAAGGCTCTATATGTACTGAAACCGGCTCCTCGTGCTTGGTACTCAAGGCTGGATAAGTATTTGCAGAAACAAGGCTTTAAGAGAGGAGGAGTAGACAACAATCTATACATAAAATCCCATAAAAATGAACTCCTGATTGTTGTAGTATATGTTGATGACATTATGTTTGGAAGCAACAAAGATGAGCTAGCAAAAGGATTTGCTGAGGAGATGAAATCAGAGTTTGAGATGTCTATGATTGGAGAGCTCACTTTCTACTTACGAATTCAAATTTAGTAAAAGAACACAGGTACATTCATCTCACAGGAAAAATACTTAAAAGAGATGTTGAAAAAGTTCAAAATGGAAGACTGCAAACCTGTGTCAACCCTCATGATCACTGGATGCAAACTATGTGCTGATGATGGATCTGCTGATATAGATCAAAGACTTTACAGATCCATGATAGGAAGTTTGTTGTATCTAACAGCATCAAGACCAGACATCATGTTGGCAGTAGGACTTGTGGCTAGATATCAAGCAGCTCCAAAGAAAAATCACCTTCTAGTAGTCAAAAGAATACTTAGATATCTACAAGGAACTGTACAGTATGGGCTATGGTATCCAAAAGGCAAGAGTTTCACTTTGAAAGCATATACAGATGCATATTGGGCCAGTTGTGTGGATGACAGGAAAAGCACAAGTGGAGGTGCGTTCTACCTGGGAAAAAGTCTGGTGGCATGGCTAAGAAAGAAACAAACATCTATCTCTCTATCTACAGCAGAAGCAGAATACATAGTAGCAGCAGCATGTTGCACACAAGTCATGTGGATGAAACAAACCCTCCAAGACATGAAGATAAGCATTGATGAACCTATCTCTATCAAATGTGATAATACAAGTGCTATAAGTATTTCAAAAATCCCTGTACTTCATTCAAAAACTAAACACATCCCAATCAAGTACCATTTCCTATGAGAACAAGTAGCACAAAAGGTAGTGAAGTTGGAGTATGTGCCATCAAAAGAACAAACAAAAAATATATTTACAAAACCTCTTGCTAGAGAGCCATTCGAATATCTGAGAAACAAACTAGGGGTATTATCTCCAGATGCTACTCTCTGACAGAAAAAGAAAGCTTCATTCCAAGGGGAGAACAGAAAAGAAGACATCATTCAGGGGGAGATCAGTCAACAAAGAGAGTTATAAAAGGGCCAGAGCAACTAAACAGAGCAGGAAACAGGTCCTCAAGAACAGAGCAACATGGACGATATTTAAAAGCACACTGGGAAATGAGAAAACCTTTACCATTGATGTCAAAGGGGGAGGAAAATCAAGCAACAGAAGAAAGGGACCTAAAAGGCAAGGGTCCTAAAAGGAAAGTAGAAGAAGTGTATTTCCATTAATGCCAAAGGGGGAGATTGTTAGAAGTGTTGTAATTGATGGCAAAGGACAGAAACAGAGGCAAAGGAGAAGAAAGTTTGGTGAATGAGGGTTTGTTTACATTTGACAGAATAGCAGACTATACATATAGAGAATACAGTGACAGGAGTTTACATTTGACAGAGCAGCAGACTATACATACCGAGAATACAGAGACAGGGTAGCAGAATATTGACATCTTTACATAGTTCCACCACCTGTTTTTATCTCATCCTATAGCAACTTATATATATATAAACACAGTGAGAATTTCAGAGAATATCAAATACAAACCTGGAAAGCGCATTGAGATTTCTGATAATACTGTTTGGTTTAGCATGCGGAAGCACTAAGAGTGCAACAGAATGTGTATAATAAAACGTTGAAAGGTCAAGACGGAACCCTAAGGGTAAGAGGTGGAACCGAGCTTTGAGCAGTGAAAACCTAATGGAGTTTGGGTGTTAAATCGTATGGTAGGGTTGTATTAAATTAAGAATGAAACAAGGGTTTATATGTTAAGGCAGAAATAAGAAGTAAAACCTTTGAACGGAGTATATATATATATATATATATATATATATATATATATATATATATATATATATAACGAAGGCGCGAAGGATTTGAAGCGGAACCATGAATGTAAGCAGAACCCTAATTGTGAACAATAAAACCAGAGGTAAGTAAATTGGCAGTATCGCGCGATGTCAAAAATGGTAAGTGGATTTCTCAATTTGAACGTGATCTATGTCTTCAATCAACACGTGTCCTAAGGCAGTTTTACAAAACAACTTTTATCACATTCGTTTGAGTGGTTAAAGCTCGGCTCAATAAAAAATGCGATATGGTATGACATCCATTGGATCATCGAAGTAGATGCGATAAATTGTCCGTCGTTGGATGCAAGAGGCGTGTTAATGGAGGCGGGCCCTAGGAACGTATATGTATTAAAATATGTATCGAGTTTGATATCTATTACAATATTTGATATATATTAAAGTTGAGTGTGCATATAAGAATGGTTTATGTGTGGATTATATGTTTGATGCAAGTTGATACATTATGTTATGCTGAGGGTTAAAACCATGGTCGAGGATTGACTTAGGATTTTATATATATATGTTCAAAGGGTGTTGTCATTTGGAATGTATTAAAGTGCAGACTTTATCAAACATATGTGGGCTCGTGAATACAATACATCATAAAATCTCATGCTAATGGTATAAGCCTTGGTTGGAGTATTATAAGCGCTGGCATATTGGGTTAAAGACACGAACCATTGTTATAATGTTAAGTAATAAAGCCGGGAGGATGAATGTGTTTTATCATCTTTTGCCTTAGAGGGTTGGTTAAAGAGCTGTGTATACCGAGTTAATTACCATTCGATACATAAGTCAGAGGAAAAGCTCCAAATATATGTAAAGCGCTTCATAAACAAGGGACTAAGGTTAAAGTACAAGGCATATATATCTATATCTATATATATATATATATATATATATATATATATATATATATATATTATAGTTATGGATGCGCAATTAAAAATACAAAAGGTTTGTTCGGGTTTAAAACAAACAAAGTCTTATAAGGTGGGACCCAAGTCACGAATCGCATCGGAGAAAAGTTAGCAGCGGAACGTGTTGACAAAAGTTCTGATTGAGATGCGAACACGATGGGTTTATGAACCATGATTCATATGTGTTTGAGTTCCGGCATCAAAGTGAACCATCACATCGGAGCGATTCATCGCATCGGCACAGTGAAGTGAATAGTGTTACATCGCATCGGAGCAACCCATCACATCGGCGCAGTGAAGTGAACAGTGATGGATCACATCGGAGGAGAATAGAACATCGGAGCATTCTATTGAAAGAAGCGATTGCGATTATCACATCGGGACTTTCGCAAAGGCTCATCGCATCGAAGCAAAAGTAAAGTTCGGCGAGTGCGACTGAAAGGGCATTCTGTGTATTAAAATGATCTATTATCATTATATCGCTGAAAGTTATTTGAGTTATATAACACGACAGTTCATATGTTAAAAACGCCTTATTATTATGCCAAGAATTGAATTGCATTATATAAAAAGCGCAATTACATATATGCAGGAGTTACGCAACAACAATGAACAGAAAGGCATACAGAGAAGAAAAAGATAGACACAATCACAAAGAAGACAAATACGCAGTGATTCAAGAGGCTGAATGAGTTGAGTTGGAGTTCTCATGGTAATTAAATGTAAATGTTTTAATTGGTTTATATTGTTTGTGATGCATTGGAAAGTCTCCAGAAGAAAACAAAAATCCCACTGTAATATTAAAATTAGTACATACAGTTATATTTTTCTGAGTGAGCTGGAAAAGAAATGAGAAGGTAGAAGGCTAAGAGGTATGGCTATCCATTTCCAATTCCCTGAGGAATACAAACAATCATAAGGAAATCTCTATAAATGATATCACCTTGATATGCATAGAGAGGTTAGAGAGTGAGGTTATAGAATGCAGAGTATGAACAATTCAGGCAGAGAAGATAAAAAAAAGGAAGAGCAGAAAAAGATGATACAGAACAGAGCTGATATCTACGGTAAATCAACAACTATTTTCTTTTGATAAATTGAGGAAGTTGGAGCTTCCTTATCAAATTGAAGCTTGATAGTTGTCAGTTGTAGCTGACTGAGGTTGGAGCCTCCTGTAGGTTGGTGCCTGTAGAAAAACAGTGGTGAGAGGGAGTTGGAGCTTGCCTTTGCATCAAAACAATAATAAGATGTGGTTTTCTCCCTTTATGGGTTTCCACTTATATTTGTTGACTTTGTGTGTGTTGCCTATGTGTTGATATATTTTATCCAATTTTCTTTATGTTTGTTGCTCTCATAATAATTTTGATGTCACATTAACTTAATACTTGCTGCTACATATTAAGACAGTCCACATATTAAGCTGGTTATAAAATTAAGTTATAACTAAGCTTGATGAAAATTTTAAAAACCTCATGTATGTGTTAAATTGATTCACCCCCCCCCCCCCTCAGATTAATTAAGGATTCAATAGATCTGTCCATCAAAAGTATGCAACATTGGTACTCCTTGGATATCTAATCAAATTATGCATCATACGAGTGTTTCCGCTCAAAATTTGAGTAAACCCATAGGGAGATAAGTTGAAATTACGAGTTGAAAAAATAGTTTTTCTTTTTTTCCTTCTAAAATTTAATGATGTAATCAAATATTATTTTACTATTTCCACTATTATTTTATAATTTCCTTAGGATGCCCATTTTAGACCTCAAAATTTCCCTAATGAGAAGTTGTAGGTACTGAAGTAGTAGGTATTAATGATGAGGTCGAAGGTGCAGATGAATAAACTACAATTGACTAAGTTTGAGATTGAGTTGAGGCAAAAAATTCCTATGGATGGTAGATTGGATCCAATATTTGATGTCAAGGTCAGATTCAGGCTTAATCTCTTCAAGAAACCAATCTTTCAAAGGAATATGGTCTAATTCAGACAATGACTTGACCTTAGATAATATTAAAGGATCGAATACTATGTCAGATAAAGAGGTTTTAGACTTGGATTTAAACAATGATAATTCAAATTTCAGATAATATGGTATATCTTCAAGAGAAAGTAGCTTAGTAGGTAGATAAACTGATCTTATCAATGGAACTAGTCTTGATTGAATGTCTGCAATTTGATATCTATACCTTCGAAAAATATTGTCTAGATCATCCATTGGATCAACTGGATCAGGATCGGGATTTTCTTTGGTATATCTTCTGGAAGCCAACTCTACAATATTAGAACTACAATTATCAAATCAACCTTTTTGAAACTAAACCCTATCATCCAAGGATCAAATTCCAAAATTTGTTGTTGTACACCCAGGGAAAATGAATCTTTCATTCCCCGACAATGGAGCCAGAATGTAATCATTGCGCTAAAACTCTAAGGTTGAAGAAGAGATCCCAACAGAGGTAACCATAGACCAACCTTTTAAATTGGTATCTAGCCCTACCAAGTCGGAGAAGTATCTCTCCACAAAATCATAGCCAAGAGGGTTGGATGAAAATGTTTTAGGCTAGCTATGAAATGCAGAAGGGTTTGTTTTAATTTTGATTGGGTTGGGTTTGCTAAATGAAGATTAGGTCAAGGGAACTAGGTTAGGGAAAATGAGATGGCACTACAGTCCATTCGATGGGGCAAGGTAGGTAGAAGTATTAACACTTAAAGGTGATTTGATGAGATGGTTTTAGATTTATGAGGAACTAGGAAGAGCATAGGAGATGTATTCTTCCTGAACTGAAGAAAATGGACAAATTATGACAACTTTCCCAAAACAGAGCATGAAGAACATGTATTCTGCCTATCAACTTGAAAATTATCATATAATAGACATGAAATGGTTTATGATCTACAAAAAATTCATACAAATGATTACATAGAAAAAAAAATGCCAAACATTCATACCACAGGTATCCCAAAGAAATAGTTGCAATTCTTCATTAATTTCTGGCCAAACTGATTACACAGTCCTTGATCAATGCACTAGCATCCAAACTAATTCCAACCCTTGCTAAGAGAGAAGAAAGGGAAGATATAAATATCAAAAATACATTCTCTCATCCTGAGGGGTCGAATACCTGAGTTGGGGATGATATCCACAAAATTCTGAACTGAAAGATGGAGTGTAGGGAGCTCTAAGTGAATCCTCCCTAATTACATTGAAACTGATTCATTTTACTTTGATGATTACATTTACATCATGAATCTACCCCTAGGTAACTTATCCATATCATATTTACATTTACCATGCTCAATTACATAAGTGAAATCATGATTTTCAATGTAAAAGTCAAATTTTCAATGAAATTTCAAAAATATCAGCAAACTGTCAAATGCACCCTCTCTTTGCCAGGTGCGCCCTCCTTTTTTCAAACACGCCCTCCATCTTAGAGGCTATTTTTGACTAGGTTGTAGGTGTCCAAATGGGCTCCAAGATGGCTTGTTGGAAAGCCCTTCAAGTCTATTTTCTGAATATGCCTTCAGTTTTCAAAATGAATCTCATTTGCTCTATCAAAACTCAATCCTCCCAAGATTTCTCAGCGTGCAGCGGCAGGGCCAAAAATGAGGCAGAAACATGATTTTTTGCTAGTTTTTTGACATTCTTACCTGCTTTTTTTTCAAACCAAGGCTGGAAAAGTGGTTTTCTGAGATGTATTTACCATTTTGTATCAAATGTTGGTGGCCTTTGGGTCAAAATATGGCTCAAAAAAGAGTGCAGTGCCAAGGGGGTTGCACGTTTAGCACTTTCTTTGTCACATGACTGTCCAAAAACACAATAAAAACACGGAATTTTGCAAAAATTACCCAAAATATTTTGAAATTAATGAAGTGAGTGCTGATGATGTGGCTAGGCTTTGAGTTAAGCCTTTGTAAGTATATCCAACTTCCTTTTCTCTTCTAGCATGGTCAAAGCCTCAATTTTTGCATTGGCTCTTTTGAGCTTGGCCATTGCAATTTTGTCCTTTTGGGCATAATGTTTGACCTTCCTCCTCAGTATGTCATTGTCTCTTTTTTCCCTCTCCAAAAGCTTCTCCAAGTGTTGGTTAGTTCTATCAATCCATAGCTCCCAATTTTCATTGATTACCATTACAAGTTGTTCCTTCAAGATTAGCTGATCAACAAGCTCAACCTATTTTTTCTTTCTTGTGCTAGAGCTCTTTTCAGCCCTCTAGTTCTAGGTCAGCCTCTTGGTGCTTGTTCTTATTTTTCTTCAAGAAAACCATTCTTTTCAAGTGTCTCTTCTAACAAAACCAAGGATTTTTCTACCTCTTTCTCAAGGAAGTTTATGACAAATTTGGACCTATCAAGATTAGTTTGGATCTCTCTAATCTTGGCATCGTTCCCCTTGATGGTTACACTATTGATCTCATCATCATCATGCTTATCTAGGTCAACAAGGTCAAAATCCTATTTTGTCTTATGGAGGTCATCCTTAGCATGAATAACTGCCTCATGTACATCCTCCTCTACCATCTTTTCTTTCCCCTTCTGTGCCTTATTTGTTGGTGAAGAAGGAAGGACCCCTTCCACAATCTATGGAGAAAACACTTGCCTATGACCCCTCTGGTATGTTTGTTCCAATGGTTCTATCTCAGCCACATTAGCCTGCTTAGGCTCATTGATCTCAACTCTTCTAGGTGACCCACTCTCAATGTGGGATGGAGATGATGGTGGTGAAATGTATGAAGGAGACTAATCTGAAGATGATGAATATACTATGGGCTGAGATGGAGGAATGGAAGTGGAAGGATGAGATGGTGAAGGTAAATTTTGGGCATGCTAAATAGGTGGAGAAATGAATATGTCATCAACTATGAATGAACTTCATGGAATGTTCAATTGTTTGAGGTGATGGAGGACTATGAATTTGATGAGGGAGTGGTGAAAAAGACTGTTCATTTGGTGTTCAAACTCTCTCTTCTGGAAAATACATTCCATCTTATCAATGCTCCGAAAGAGGTAGTACGGTATGTTGAGCATCTTTACCCTAGTGAAGTGCATAAGTAGGCAAATTTGATAGACATGCAATCTATAAAATCTACGTTCACATGAAAAGTATTTCTGATGATCGTCGTCATGGGAGCATATCTCTCCAGGAGATAAGAGAAAGGAAAAATCCTATTTCTCTCATTCTTGTATCTAGGTTTGATGAAAGGCTCATAGTAATTATCCTCCAAGTCTTTCTATTTGAACCATTTCTCCCCAACATTTTGGATCTCGATGGCAGCTGAGATGATGGTAGTTGACACAGTGAAAGTGACACCAGCTAAAGTAACTTGATTGTCATGGAGATTAGAAATGAAAATTCTAGTCAACATAGCATGGTGTTGGACATTCTGAATTTTCTCATAGAACTCAAAACATCCAACATGCTTGAAACATGTCATAGCCATAGAAGATAACAAAAGTTCCCTTGTATTTGTTAGCTCTAATTTGACTATTCTCACCCCTTTGTGTGGCCTCTTCTCCCTAATTGTATGGTTTGTTTTCTTCTTCTGCAATGATGTCTTAGTTTCAAAATCCAAGGGAGGTGTGATGAGGTGGAATGTGATTTTAGGAATAGGGAATGGGACAGGGTAATTGAGGGAGATGGGGGTAGGGATTTATGAGTTTAAGGAATGTGACAAGGAGTAGGTATGTAGAGGGGTTTGGGATAGGGAAATTTTTTACAGGTGTATGGAAATACTGACACTAACACAAGGATCATCTTCAAATCCCTTCCATTTCTCAATAATTTTGGATCCACAATATTTCTTATAATGCCCTTCTTTTCCACATCTCCAACTTATCTTTATGAACGTTCTTGGATATTTAAATATTTCGCTAGATTTTAATTTCCCACTCGATGACTTATTTTTATTTCTATTATGGGAGCATCCTTTTACATACAAGGCATCTTCATTCTAGAATTCCATATTTGTTCATCTCATCCTATGATAAAAAGGATGAGACTATTTCATCAAAACCTAAAGTAGTTGCATTACTATCTATTGCAACAACTAGAATATCCCATGATTCTGGTAGAGAACATAACAAATTAATATAATTTTCTTCATTTAAAATCTTAATATCAACAAATAATAGTTGACTTACCACAATATCGAAGACATTCAAATGCTCTGTCACTGAGTCTCCATCCTTCATCCTTAGGTTATATAACTTCTTGCACAAGAATATTTTGTTCACGAGGGACTTAGACAAATGTAAAACCCCTAAATTTTCCCGCAAAGGCTTTGTTGTAGTTCCCATGAAACATTTAGTAATACTGAATCTAAGAGACACAATCATATTGTTCCTTTTTTCTTTTAATCCAATTTGGTATATTATTTAGTTGACATCCATGTTGTGCAACACTGAGATCCAAAACAATCCACTAATATTCATCCACCAAGAAATCCATTTTTTGTTGGGTATGAGATGTTCTTTTCACAACTTTCCATGCAAAAAAAAAATGGTGTTTTTTGCATCCATTTTTGGCAGTCTTCGACACACTATTTTTTGCTAAAAGTGGTTTTGTGTTGCATGGTGGTTTTTCCCATGGTTTTTTAGTTTCTATTAAGGAAATGTGATTGTATTCTAATCTAGGTTAAATGGATTTGCGATTTATGGATGTCGCGAGATACATATTGTATTGTAAAACTATATAGAATATTATATTAAAAATACCTTGTTGGTTTTCCCAATATTTGGGTTTCTAGGATAAAATATCCATGTTTATTTTTTTCATTTTCCATTGCATATTTTATGTTTTAATTGAGAATCTATTTGCAACTATTAATTATACAAGGTTAAAACCTAATTTTGAGCTTTCACAACTCAAACTCTACCCATTGAATTTCTCAATCTCTATCTTTGAACTACTCACCGTTTCCTTTTCACTGTAAGAATGACTTCTCTATATTTCCCACTGTAACATGGTCTACCACAAGTCTGAGTCAAACCCCTTAGCCACAAAGGCATCCCTTTGGAGCCAAAACTACTTTGATACCAAATGTAGGTTTTAAACCTATACAATTAATTATGCAAATTGATTCTTAATAACATAAAAAATATATAATGGAAAACACACATAAACACATATTTTTTATCCTCGAAACTCAAAACTAGGAAAACCAAAAAGATATATATAGAGAGAGAGATTCTTTTGAACAATGGTACAACAAAACATAAATATCTCGTGGCATCCATTAAGCGCCAATCCATTTGCCATGGATTGGAGTACAGTTGTAGTTCCTCAAACTTGATACTACAAAACTACCATGTGCCACAAAATTTCTTTTAGTGAAAACATGTGCTTGAAAACAACCAAAAATAGACTCAAAAAGACTACCCAATTTCTTTTGGGGGGCACTGTTCCCGAACCCCCACATAAGGGTGTTTTTCCCCCCCTATGAACCCCTGTTGCACATCATTCATTATACAATGCATGGGGATAGTTGTGCAAAGTATATACCACATACCCAATAATGGCCAAGCATAAAGGCTTTATGGTTTCAATGATACAAAGGAAAACACCATGAACACCAAGATAACATTTAGAGTGGGAAAAAACATGAAATATTTGGCTTGATCATCAAAAGAAAATGAAACAACAAATGAACATGGAAATAGACTACCACTCTATCCTTCTTATGGCAGATTGAAAAAATGGAAATGGTGAGAAAAGTGCGAAGACACAACTTATGCCAACACTTAAAAGAAGTGGAAATCCAATTAGTTGGATCAAGAAGAAGTATCCAATAGGTAAGACATTCATTGTTTTTCACTATTGTAGGAAGAAAGTCCATGACACTACTAGCTATTGGTATTTTCAAGTATGGTCATTTTGCAAGAAGAAAGGTCATCTTGATGCATATTTCTAGGATAAGCAACCCACATGCCACAAACCTACATTATTTTCAAGGAAGAATGGAAAGAGGACTTCCCTAAGACAAAAGAAACTTAGAGGCACATGGAAAACAACAACATGTCAAGAACTCCACATAGTTTTAAGAATTTCTTCTGCCATTGCAAGTAGTGTGGATATTGGGAAGCGAAGTGTTAGAGACTTCATCTGGATCTTCATCTTTGAAAATACACAACTAAGAGAATACTGTGGAAACTGAATATTAAAGGGGATAAAGAGCTCCCTTCATCTCCAACCCAAGAAGCATAACCTATCTAGATAAAAACACTTACGGTCTCATCAATAAGGTGGATAACATGTTGATTTTGATATGAAAGGTAGCCCCAAATCAATTGTTCAATAAAATAGTTACATATTACACATGTCAAAGGTTAGTGCACAAATATTAATGACCAATGGAGAATAAATTCTTGAATAATGACTAACAAGTTACTACCATTATTAAGTTCCCTTAAAATTTATTTTCTGTTAATGATTGCCAATGACATTTCAAGATAAAGACAGTGTTATTTTAAAAAATTATTAAAATTATACCAAATTATATATTTATTAAAGTCATGGAACTACCAATCAAATTTTCTCTAAATATTTGAAACAATGATTTTTAACTCAACCTTATAAAGCTCATTCAAAAGAGACCCAAAAGCAACCAAAAATATTGTAATCAAGTCCTCTTGTGAGAAATTTATGGTTTTTGGATTATTCAAAATTCATAAAGGCTCTGGAACAAAGCTATATGGGTTTCCACAATATATATACCCTATTTTCTAGAGTTAGAGATCCGCATATTAAAAGATGTATAGTTCATCATTTATTAATATTTTAGAAATGCCCCTCCTTTAAAATAATCCACTCATGTTATATAAACTACAACATAAATCCATATAAATTGGAATACGAATCCTTAAATGTGATGAGAAAAATGCTTAGAGAACCTTTCTTGCTAATCAATATTTGGAAATAGGTATGTGTATATTTCTAGTTTAATGAAGCATTTTTATATTAGATATCATTTTTAGGATTTTATTGTGTTAAGTAAGTTATTTAACTATGACAATTTTTTTTCTTGATAAATATTTGGAAATAAATATGTGTATATTTCTAGTTTAATTAATCATTTTTATATTAGATATCATCTTTTGGTATTCAAATGCGTTAAGTGAGTCATTCAACTATTACCATTTCCATGAGAAGTACTTGTAAGTGACTAATTTCTCATGATTTTTGAAATGACCACTTAGCCCTCATTGCATTGGTGATGCTCACAAGAGTGAAGAAGTGGAATTGAAACTAGTGAAATGAATCACATAGTGTCAATCATCACTTTCGAGTCTTACACTTGGTAACCAGGACTTCGCAAGAGGTCACCCATCTCAAATCTAAAAATTACATAACAAAAATAATAACAATATTTAATTAATTAAAATTGATAACGAAATAAACCTGATAAATTGATATACACCAAATAACAAAGTAATAATATGATAACAACCCCTAGTTAAATAAAATTAATAATTAATATATAACCCATAACAAAGTAATAAAATGTTTTAGAAGTTAAAATATAAACCTTTAAATTTAAATGGAATGACAAATAAGCTCTCTTCTTAAGGTTAGCTCTTGCATGAATACTAATACTCAGAAATTCAATGGTATGCTTAAAAATCTTAGCAACCAAAATTTGCAGTCTCAATCACCGCGAAGGGAAGGTACTCATATAGATGTAGGATAAGGAACACTAATTACAGCATAATCTCTAATACATCACCTTTTCCTTATTCCCAATTTTGTCAAAAACATACGAAAATTCACTTCTGAAAAGCAGAAAATCACAGTAACCAAGACTCCCCATAAAGCATTTTTTTCACATAGTTCAATGAACTAGGGTAGATTATTGCATTCATAAAGCGTAGCTAGGTCTCTTAATCTACTCTCATGTGATTGACATCTCAGTTTAGACAACAAATTTTCTGATTTGGGTAAGTTCATCAAAGAGGGTGCCAAGAAACAGGGATATCTAACTGCCACTTATACTGTGCACTGCAATTCAGATTTATTCATTGCATTTTTAGATGAGAATGATTACTTGACCTGTTTTGACCATATGGAACATATTAAAGCGAGTAGTTTTTAGTGTTATTTTTTTGAAGGTTTTTATGGTGGTTTTTTTTTGTGTAATTTCTTTAAAAATTGGCAGAAATTTATTAAAGAGAAAAGTTTGATTGCTAATCTTGCACAATAGCTCTAGGGATTTCTGAAGGTGCTAAATCTATATATAGAGTTAAAAAAAAACCAGTTTAAATAACAAAAATCAAGATTTTACCTCAGAATTTTTCACCAAATTTAGGCACCTGAAACTTCAAAAAATCGCACTTAAAACAACTCCATATAAAAGTCCAAATTGCAATCATTGAAATTAATAGCACCCATTGCCTGCAACGGGCCACAAATTAATGATTCAGTTTACTATCCCATATTTGCAGAGCCCAGAGCAGGTAAGTTGTTACAATTTTGTTTAATAAAATATTTTTTAAGATTTTGAGAAAATCGTGCAGAAATTTTTAACTGTAAATGTGAAGTTTCAAGATTTTGGTGTCTTAAATAATATTGAATCTATTTCTATCAAAAAAAATATATTCAAACACTCTTAAAAATTAGATTTACTGAATTATTTTTCATGGAGATTTATTGTAGCGAACTCTGGTAAAGAATATGAATATGATAGCTGTGTCATGTCTGGATATGGCTATTTACAGAGACGAAGAAGATCACGGGATCAATAAGGCTGTCAATTTATGTTTTTTTATTTGTGTCAAATGAAAGAAGTGGAGTGGTAAGTCCGGAGAACCAATTCCAACACATGTGAGAACACAGAAAGTAGTACAAGTTATTTTCACATGGAGCAGCTCCATCGTCCATGACTGGTTGCTAACTATACTCATCATCATTACCATTTACGTACACGTTACTTTGAAACTCTCCATCACTTAGAAGACGGGAAAAACTGTGGGAAAAAAAATGTACCGCAGCCAAAATTTTCCCAGAAATACCACAGCTTTATATTAGCCAGGGCTATCGTACCAGAAAAGTAGCCGATCACAGGAAGCAATTCCCCAAATATTCTACATTTTCGGACTCTGGATAAAAATGATTGAAATTTGAAACCGCTCCCATTTATTATTAAATGAATTATACACATCTTTGAATGTAATGATGTTTTTTTTGTTTGTGTATATAATTTTGCATTTTTGCAGTTTTATGGAGGCAGTTTAATTGGTGATATTTCAGAAAACTAAAAATTGAGAGATTCAAGTTTCAAATCTTTTGTTGTGACTTGGTTTATAGAGAGACTAATTCCTCTGAATATAAGTAAAATAAAATTTAATATCTCTACACTTTTTTATTCTTTTTTGTTAATTTTTTTTTAGTGTTATATTGTTCTTTGATTTGATAATTGCATTTCATTATTTTCATACAAAATTCACTTCAGAGCATCATAACATTATTGGGATTTACATCATTATTCAACAATATATGCAACAATATAGAAAGAACAATATTATCTTCAATGCAACTGAACATAAAGGAACAATAGAAAAAAAGCATTCACACATATAGACACTGAGAGACCAGGAAAAACTCACTATGGGGAAAATCCTTTCAAAATATTATTCTTATTAGGTTGTCATTGAATGATTCAGCAAAAGTGAGTACAATATCCCATATCTTCATCTATACAACCAACAAAAATCAACTAAACAATATCCATGAGAAGAACCCAGGTACAATAACGAAAACTTTGGTCAATTGAAAAACCAAACCCTAGGTCTCACCCGCACATAGAAAGTGTTGTGTGCGCGGTTGAAACCCTTCAACCGCATGCATAGGCTTGCATGCCTGCGATTGTGACCGAAAACTACGTGTGTCATGCCTGCGGTCAAAAACCAAAACCCTAGCACACGTGTGAGCTTCAGACCCTGCAATCTCGGACTTGTACGAGTGAACTTTCCACGAACTATCTCAGACATGTGCGATCCAAACCAAAGAAAGAAGAAGAGTGCTCATAATAATGATGTCCAAATGAAGTTGAGGTCACTTGTATTTATAGCCTTCCAAGGGTGTTCAATTTGTTTTAGGGTCAACCTGATAAAATATGCATGTGTGAGGCTTAATTCAAAAATACACTTTCCCTTGCCCAAGTTGAGCGCTTCAATAGTCAAAATTTGCCCTCTCGAAAAGAGGAATCTCATCCCATGGTTGGAAATTTTTACTGAGCTTCCAAATTAACACTTCCTCTCAGCTAGGGAGAAATTCCAACTACATCAAGTATTTATCGCAAGAATCTTGTCATCAAATCATATCCTCTCTCAAGTATGTCGTCATCAAATGTCGACACTTCTTATCTCTGCTTATCTCTTCTTAACCCAACTTATCTCTTGATTGTCTTTTCTCATATGCTGAGAATTCTCGAATCTAAAAGAGGAAGAATTTGACATCGGAGGGGAGCCTAAGTTACCACCCTCTATCACATCGGAGAGCACATCTCAATCCTAAACAATATTAGGGAGCACATCTTAACTCGAAACTACATCGGGGAGCACATCTCAACCCGAAATCATTGCCAGCAGGGAGCCCAATATTACTACCCTGGAAAAATCAAAGAGTTTATCATCAGGGAACACATCTCAACCTGGAACCATATCGGGGAGCACATCTCAACTCGAAATCTCATGGGGGAGCAAAACATATTCAACCCCATATCGAGCAATAGGTGATATAGGGGAGCACATCTCAACCCATCCTATTCCACACTGATCTTCCCAACAATGACACTTAATAGTCATGTGGTGGAACATCTGTGTCATAATCAACTTGGATTGTACACCTCCAAGTATACTCTCAATTGGTTGGCCAAATGGGGAGTGGTATTCCCAACAAGACCTACTTGTGGGTATGATACCCGCTAGTGTATACTCTGCAAATACCAAGATAGTTTGGGAGCAACATCTCCAACCCTATGTGTAACAGATAGGGAAGCAACATCTATAACCCTATTTTCCAGAGATCCCTCAACCTCGGGAGCCCTCCATCTCAATTCATCACCCTGAGAGCTCAAACAAGGGGGAAGTTGGCTGAATGTTTTCGATCAGTCCTGCTCTCTATAGATCATAAACATATCATCATGCTCATATCTGGTATCCTCTTAATCATCATGTCGCAATAGCTACAGCCTCCTATTTATGCAGGACATGAATCAAATATTATATTAGAACAAAATATATATCACAAAAATGATATCTTATTCACCCTCCCTCTCATGGAGGGAGCAACCACAAGCCTAAGCTTGTCTCGTACAACAAAATAATCTGAAGATATGTCGGTTCCACCTATATACAGGATTCTCTGTCAATCAAATCCCATTCTTTATTATCTCAATGTATCCATGTCATATCCAAAACCTCCTCAAAAAACTCTCCAAAGATCTTATTCAACCTATCTCACACTAGTCATGCCAGCAACATCATATTCAACCCTGGTGGTGCTTAAAGCTACGAAATTCTCATCCAAAAATATCATGGTAGATCTCAATAATGATCCCAATCAGCATGAGTACATCCATGCAGTCACATATCATAGGAAGAATACCTTAGACCAAAAATTTGATCATCCCATGCTATTATCTCAAAATGTGCTTGGCAGCAACTCAATGTGTATGAAGCATCTCAATCATGAATTTATTTAGGTTCTATGCAGAACATATATAAATACGGATGGGGATTCACACATAACATCAATGCTTCAATAAAATGTTTTTTTTTCTAAGACAGGTTCAAGAATATCCCTTCATAACTTCTTAAAATTCAATCAAAGTGTCTAAGGATTCACATTTCTGCTTTCTTTAATAGCTTCACAATATAGATTTTACTTTGCGAACTCCAAAAGGTAATTCATCGTGCCATGATTCTTCATTTCGAGCTTCAGAGGCCATCTCCCTCTTAATTTGATCATTTGAGGCTCATTACCTATCAAGAAGAGACCACCAGCATATAAAACTAAAATCAAAGTCATACCTAAGACCCCTTTCAAAGTAGAGGTTTGGATCGACAAATCTTCCTAGCTTCACTAGATAATTGTTAATGAAGACATATCAGACCTGGGGAGCTTGCTTCATACAATTTTTTCTATGAACATAATACTTGAACAAACCAATATGCTTAGCCTTACACAAATCAATATTATGCAATCAAATGAACTAAGTCAACTTAAGATGCTAGATCAAAAGTAATATCAAAATCATAATTTTTTTTTCCAATATCCCTATGATAAACTATTTGGATCAAGTATCATGTAGAGCTCACATCCAAATACCAAGTTACAACAACCTTTTATTTATCAAACACTATTAAATCAAACTTTATCTAGCCATCCTTATGATCATAGCATGAATCATTTCTATCACTAAATATGAATGCATACATCATGGACAAGTCATATAAGTTCCATCCATTCATTGTGATATTATTGCATACTAAATCACAATTTTGTATACTTCAGCCAATGTGTCAAATCCAATGAAGCCAATAAAAAATCAATGCAAACATTAATCACTAAAATTCACTATGCCCGCATAGCACTTTCATCTAGGAAAATCATCAGTTATCAAATCAAAACCCTAATTTGTTATCACTGTTATTTCAATCAATCCATGAGCCAAAACATATCTAAGAATTATCAAGCATCAAGTCAAAGTTATAAAGCAAAATCAGTCATCCAAGTCAACAATCAGTTCCTGTCAAATCCTTGCAATTGTTATAATATATTGTCATACACTAGCTTCATTGGTTAAATCAAAATGACATATTGATATGCATATTCTAGTCACCTACAAACAACACATTCAAATCCTCTATAATAATTCAAACATTAAAAACTTCCCTTCTAATAGAACTTTCTATTATTGGCTCCATATCTATAGTATTCTCATACTCTTGGTGAATTCCCGATTTTATGCATAAAGCTTCAGTTTTTGTGACCTACGGGATTAACCACACTCATAAGATTTCTTTCATGCAGTTGTGAGTCTTATAACTGCACTGATAAACTTACTTTTGTGTGGTTGGGGCTTCAACTCAGGGAAACCTTCTCTTCTCAGACCAAAACTTGTTGCCTACCAACAATATCAAATAATTGTCTATTTATGTCAAAACTCTTACCTCAACAGTAAAGAATCTTCTATACAAATGATAAATAGGTGTAGGGATATTATGAAGAGTTTTTCTCTTTGAATGGCAATCCAATTCAATCATCATCATTCAATTCATCAACGTGTCTATCATAATACTGGCATGCATCAACATAACTATTAGATCATAAATTCAAACTATATCATATATGCATCATGGTCATAACATGTTAACATTATATACTTCATCATCACATATCAACATGACATCAAATTTTCATTAAGGGTTAGAATCAAATAGCTAAAAGAAGTATACCTCAAGAGTCATGATCATAATATCACATATTTATCACATAACTCAATCCATCAAGTCCGGACATTCAATTTTACCATATGTCATAATTACTAAGATGATCAAAATCTAACCATGGTCAACAAGAAGATCTTGAATATTAATCTCATTGTTACACTTCTATCATCATGGTTATCATGTTTATCACAAGCATTATCAATAGTATTAAGCTACCATGTATAAGAATCAATGTGATATCCTTCTTTACAGGATCTAGATATCCATCATTTCTAAAAATGATAGATGTTAGCCAAACATCAAGTATACCAATATATCAAAAATCAATATTTCAACATGTCTAAAAAAAAGATACTTGTTCAATACCAAATGCACCATTTCATCATAAGTATCATGAATCAAACTTACTTTGATATGCATGCATGAGCCATTTGTGAAGGTGATATTCTCATCATACCTTAAGGCTTACCTTTCCATCCAACATTGTAGTTGAATCATTGAAAAAATACACCATACATACCTTGTAGTATTTAGATACATGTGCACCTTCTTATTTTACATTGGTAGCGGGAGCACTTTTCCAACTTCCTTGTCATGGGAAATTGTAGCTCTTCTCTTCCTGCACTAGTCATATTTTCCTATATCTTAGATGACCATCAAGAAGGATCCACTTGCCACATCTCACCAAGAGATTAGAAGTATCCAAATACTCATATATACATGCATAAAGTTTAAGTAATAATCAAAACAATAAAACTAAACAGGAATAAAATCACACAGAGGTAACATAAATCTAAAAGGTACTCATTTTTAACAAGAGGAGATTAGATCCCTCTTAAACCAAATTTTAATATTGAATACCATATATTATCCATGTGAAAATGTTTCCTTCAATATTTCAACCAACTTCATCAGCAACGAGGCCTAATGGATACTATCCCATCTAGGGCTTCATCAAATCTGTCACAAGTACTTGAACATCTTCATGTTGATCAAAGTTAGGGTTTCTAGACTGCACATCTCAAAAAATTTCCATAAACCAGGGTTTCTTCCAAACCCTAATCTCATAATATCCATCAAACCCTAATTACCAAATTTCCTAAGGGTTCCTTCAAACCCTAGTATTCGTTTAGGTCTCCTCCATCTTCTCTTGCTTCCATTAATGGTGTCTTCAAAGGGGTGATCTTCAATGGATTTTATTCAATCCAACTCTGAAACCATGTTAATTTTTCTTAGGGCTATATTGTTATTTGCTTTGATAATTGCATTTCATCATTTCCATATAAAATTCACCCCACAACATCATAACATTATTCATATTTAAATAACTATTCAACAACATATGCAACTATATAGAAAGAACAATATCATTATCAATGAAACAAAACATAAAGGAACAATAGAAGAAAAACACTCACACACAGAGACACCGGGATTGGTCAGAGACTAGGACAAATCCCACTATGTGTTAAACCCTTTCAAATTCTTCTTCTTATTCGATTGTCATTGAATTATTAAGCAAAGGGGAGTACAATGATCCATATCTTCATCCATACAACTATCCACAAAAATAAACTAAGCAATATCCATGAGAAGAGCCCATCAATGCTAATACTCAATACCTCGATTCAGAAGTTTGGAATACATTGTCACTCTCTACAGTCAACAGTCAAATACTGTGATCAACTGATGAAAACTTCGATCAACTGAAAAACCAAACCCTAAGTCCTAACCACATAAAGAGAGTGTCGTGCATGTGGTTAAAACAATTCAACTGCACACATCAGTCTGCAGGTTTGTGGTATTGACTGAAAATTGCTTGTGTTATGCGTGTAGTCGAAAACCAAAACCCTAACACATGTCCAAGCTTCAGATCTTGCAAGCTTGGACCTGTGCAAGCAAAATTTCTACGAACTATCTTAGACGTATGCAAGCCAAACCAAAGAAAGAAGAAGAATGATCATAATATGTGAAAATGCTCTAATGCTTGACCATCAAGCCATTTTTCTATTATTAATCGAGCTCAAATAGTCATAGAGTTAAAAAAGAAAAAGTTACCAACATCCCGTACTTTTGGGTTCTTGGATTTCAAGGCATCAAAAAATATGGAAATATGCTTACATGTAAAAAGGATTAAAGTTTTAAAAGTTCCATACTAGTCCTATTTTACATTTGCTTCTAGCCATGTCAACATAAGCAAAATTGAAACCAAATATGTCAAAATAGCTCTTATTTGATTTGTATCTTTCCAAAGGAGTTCAGTTATCTCCAATTATTCACCTTATCAACTCATAACATCCAAAAATGTTGTAACTTTTACTCTTATACCAAGTTGTCATTTCCCCTTCCATGGATTACCTAACCATGGAGCAATAATGTGACCCACTTTTGAAATGTCAATTTAAATTTAAGCTCATTAAAAGCTTCATTTCGTTCAAAGAGATTAAATATATGCAACTAAATAAATTAATAGAAATAAGCATGTGTGCATATAAATAATCGTAAACCATGATTGTTCCATTATAATTAAATAAATAGGAATTAAACTCTAGATATAAAAGCACAAATATGATGCTTATCTCTTAATCAATGTAAGTTCAATAAACTAACTACAAAGAGGAAATTTTCCACCTAGGATACGTGGCCACTAAGGTGAAGGAAATTATTTATAGTCTCACATCTCACCCAATGCATCCAAATTTTAGAGACAACTAATATGATCACTCTAGGACATAATTCATTAAACTATCAAATATTCATGGCATTTTCATCCACTTCTCTACATAGAATAGGGAACATATTTCCCTTCTCCCTTCACTAATCCTTCACAAGTGTGCTTACATTCTAATGGTGTTTAATGGAGGGAGGAAGAACCCATCTTGTTATTTATATTTTTGGGAATAAGTTGGAAGAATAATATCTTAGCTATAGGGATTCACTCAATGAGAAGTAATTTATAGAGAAAATGTTAGTTTCCTAAACAACTTAGCATCGATGCTCCTCTACAATCATCAATTTCTCTTCTCAAATCCATGAATAACTCTCTATTAGTTGATTCAATCAATTTCAATTTTGTACATGTATCTAAAACTTATGGCTATAACATTAAAAAAATTAAAGGTGCTTAAACATGACGTGATAATGAAAATGATTTAGTAAGAATGAAATAGACAAACAAATTCTAATGACATATGACTCATAAATTTCCCATGCTAGTTTTACATGGCCATCCCTTCATAATTATGTGAGATAAACAATTCTGAGAAAGAACTATGCATTAAATGATTATCATTTAAATCAAAGATGGTGGATGAATTTTAATTAAGCTATAATCAAATAAAAACATTTAAAATGACATTTAACCATAGAAAAATACTTTTCATAGACCCTTTTCTTCTAATAAAAAAATATTTTGTTAAAAAATAAAGATGGTGACACAAGAGAACATAATACTACACATAAAAGACATAGATGTATAGGAAATATTGATATGGTAAAAGATTAAAATGCAAAATGAGAGATGTAAAACTTAAAATATTGAAATAAGGAAATGCTAAGAAAACAAATATCCATAAAGAATAAGAACTAAACCAAGAGAGCTCGTAGAAAGCGGAATATTTTAGTATTAAACAATTTTCTATTAATCATTTCAATTATTAATAATGGCTTTGTTCTTAGATTGTGTATGGCTAATGTTTGAAACATGATGGTGAGATTAAAAAACACAATCATATACACATTTGTGTTTTTTTTTTCTTAAAATCTGGTGGGAGTGACATGATGTTTAATCTAATAAAGTGACAAGAGGTTATAGAAAGGATCTAGTTGATACTATTTATTTGTTATATTTGTACAATAAAATAAACATTTTTGACTTTGTGTGATGATAAATTAGCATTTTTGACTTTGTGTGATGATAAATTAGGTTTATCTGAACATTTTTTTGGTTTTTTTTGGATTATGAATTTGTTTATTGTTAAATGTGAAGCCAAAAGAAGAGATTGTCTATCACCAACTACTCATAACCTACGCTAACCAAACTCCACCACCCATTGATTTTCTATAAATCAGTGTGCAGTCATGTATTTCACATCAAAAAATTCTAGAGCTTTCCTCCATGTCTATAAATTTGTAATTTGCCACAACCTGAGCACGGCAGGCAAGGCCTTCCATGTAATGAAATATCTTTGATTTTATTTTCATTGTATTTTATGAGAGCTCTGGCAGATTTCGATACTGATTATGTCCTCTCTCTTATTTGATTTTCCCCACGTTTTACATCTTCTTAGATCAAAAAACCATTGCTCAGTATTGAACTGAATCTGAGCGGGCCATTGAGATTCAAAGTAGAAGGTTACAGTTTGATATTTTGTGTTGTGCGCGAGACATAGCCTGGATCTCCACCAAGAAATTGAAGGTGTAGTTGTTCCTTAACGGTCTTTTCTTATTGTTGAAATTGTGAGTTTTTTTAAGAAAAAAATACTTCTTCTTTATATTAATATTCAAAAAGATAGTACTTTTCCTGTCATCTTTATCTATATTATCTGAGTTCCTATCCTAACTTTCTGTGATTTTTTATCACCTTATACATCACTTTTTTAGAAGTTGCATCCACTTACAATTCGCTTTATAGTTCATTTTACACAACTAAAATCCTTATACTACGTAACATAATACAAAATAAATATATTCTCCATTATGCCAAAAATGGTCTCCTACGAATAGTTAATGTTCCCAGCATTAATCAGAGCACCATAGCACCTTGTTCAAATGCTGAGAAAAAAAAACTTATCAGATTTCTTTGAAATTCCTCGTTTCGATAATATGTTAGTTTTCTAGTTTTGTTCCTGGTATATATGTTGAAATTGAATGTGTTGAAAGGTATTTACTAAATTTATGATTTTCTTCATACAGTTTATTAATATGGGGGTTTAAATTTGTGTGGTCTTTTACAAAATCAATAATGCCTTTTTCATTTTCATATGCCTATATCTTCTCCGGAATAAGCTATTTTTCCACAATTAGAACTCCTCTTAATGTTACATTGATCTTTCTATCCTCCCGCCCACCAGAAATGAAAGAATTTACTTGGTTCAATGATAATTACGGCTCTGGTTCAAGAATTTACGTTGGCTCAATGATAATTATGTCATTCTCTTCCACGATTTTAAGTTGTTGGGCGCTTCTATGAATCTTTTGCACTCACAAAAGACATTTGTTGCAAGAAAAATAGGATGTGGACATATGGTTGAGTGGGAAATGAATAGGAAGAGGCGATGGCCGGTGGAATGGTATGGAATAAATCACATGTTTGTGTTTGTTTAAAAGAACATCATTAAAAATGTGGAGTTTGATGGTATGCCATGAGTTTTTTAAAAGAACATGTATGTGTGAAGTGAATGTATTTGTGAAGTGTTTATTTTAAAGTTATTGTTATTGTAGGGCACACTTAAGTTGCATTTGATCTCCTTTCTTAATAAAACTCTAGTTTAATATATTATAAAATAAAATGAAAAAATAAAAAGAAGAAGAAGGAGGGTTGATCCTTGTTATATGATAAATTGTTTTATTAAAAGAGATGGATTTTGGCTTTTTATTTTAAAAAGTGTAATAATAACAACATTAATTGATATGGAGAAGTTGAGTGGAGCTATTTTTTTCTATGGAAATCATAGATGGAGGATGCACTTATTTTAAAAAATCAATATTTTTTGATTGATGGTATGGAAAAGAAAACTTCGTCGATGAAGAATAAAGAATCGAATAAGCTAGATAAAAAGGTGATTGTTACAATCCGCCAATATCTAGCAAAGAATGTGTATTTCAATCTATACAGAGAAAAGACGGCAGAAAGATTATGTAAGAATCTCCATGATCTATATGAGAAGAACACTGCATCAAACAAAGTGTTTTTTATGAAGAAGCTTTATAATCTCAAAATGAAGGAGGGTGCTTCAATTGTTGAGCACTTGAATGAATTCAATATTATAACTACTCAACTTGCCTCTGTTAAAATAATTCCAGATGATGAAATTAGAGCTATCTTGTTAATGTGTTCTATGCCAGACAGTTGAGAAAATTTAATTGTAGCTATGAGCATTTCAACATCTGTAGGAACCCTGAATTTTGATGATGTTAGCATCAGTTTAATGAATGATCAATTGCAACGAAGGTCAATTGCGGAAAACCAGGGACGAGAAGCTCTAGCTCTTGCGAATCGTGATAGGAGAATTGATCGAGGCCAGTATGGGAAATCAAGATCGAGATGCCATTCAGAATCAACGAGGGGCAGGGTCATCTGGTTTGATTGTGGCAAACCTGAGAACATGAAGAAAGAGTGTCGAGTTTGGAAGAAGTGACAAAAGGATCAGAAATCAGCCAATACAAATCACAAACCATCCAACACAGAGGAAGGTGAGACTGCAATTATAGTGTAATATTCCAAAATGGAAAATACAAGAATATAGAACATCCACAACATTCCAAATAAAAAAAACAGGAATATAGCACTAAAATCTGAAAAATACCTGAAATATGCTGCAACTAGAAATTACATTAAGACATCATAACCATGACCAGAAAAAATTGAGTCATATCATTATAATCAACGGCAAGATAAAGTACATAGTACTCTAAGGAAGATGCACTCAAGCCAACAAGAAGTGGTTGGAATAGCGCTAAATCCTAGCACTGGAAATGTTGTGTTCTTGTTGTTGCTAGAAGGACTGCCTTTGCACAGTGCTGTTGGAAACTAATGCTATTGGGAAAGAGAACCATGTGTGAGAGAAAAATCTGGGATTTCAACCATGGGTTCTACTCGAAAGACCCAGAAAAACCCAGAAATGGTTTGGCCTAGTTTTAACTTTGGAAATTCGACCCTTTTTGGGTTGCAAACTGCACTCCTGTTGGCTGAACTGTGCAATCCTACTGGGTAGTTGTTGTGACAGGGCTAATTTGAAGATACAATGACTGCTACAACTCCCAATCATATAAAATTTTAGGGCTAATATTCGCAGATGGGCTAATTTTCCAAGTTTTTTCCAAAAAAATTATTTGCCAATTTCCATTTTTACAATATAAAATTATCTTATGTTAAAAATCGCCAAAATTATATAGAGGGTATATATAAAATCATTATAAATTTTAATAATGTTATAAATACATCAATAAACATTTTATAGTTTACATTTTAGGGACTAGTGAGATTTGCCAATTTTTTAAACTTCAAGATAGTTTTATGATGCAGGGGCATTAGACACTAGCTAGCAATGTAGGAGGTTTTGTCCACATGTTGTGGCTGGGAGGGTTCGAAAACATTTGAATTGTAATAGCTAGGTGTCAATACCTCAGCTGACTGTATCATTTAGATTAGTCAGAGTTGTAGAAGTCAAATAGTTCAGTTAGTCCATCTGTCATGTTTCAGTTAGTTGCATTATTGTAATTAGGCTTTTGATTTTCTAAAATGGTCATCACAGAGGAACCGAAGGGACGCATTGTAATGTATATAACTTGTATTCCTCGGATGTATAGAAAGAAAGAGGAGGAGAAGGAAAAAAATAGAGCTTTTCTGTAATAAAATCTCTGTGTTAACAATTGTTTCCAGTTAAATAATTTCAGTGCTCGTGGGCCATTAAATTGTCTCGAACTGTTAATTGTGAAGGAATTGTTTAATTGAGAGGCGATTGTGCACTGGTTCTGCGTGAAATTGTTGAGTACGGTGGTTGTATAATTCCACTTTTCTCTATCTATTTTTCCGTGAATTGTTGGATGAACTTTGCAAATTGAATTCCAACGCAGTCCTCTATCTGTATTACTATGAATTCCCCACCGAATGGTCGGACCGAACTCTATTGAAAACGAAGGATACCGCAAACCCCGACGTGAACCGTGGTTAATAATTGTATGCAAAACCGCAAGTGGATTAGCAAACCCGGGTTGCCCATATTGCACCGCTTTTCTGGAGCAAGCGGTTTTCTCCAATCGTGAGCGATTACATAGAGTATTCGACACATGGCGAGGTGGACCCACAAAATACCGCCGTTACTGCGCGCCATCGCACGTTATCGTTCGACCAGGGAAGCCGAGCGATATCGTGGAACGTTGTTGATCTGGGAAGGAGCCATCGGACGGTGATCGTTTGATGAAGATGCGCGGAAGATAACCAGGTGTGGTACGAGCATTTGATTGGGCCATCGATTATGTATGTGGGGCCGGAACCAAAGGTCTATTTAAAAGTCATTTATTCAAAAAGCGTTGGTTATTAATATAAAGTTCAATTATATAATTTAATTGCCAAAGGCTGTGGATAATGTGTATTCGTCAAATTCCTCGAATTTGACAAATAAAACTCGAAGAAATCAGAGAAGGCCACGTGGAAGTAAACGAAGCTAATGGAAGGGAAAATGCTAACAGAGTGATTACAGTAGACCTGCTCTCCTTAGCGGTCGACTTTCAGTTTTGTTGCCGTCATTTGTGGTATCAGAGCTGTTGTTTCCGAGTTGTTTTTGCAGGAGCTGACATGGCAATCCGAGTTGGTAGAGGTGCTGGCAGAAGGAGACATGTTTCCAACACAGAGGTGTTGGGGATGTTGCAGAGGGTTGAGGCCAGAATGGATGCCACAGAGCGAAGACAACCTAGAGATCCTGAAGACATCAGTGAACCTGAAACAGATGAAGAGGAAGAAAATGTTGAAATTCCTCCCGACATGAGGCTCCTTAGAACTGTTCTGGGGTCTGCAGTTAAGCCCAGAATTGAAGTGTCGAGTTATGCAGGGGGACTGAATCCAGAGGAGCTGGTGGACTGGATAAATGAAGTGAACAAGTGCTTCGATTATGAAGAAATAAGCGAAGATAAAAAGGTCAAGTTTGCAGCGAAAAAGCTGAAGGGACATGCTGCACTTTGGTGGGATGGAGTGCAGGCAGAAAGGAGGAGAGTTGGCAAGCAACCTATTAAAAGCTGGACCAAAATGATGGCTAAATTAAAAGGTAAATTCTTGCCTAGTGATTATCAGCCGACATAGTATAGGCAAATGCAGAACCTGAGACAGAGGTTGCTGACAGTAAAAGAATACACAGAGGAATTCTACAGAGTAAGCATAAGAGCTGGGCAATTCCAGGACACACCAGAGAAGACTGCCAAATATGTAAATGGTCTCAAGCTGGAGATCCAAGATGAGATTGGTCTCCTGTCTCCTAAGAAAGTAGAAGAGGCCTACCAGATGGCCTTGAAAGCAGAGGAGAAACTCTCAAGGAAACAATCTACCAAGAAGAGAGGTACTTTCCGTGGAAAGGGAAGTCAGGGTGGTAGGGGAAAGCCTACTACACCCAGGGATGGAGCTAACAGTAGCTCACCTCAGAATGCATCTACAGAGGATGATGCAAGGGGAAGAAGGGGTTCTTACAGAGGAAAAGGAAGGGGAGGCAGAGAAAGAGGCAGAGGTAGAGAGTTGAGGTGTTATAGATGTCAGCAAGTGGGACATAAGCACTATGAGTGTCCAGAGAATGTGGGTGCTGGTCCAAGAAATGTTGTTGCTGCCCAGGCTGGAGAAGAGGCAGAAAGTGAAGAAGAAATTTTACCAGAGAGGGGAGAGTCCTTAGTGGTGAACAAGGTCCTATTGAAGCAACCCAAAGAGGCCACTGAGCCTGCACAAAGGAAGACTTTGTTTAGGAGCATATGCAAAGTCCAAGGGAAGTGTTGCCAACTAGTCATTGATAGTGGCAGCACAGACAATCTGGTTTCCACTGAGGTGATAGAGAAGCTGAAGTTGAAGACGAGGGAGCATCCAACTCCCTACAGGGTGTCCTGGCTGCACAAAGGGCACCAGCTGGTTGTAAAAGAACAGTGTGAGATAGAGTTGCAAATGGGAAAATATAAAGATAAGGTCCTGTGTGATGTAATGCCCATGGATGTGTGTCATATACTGCTGGGTAGGCCTTGGCAGTTTGACAAAGCAGCAATGCATGATGGCAAGAAGAACACTTACAAGTTCTTCAAAGATGGGGTACACCATACATTGATACCCATGGAAGAAGGAGAACCATCCAGCAGAGTGATTGATCTGAAGACCTTGTTGCTGAGCGGGAAGGAATATCTGCAACAGATAGAATAAGAAGAGGTAAGTTTTGCTTTAGTTTGCAAACCTAAGGTAGTTCTCACTTCTACAAAGATTTCTGATTTTCCAGTAGAAATACAAGAGATGCTAGATGACTATTGTGACATTATTGTGGATGATTTACCTGATGAGCTGCCACTTATGAGAAATATCAACCATCAGATAGATTTTATCCCTGGTTCAAATCTGAAAAATAAGGCAGCCTACGGAATGACTCTCAAAGAAAATGAGGAAATCAAGAGACAAGTAAAGGAATTGGTGGACAAGGGACTGATCAGAGAAAGTTTGAGTCCATGTTCAGTACCAGCAGTATTGAGCCCAAAAAAAGATGGAGGCTGGAGAATGTGTACTGATTCCAGAGAAATCAATAAGATCACCATCAGGTACAGATTCCCTTTGCCCAGAGTTGAGGATTTGATGGACTGTTTGAGTGGTGCTAAATATTTTTCAAAGATAGATTTGAAAAGTGGATACCATCATATTAGAATAAGAGAGGGTGATGAGTGGAAAACTACCTTTAAAACAAATGAAGGACTGTATGAATGGATGGTAATGCCTTTTGGGTTTTTAAATGCACCTAGCACTTTTATGAGACTCATGAATGAAGTATTGAAGGAATTCATTGGTAAATTTGTGATAGTGTATCTGGATGATATATTAGTTTTCAGTAGAACTAAAGAAGAACATTTAAGGCATCTTAATCATGTCTTGAAAAAGCTGCACCAAGAGAAACTGCTGATAAATTTAAAGAAATGCTCATTCATGAAAGAAGAGTTGTTGTATTTGGGTTTTGTTGTTTTTGCAGAAGGATTGAAGATGGACCCAGAAAAGGTCAAGGCAATTGTGGAGTGGCCTTCACCCAGGAATGTTTTTGAGGTAAGAATTTTCCATGGACTTTCTATTTTTTACAGAAAGTTTATAAGAAACTTCAGTAAGATCAATGCAGCCATAATTGAGACAATAAAGAAGAGCAAACAACCATTTAAGTGGACTGCTGAAGCAAAAAGAAATTTTAAACTTTTGAAGCAAAAGATAACTGAGAAGCCTATTTTGATCCTGCCTGATTTTACTAAACCATTTCAAGTGAAGTGTGATGCCAGTGGGGAAGCCATTGGAGCTGTGTTGAGTCAGGATGATAGGCCTGTGGCATATTTCAGTGAAAATTTGAATGACACCAGAAGAAAGTATTCCTCTTATGAGAAGGAATTATATGCAATTGTTCAAGCATTGAAAAAGTGGAGACATTATTTGATGTCCAGGGAATTTGTATTGTATTCTGACAATCATGCTTTGCAGTATATTGTACAGCAGCCCAAGTTGAAGCATAAGCATGCTAAATGGGTTGAGTATCTCCACGGTTTTAATTTTGTTTTGAAACATATAAGTGGCCAAGCAAATAAAGTAGCGGATGCTTTGAGTAGGAGGCACATGCTCGTTCAAGAAACTAATTTTGAAGTTGTAGGGTTTGATTTTCTCAAAGAATTGTACAAAACATATTCAGATTTTAAGGAAGCATTTGAGGCATGCTGTAACCCTGTCTTAACAGATAGAAGCCAGTGGCTGGATTATTTCTTGCAGGAGGACTTACTATTCAGAAGAAACCTACTGTGTGTTCCAAAATGTTCCATGAGAGAAAATTTGATCAAAGAGAAGCATAGTGGTGGACTTGCTGGACACTTTGGTACTGATAAGACCTATGAGCAGTTGAGTCACTTCTATTACTGTTCCAAGATGAGAGCAGAAGTGGATAAATTTGTGAAGAATTGCAAAATCTGTCAATATGCTAAAGGAAGGAGCCAAAATGCAGGATTGTACACTCCCTTGCCTATTCCAGACAGGCCTTGGGACATGGTGAGTATGGATTTTGTTCTAGGATTGCCCAAGACTCAGAGAGGGAATGATGCAGTCTTTTTTGTAGTGGACAGATTCTCCAAAATGGCGCATTTTGTTCCATGTTATAAAACTAGTGATGCCGCCCATGTTGCCAACTTGTTTTTCAAAGAAGTTGTTAGATTGCATGGGTTTCCCAAGAGCATTCTTTCAGATAGAGACACCATATTTGTGGGTCACTTTTGGAGGATAGTGTGGAAGAAGCTTGGTACCAAACTGAGTTTCATCTCAGTTTATCATCCCCAGACTGATGGAAAAACTGAGGTAGTGAATAGGAGTCTGGGAAATTTGTTGAGAAGTCTTGCAGGAGAGCATCCCAGGCAGAATATGCATATATTGACTCACCAAACAAAAGCATAGGGTAGAGCCCATTCCATATTGTTTATGGAATGCACCCCAGAGGAATATCAGAGTTAAGAAATATGGGAAGGGCAGAGTTAAGGAGTGCAGATGGTGAGGAATTTGCTTCAGAGATCCAGGCCATATATGAACAAGTGAAACAACAACTACAAGGCAGTAGCATAAAATACAAAAGCATAGTAGACTTGAGCAGAAAAGAAGTTCATTTTGAAGTAGGAGATCTGGTTTTGGAACACTTGAGAAAGGAGAGATTCTCAAAGAAGCAGTATAACAAGTTGAAGTTCAAAAAGATTGGGCCATGCAAGATACTTAGAAATTTTTCTGCAAATGCTTATGAGATTGAATTGCCACCTGATGTTGGAATATCTCCCATTTTTAATGTTGCAGATTTGTACAAGTATGAAGATGATGGTGAACGAGAAAGATCAGCGGACAAGGAACATATTGAGTGGAAATAACAGCTACCTTCAGCACAACCATTGCAACCAGAGAAGATATTGGACAAAAGAGTGTTCAAGAAGACCAGAGGACAAGAGTACTTTCAGTACTTAATCAAATGGAAGGATAAGCCAGAGGAAGATGCCACTTGGATGACTGAAGGAATGTTGCAGAAGATAGGCAGATCAGTGGAAGAGCTCATGGAAAGGAGCCCATGAAGAAAATTTCCCTTGGGAGTCTGATGCAGGGGCATTAGAGACTAGCCAGTAATGTAGGAGGTTTTGTCCACATGTTGTGCCTAGGAGGGTTCGAAAAAATTTGAATTGTAATAGCTAGGTGTCAATACCTCAGCTGACTGTATCATTTAGATTAGTCAGAGTTGTAGAAGTCGAATAGTTCAGTTAGTCCATCTGTCATGTTTCAGTTAGTTGCATTATTGTAATTATTCTTTTGATTTTCTAAAACGGTCCTCACAGAGGAACCAAAGGGACGCATTGTAATGTATATAATTTGTATTCCTCGGATGTATAAAAAGAAAGAGGAGGAGAAGGAAAAAAAGAGAGATTTTCTATAATAAAATCTGTGTGTTAACAATTGTTTCTAGTTAAATAATTTTAGTGCTCGTGGGCCATTAAATTGTCTCGCACTGTTAATTGTGAAGGAATTGTTTAATTGAGAGGCGATTGTGCACTGGTTCTGCGTGAAATCGTTGAGTACGGTGGTTGTATAATTCTGCTTTTCTCTCTCTATTTTTCCGTGAATTGTTGGATGAACTCTGCGAATTGAATTCCAACGCAGTCCTCTGTTTGTATTACTATGAATTCCCCACCGAATGGTCGGACCGAACTCTATTGAAAACAAAGGATACCGCAAACCCCGACGTGAACCGTGGTTAATCACTGTATGCAAAACCGCGAGTGGATTAGCAAACTCGGGTTTCCCATATCACACCGCTTTTCTGGAGCAAGCGGTTTTCTCCAATCATGAGCGATTCCATAGAGTATTTGACACGTGGCGAGGTGGACCCACAAAATACCGCCGTTACTGCGCGCCATCGCACATTATCGTTCGACCAGGGAGGCCGAGCGATATCATGGAATGTCGTTGATCTGGGAAGGAGCCATCGGATGGTGATCATTTGATGAAGATGCACAGAAGATAACCAGGTGCAGTACAAGCATTTGATTGGGCCGTCGATTATGTATGTGGGGCCGGAACCAAAGGTCTATTTAAAAGTCATTTATTCAAAAAGAGTTGGTTATTAATATAAAGTTCAATTATATAATTTAATTGCCAAAGGTTGTGGATAATGTGTATTCGTCAAATTCCTCGAATTTGACAAATAAAACTTGAAGAAATCAGAGAAGGCCACGTGGAAGTAAACAAAGCTAATGGAAGGGAAAATGTTGACAGAGTGATTACGGTAGACCTGCTCTCCTTAGGGGTCGAATTCCAGTTTTTTTTTTCCGTCATTTTATATCCTTAAAAGTTTCCCTGCTCCCAATCAACTCAAGAGATAAAGGGTTGATCCCCTCACCAGATCTCAAGGTGTAAATCTTGAGTTTTATCTCCTCCTCTGAAGCTGCAGCTGCTGGATTACTTAACTGCTGGAAGTGACTATGCTGCCAAAGAGGGGATAAAGCTTATAGCCTGCTGCTAGATGATACAACACTGCTCTCGAGATGCTGAAATATACTCACAAGTGAAGGTTGATCCCAACACAAGAGTCCAAGTTGAGATGCTTGGAACTTCCTTCCTCCTCTCAAACCCTACTACTAGAATGCATAATTCCTGCAAGTGATTTTTGTTGCATTGAGGGACAGAATGATGGCTTGATGCCGGATGTTGAACTACTTATCAGAATTTACCTTTCCTGATTGAGCACTCGAAGTCCCCCAAGGATAAGGGTGGGATTTACACTCAGAAACACCCATGTGCTAAACATCATAATAGACTTAGCTAAACAACTAAAGCATGTAGAAAGTCGTAAATGGCAATACAATATCAATATTCATAATGCCTTCTATGGATTCCACCCCTTTCCTTTTATTCTTGTAAGACCTCTCACCCTTAGCCCCACACAATAATGATGTTGCACACTTGGCCACTGACCTCTATAATGACTGTGTTGTCCTCCACTATCTCCACTACCTCTATGACTGCACTGTTGATTTGGTCATCTTGACCCCATCCACATGCACTGACCCATATTCACACTAAGAAGTGGTTTATTCATATTGACCCATCCATATGCACTGACCCACATTCACACTAAGAAGTGGTTTATTCCCACTAAAGGGATTTATGGGTCCCTCTACCCTCTTATTCATCTATCTTATTAAGAAAAGAAAAAATTAATATTCCGGTTAGCTAAAAGCTAATTAGGAATATTACAATCCTCCCTGCCAAAAAATTCTTGTCCTCAAGCAATGCCTGAACAAGCATCCTCTCTAGCTGGCACTCCCCCATGGTCACTGCAAAGTTTTCTAGGGTCCCAGATGCGCCACTATATCACCCCTAGTCTCAACATTGACTTGATATGAAGAGATCCCTCAATACTAAGATCCCAAGCCATCCTAATCAATGTGAGACACACCTTTCTCCACTTGCTATCCAATTGGATACGAGTACCAGAGGCCCTCTGCGTACCACCAGTAGATAGAGCGCCATAATCATATAAAGTACTATCTGTCTCTACATACAACTGATCTACTAAGTCATCCATCTCTTTTTTTTCAAAGTCGGAAAAATGCCTTTCTATTAGATAAAAAGGCACATCATTACAACAATTTCAGGCATCATACCTTTTCCAAATCCATGAAGATGAGACAAAAACTACCCCATGATCATGATATGCTAAAATTTAAAACAAACTATGCAAATACAGGAGTATGATCCTTATGTCACATTGGATAAAACCAATCAGAAAAAATAAAATAAAATAAATAAATAAATAAATAAATAAATTATATATATATATATATATATATATATATATATATATATATATATATATATATATATATATATATATATAACTTATGTTTTGGATACCCCTCCGCCTTACCATGAATTCAAAGACTAAAAATTATCAGAGTTGCCCCTTATGTTCGACATCCTGATCCTGTATGCGCCCAACACCTCCGCAAGATTATGGAATCAGGATGAGAAATTCTTGTTCTTTCGTCGAGCCAGAGTATTGAGAAACTGATATGTTCCCTAAGGGATCCAGTAATCCCATCTTAGAAAGATGATCAAAACTAGTGTTTAAATCTTGAAATAGATGGAGCAAATCCGACCTATCCAGACTTTGGATGAGGGAGTTGATGCAGACTATCCAGCACTCCAAACTCATAGGAAAAAAAACAATAGATCCATTGATCCCATCGGTCACCACCTTTTCATCCCCATACACAGTCAGATTCTTCAGCTGAAGTTTGTATACAATCCACAAAATACCCCATAGGGCCAACAGTTCTTCTGCCTTGATGTTTGTCCCCAGACCCCCATTCCAATGAATTTTGTATCGAACCCTATTTGCAAGCCGCAACCATCCCCCTCAGCCACAGATCCGATTTTGTTGAGCACCATCAAAATATGCTACAGGGAGGGATACAGGATGTGGCCTAATGCGCTTAGAGAGATCCTTCATGAACACTTGAGGGGATTGATAGTTCTGCGTCCACATCCTTATAGCCCCATATATATGCACCAGGTATACTTGACATCCATAAAATAAGAAGTGGTTACGTGCCCGCCAGACTTCCCATATGAGGAAGAAGGGGATTCCCCGGAATCTGGAAGGGGCATCATCCCAATCACTCACCGCTTCCAAGAACGAAACAGGCCTCCATGTCTGGCTTATAAACTGTTTGGAAAAAATGCCCCACAGTCTTAGGATGAAAGGACAAAGAAAGAAAATATGTTGAGTCATATCGTTTTGAACCCTGTAAAAACAACACCATCCAGGCCCATGAAAACCTCTTTTCATCAAATTAACCCAAGTAAGGATGTGGTTTTTCCAAACAATCCATCTGAAAAGCAGTATTTTCAGGGGGACTTGTTTCTTCCAGCATTTGATGAAGGGTGATGTCGAACCATCCTCCATCTTTCCTTGAATAATACCCCAATATATATCAGCTACTTCAATGGCATGACCACTTTTCTTGTTGTTCCATACAATCTGGTCCCCACTCTGTGAATGACTTAAACCAGCCCCTTGTAGGACTAATACATAATGCTTCCAATTTTCAACATCCTATCTAATCACACCTAAAGAGTCTGCAGTGCACCATGTGGGACAACCCTACTGCGAGCAAGATATCACCTGCACTAAGAAGAAAATACCTTGTTGTGTCAGTTGGTGTTTGAGATGTTCGTTCATAACCCATTCTAGATCAACCCCCAGGAACCTATAACTCCCTAGAATGATGTCATGTCCATTCCCAAACATCCAAATCAGTCACTCCCCAAACATGCCCATGACCTTTTGAAAACTCAGCCATATGGCAGAACCTCTCTTTCTGGGCAGCATAGTGTTCCTATAAATCTGACATAGTTGTATCCCATGAAGATACTTTGTCCTGATTACCTTCACCCATATACTATCCCCCGTGAGTGCTCTCTAGAGCGATTTGATAAGGAGAACCTATGAGAAAGCCCTAAACTCTAGCAGACCCCACCGACCAAATAATTTTGGCAACGAGATGTCACTAAGTTTACACAGATGAAATTTCCTTGCCTTAGATGCGCCTAACCAGAGAAAGTGGGATATTACCGCCTTGATGTCGTTTATCGTGCTAGATGGGAGATAGAATAAATGAGCCCAGTAAACCGCTAGTTGCTGCAAGACAGCTTGTACCAGAATGTATCTCACACCTAAAGACAACCACCTATGTGACCATCTTTGGATCCTTTTCTGATATTTTTCAACAAAACATGTCCAGTCTTCCACTTTGTATCCACATGGCTTTAACCGAAAACCCAAATATACCAATCCTTCCTTCATGTTTCTCATTGGCGTGCCAAAAGGATTGGCAATGAAAGAAATATCCCCTAGCTCTCCAGTTGCATACATTAAAAGGGTTTTACCAGCATTAATACAAAAACCAGTGGCCGCTCCAAAACGACAGAAAATACAGTGTAGATATATCCAACGAATCCTGCATAGCCTGCCAAAAATCAGAATATCATCAACAAACAATGAGTGTTTAATAGTGAGAGACGGAGAAAAAGAAACACCGTCAAATGGGCCGCTACCATTTGCCTTCTTTAGAATCAAACTAAAGCTGCCCATAATTAGAATGAAGATCAAGGGGAGAGGGCACATCCCTGACGCAACCCTCTCCCCACAACAAAGAAATCAATTGGCTTTCCATTTATTATGACAATGTATTGTACTGATGATATACACGCCATAATCTAGCAAATATTCGAAACAAAGATGCCAATTTTTAAAAGAACAAGTCTTATAAAGGACCAATCCATCGAGTCATATGCTTTGCAAATATCAACTTTCATAATTAGTGCCTCCAACTTTAGTCTATGTACAGTGTGTAAAACTTCTTGAGCAATTGCGATGGCATCATGAATGAATGGACCCCGTAAGAATCCATATTGTTATGAAGATATGTGGTAGGATAAAACCACTATAATTCTTTGTGCTATGATTTTAGAAGATATGTTATAGAGAACATTGCATAAGGCAATCAGGTGAAAATCGTTGAAAGACCGAGGATCAGAAGTTTTAGGAAGTAATTACAAGAATTTTGAGTTCAAATTGCTAGGGATGTGTCCCTATAGACTCGATGTTTCCACCGTAAGTGAAATCTCGTCCACCATCATATCATAAAAATGGATGAAAAATTATGTCGGCCATCCATCCAAGCCAAGACTTTTGTCTGCTGCAAAATATTGCAGGACACTTAGTACCTCCTCTTTTGTGATTTCACTGGCCAGTTCTTCATTTTCCCTTTGGTCAAACATCGAATTGATGTGCTGCAAAATCCACTTTTGGCTTTCTAGGTCGATCTCCATGCCTGGCTTATAGAAGCCCGAGAAGTGTAGGTAGTCCTCTTTCTAGATGTCTTTTGAAGAAATAGCCAAACCTCTAGCAGCTGATTCAATTTTCCATATTGAGTTCTTGTTCTTACACCCATTCGCTAGCTGGTGAAAATATTTAGTGTTCTGATCCCCATCCTTTAGCCATAACACCCTACTTTTCAATCTCTATGTTATTTCCTAGTTTTTTATAACTTCTAGCTTCTTGTTTTGAAGTTGATCCAGAAGAGAGTAGACCAATCCGCACAGAGGGCAGGTCTTCATTGCCGCATATATAAGTTCAATCCTCTGTGAAATAGATCATAATTCCATTTTTTACTCCCTTTTCTTTTGCCTTTCCCAAAATTTGACTTTCAATTTTAATCTACACATCTTAATAGATAATACTTCTCGCACCTCGGCGGAACCCCCAATCTCATCCTTATTCCAGAAGTCCATAACCAGATGGATAAAAGATTGATCACTTAGCCAAGCCCTGTTAAATTTAAATGGAATCTCGTGACCCCTGAACTCCATGTGCCATGAAAGTACAATTGCAAAGTAATATGAGAGAATGGATGGAATAACCCTGGGCCTAAGGTTCCTGAAGAGTTCACACACACTTTCTTGTACCATGAACTGATCCAGTCTCTTTCCTATGAAATAATCCCCTTCGCGCCTATTTTTCCAGGTCAGAAACACATGGCACAATTTTATGTCAATAAGATGATTATCCTTCAGGATATGGGATATCCTTCCAACCATTGGATCTTGACGTGACTTTGAACCCCAGTGTTCATCCACTGATAATGTGGCATTGAAGTCCCCCACAATCAGCATAATGCTTATATTCAAGATGGATGATTGGATCATTTGTTCCTAGGAAATGGATCTATTTTGGCAAGTAGCATAGATATTAATGAGGTGAACAGTCTCCGTGCAGCCCCGAAAATGCCTAGACAAGATTATTCTGCCAAAGAACCTATATGCTCGGAATCTAGTGACCGTCGGGTTCCACATATCTATCAAACCACCAACTCTACCATCAACATCAATTCCGGCCACCTTCCATCCTGGGCAAATACAAAGAAGAATCTTCAGAGCTTTGTATAATGTTTAAAGGGATTCTTCAATGACAACAACAAATAGATTGGTTTCAGCAAATAATTCCCGCATGCGAAAATGTTTGGAGGCTTCACCCATCCCCCTAATGTTGAGAGAGAGGATGGATTTCATTTTGGAACTCTTGTGGGTTTGCTTGCTCTAAGCACTCGATTTTCGTATGCAGGAATAATGGGGTCGTCCGTGAATCCTTCAAGGTCTTCCATAAAAAGAGCTTTAGACTTGACCCGACCCCTACCCCTAAAATGGCAACTCCCACTTTTTTACTTATTCCTCACGATAATGTTGAGCCCCGATTCAGGTGATATGGAGACATGGGGGGTTAAGTCATCCATCTCATGTACTCCAAGGATGGGAGCCTGAAGGTAGAATTTGATTCCTGTGGGAATAAGTCCCTCCCTCCACAAACTCCTCCTATTGATTATCACTCCATGCCGGTGAATTTCCCCATGGAAACAAAGAATCACTAAATCCCACTGGAATATCTAAATGATATTCCCCTGTACAGACCCGATCACCCCTAAGGGTAGATGAACCGTGAAATCCAATGATGCCCAGATCCCATGCCAATCTCATGAGAGTGCCACCATGCTTACGTTGCGCCACTCTAATTATGAAATAACACTCCTCTGCATAGATCTAGACTCTGTGACACAACTCTATGCACCACTTGATTTCAATGCCATCAAGTACCATAGGGCAGCCCACATGTACCCATGCATCCACCACTCTCGTAGTGCATCCACCATAATGTGATCTACACATTCTCATCTTCCCAGGTACACCTAACTGGTTCAATTCCTCACATGCAATCAGGAGTAACGTTTCTATGTCAAACCCTAGTAGCTCTAAGGCCCAATGCATCAATGAGAGAGCATTGTCTCCATATAATACTCTTTCCATAAGTATCCTTGGAGGCAACACTCCAAGTGCCTGCTGCACCGCATCATGGGTCACTACATACCACCAAGTGTCTCTACACTCCTCAACATGCCACTATATGTTGCAACCTGCCACTTTATGCTGCAACTTGCCCCTATATACCACTGGATACCTCTTGCTACAGTTGTACCACTCTGCTGCGACCTTTGTGTCCCACACACAGGTGAAGAATCCTTGGATCCATCCAAGGCACTGTCTGGTGGCCTGCCAATTCCACCTCCTCTGATTAGCTCTTTCCAAATTAGTCTAATCACCCTTGATTCCATGCACGATCAATATGTTGAGATAGCTCTTGAAAAGGGTGTACCCCCCTGCCAAACCATCTTGTCACTAGGGATGTCCGAGGTTCTGATAGAGGTCTAAAAATGTGTGTGCACCCAAAGCTCCAACCCATCGCGCAACTACTACCATCACTAACTGACTCTATGATGCGTTGGGAAATCCCACCTGGATCCCAACAGTAATATGGCCCTTGTGTTCCTCTGGTTAACCATGGACTCTGCTGAAATGTGGCCATGGATGTATCCAACTGCCTGGCCTGCTCCATGGGGTACCAACTCAGAATCTCTCACCATCCAATCCTGACATGCGGATTTTGCACCCTGCATAACTTTTATTGTCTCATCTTGCTATCCAATACTTCACAAGTGAAGTAGTCCTCGGAATACTGTACTAGCAATTGGGCCCTCCCGACTGCTTCACTTCTCATCAAGGAGAGCGTTGTTGGCCTCCGTGATAATGCATTTTCTACCACCTTGTCCTTTCCTTGGACATACTAAATCTCGAACTCATAGGCGTGAATTATGTTGATCCACCTTTGTTGCCTCTCCTGTAGCTACTCATGCTCAAGAAAATGTCGGAGATGGTTCTGGTCAGTCTTCACTTGAAATCTGCTGCCTACCAAATACTGCCAAAATTTGGCCAATGCATGCATAATTTACAACATCTCTTTGTCGTATATATAATACGACAACTCATACGGCAGTAGCTTTCAGTTCTCGAAAGCTATGGGATGGTATCCCTATACTAGAACTGCGCCTATTCCCTCCTCTGAAGTACCACACTCCAACACAAAATTTTGTGTGCAACTCAACAATGTTGACTCAGAATAGTTGCTCATATCCTCCTTGATCCTAGCAAGGGTCCTCTGTGCAGTGACTGTCCCTTGCTCCAAATTAACCATGTGTTCATATATATATATATATATATATATATATATATATATATATATATATATATATATATATATATATATATATATATATATATATATATATATATATATATATATATATATCTGGTCATGCGGCTGCGTTGGTGGCATATCCCCAAAAATCTCCATCTAATGTGCTGAGACTATCTGGGGTGGATATGTATACATGCCTCAGATCGATTGATGCTTGGGAACACTTTGCAAATATGCAAGATTTCCTTCAACTGGTGCAAATTATCTTTCTACTGTTGGTGGTGGTAGTAGCTTATACCCTCCTAATGCACTAGCGTTGGCATCTCCCTTCTTCTCCTCATACACTTCCTCTTCTCCTTCACTATCGAAGAATGCCTCAATGTATTGTGCCTTCGAGTTTCTTCTATCAAACCTCTCCACCAATATTCTAGTGAACTCTGCATACGCAATCACTCCTACACACTTGAATACAGCTCCGACCTACTGTCATCAACTCCGCATTATTGTTCTCGCTCCCCATAATCATCCTCATATGATCCCATGGACTCATTTGACGAAGAGTCCTCATCCTGGCATACAGAATGAATGTACTTATGTTCTGCCTCTACCACACCATCTGCATCACTCAAGCATGAGTGATTAGGCCCCCAAGGTTCTTTGCAGATGAATCAAAGTCCCTTCCTCCTCAGCTCATTTATGCTATCTGATCCACCAAACTGGAGCATCTCTGACCTGGTCAAGTGTCTCCTGAATAACCCAATATTCTGCACAACCAGCCCTTGGGCTAGCTCATAAGTAGCAAGTGAGACCAATTTCTCTCTCCTAAAAATTCTCAACACCTTAGTCTGCAACTCTCAGCAAATGGCCTTGTTAGAAATCAGATTGAACCTCACGCTAAAGAAGGCATTTCCGAGGTAACCACAAACCACGCTTAGCCAAGTAGTTAGCCCTACTAGGAAAGGAGAGGGATCTCTCCGTAAGGATCAAAACCAATATGGTTGAGTAAAGAATATATTAGGCTAGGTATAGTAGCTTATGGTTTTGATTGGATTTTATAGGGTTGTGCTGGATCAGAAGGAGAAAAATAGTCAGGGCAAGGGAAATTAGGTCAAAATTTGCAGGGTGTTCTATGGGGCAAGGTAGGCATAGTGATTTAGCACTTCAGGATTTCAATGGGTTGGATGATCAAGATAGGTGAGGAGCTAGAAATAGCATGGTGAAATCATGGGTTCATTCTAAACTGAAGAAATTTAACAGACTGTGAATGTTTACCCAAAACAAAGCATATGAGAATGGATTATGATTATCTAACTTGCATACATTCACCTAGAAGTTATGAAATGATGAATAAAATTAACAATACATTTCAACACATGAAAAAAAAAGGAGAAACTAAACTAAACACCATACCATAGGGATCCCATAAAAATAGCTGCAAATCTTATTAATATTCCTGCTCAGAGCTGATACAAAGTGTGTCTCTTCAAAAGCCAAGAATCCAACTGAGTCTAACCCTTACTAATGAGAAAGAAGAAGAATATATAGACATAAAAAAAAACTCACCCCAGCCTCAAGGAGTCAAATCCATGAGATGAGGATCAGTTTCCACCAAATGTTGAACAAGAATCTAAAGACTAGGAAGACCCAACAACTTGCCTCTAAAAGAGAGGAAACTGATTCATTTGACCTCTAGAGGACTCAAGCTAATGAATCTACCTATAGTAAACTAATCCACATCATAATTACATTCATATTTATCAATTACATCAGTGAAAACCCAACTAGTGAGGTAAAACTCAAAAATCACGTGAAAAACAAAGAAAACTCCAAAACAGGCGGAATTTGTCGTGTGAGCTAGTTTTTTTGTGTCTTTTAAAACTTGCCCAAAAACTCAAAAATTTCCAAAATTTTTCAAAATTGCTCAAAATTTGTGGGATAGGCCCACAATCACATGTCAAGTTGAGCTAAGGAGGCAACAACAAGTATCTTGAGTTTGTCACCTCCCTTCTTACCCTTCTGAATCTCTTTTAGTTCATCCTTCATCTGTTTGACCTTGATATTGCAAATTTTGTTTTCGGACTGATAGTGATAGGCCATGTACCTGAGCATCTAATTATCTCTATTGGCCTTCATCAACAACTTCTCTAGGTGAATGTTGAATCTCTCAAGCCACACTTCTTTGTTATCTTTAATCTCCTTTGCCAACTGCTTGTCAAAACTCAGACTTTGGGCTTCTTTCTTTTCTTTCTCCAATGCTCTTTTGAGGCCTCTTGTCTTTGGCATTTTCCTGATGTTTTCAGCCTCCTCAAGATCTTCCATGGATGCTTGATTAATCATGTTTTTCCTCCTTCATGTAGCAACTTCATCAATAAAAGAGTTTTCTTATCTGTGAACTGTTTGTTCTCTTGCTCTAGGGAAGAGATGATGAATTTTTCCCTCCCAAGATTGGTTTGCAGCTTTCTGATCTGTGCCTCCTTTTCTTTGATGGTAATGCTTGATGTGGTAGTGACATCAAAATTTTCAAGGTCTAATAGCTCAAAATCGGCCTCTATCTCATGGGCATATTCATGCTCTTGATCTGTTTCTCCATGGCTGACCTCTATGATTTTCTCTTTTCCCTCCAATGCCTGGTGTACCTACTTTATTGATGAAGAAGGAAAATCCCCTTCCACACCATCTGGAGCAATAATTTTCCTTTGTGCTGATGAAGAAGGCAAGGCCCCTTCCACACCATGTGGAGCAATCATTTGCCTCTCTGCTGCAAACAATTTTCTAAGCCCTCTTTGATATGTTACACTGCATTCTTTGACTTGCCTGGGTGATTTGACTTTATGTTTCTTTTTTTTTGTAGCTACAGGGCTAGTAGAAGTCTCTCTTCTCTCTTGTGGCATTGGTGGAGGAATTTGGGGATTTGTGAATATGTCATTGGAAATGAAGGTATCCCAAGAGATATTGAGTAGATTAAGGTGATGAAGCACAATGATTTTGATGAGGGAGTGATGATAGAAGTTGTTCATCTGCTGATGATATTCTTTCTTTGCCATCAAGTATGCCATCTTCTCAATGTTCCGGAGCAAGAAATATGGGATGTTCAACATCCTCACCCTAGTGAAATGCATGAGTAGCCTGATATGATATGTGTACAATCTGGAGAATCTTCCCTCACAAGTGAAGTATCTAATGATAATCTTCATCATCAGTGCATACTTGCTGAGGAGGAATCTGAAAGGGAAAAAATTATTTTTTCATTCTTCTACCTGGTCTTGAGGTAAGGCTCAAAATAGTGATCACCCAGGTCCTGTGCTTTGTACCATCTCTCCCCTACATTTGGAATCCTTGTAGCATCAACAATAATAGAAGTGGAAATGGAAAAGTTACACCTGCGAGAGTTACCCTCTTATCATGGAGGTTTAGTATGAAAATCCTAGTCAACTCAGGGTGATGCTAAACTCTTTCCACCTTTTCACAAAACTCATAGCACCCGAAATATCTTAAACATGATACATCTAAAGGTGAAGCCTCTAGCTCTCTAAGGTTTGCTAGCTCTACTCTGATGATTCTGCTTCCCTTGTGTTGCCTTCTTTGTTGTACAATCTCATCTTACTCAAACAAATATTCCTCAAACTCATCATCACTATTTTCCTCCTCTCTCTAATCTTTGTCCTCTCTCTTCATGCTTGATTCTTTGTCACTTTGGAAACCCTAGGGAAGAGGGAAGAAAGGGAGAGTGAATAAGGGAGTGAAGGGAATGGGAGTAGGGAAGGAAATGATGAAATGAGGGCTTTAGGGGATATGGATAGGGTCCAAAAAATTAAGGGAGACAAGGAAAAGGGTTAAGAAACCTTGTGAGGTGATGAAAATGAGAATTTAGTTACAGGTCAAAGGTAGGGTGGAAATCTAGGAAAAAATAGTGAAATTCCTAGAAATTGGGATTTTAATGGAAAAGAGTAAAGGGACTAAGGGATGAGGATGTAGGGGTAGTTTTAGTGTTTTTTAGAAGTATGATATGATGTGGTAGGTCTAGGGATAATGGATTTGGGACAAGGGGGTTTTGGGAAATTTGTGAGGGGGATGGGGATTTTGGGAGTGACAAAGGAAAACTAGGGTTTCTTTGTAATTTTTGGCAACATAAAACTCACACACAAGCATAAATGAAAAAATAGGGAGTTACAAGGAATTACTTAATTTTTTGGAGGTGAATAAACAACCTTGAGGAGTTTGGAGAAGTTTGGGAGGGTTTTGGCCCTGTGCGCAATGCCTTACCTAGGTGAGCAACGCCCTCTCTCTATGCGCAATGCTGTGTAAATGTGCACTGGAAAAAAATGCTCTATGCACAGCGTCGAAATCCTATGCGCAGTGATATGATGCTGCTCCAAATCAGCATTTTTTTCTAACCCTTTTTCATGAAATAACCCTGGTGGCATGTCCCCATAAGTTTCAATAAGAGGTACTGAAAAAATATGAGATGAAAGTGTATGCATACCTTAGATCAACTGATGTGTGGGAACCTCTTGCAAGACCACAATAGTTTCTCCAATCGGAACAATGGTGTCTCCAAATATTTTTAAGAGTGATGGCTGCACTTCTACAAATTTACCAGTGCTGGTATCTGTCTCCTCCTCATCATGCATCTCATGATTAATGCATGGGGTTCCAAATGTCAAGAAATTAGGACCATCTCGCAAAGATGCAAGTGATCCTCCTCTTGATGTAAGCACATCTGTTGCTGGTGGTGTAGAGGCTCCTCCTTCTAAGTGATAATGAATACATCTTCTTTTAGGTCTTCATGTACTATCTCCTTGATGATGGGAGATGTTACTATCTGAGATGTCTCTAGTTTATTTCTACCATATCTCTTCTTCAGTATTTGAATGAAATCTGCATAAGAAGACACTTTCATGTGTGACAAGTGACTGAACCACTAATCTCTTGCTTCACCATCTAGGTGCGGCGATGGAAACTCCACAGGCTCTCTTTTTGACATATGATATTTCAGAAAGAAGGAAAATAATTCTTCCCTCCTGTTTTTATCTCAAAAATGTGATTTTTGAGATAAAAACTTATAAAGATGAAATGTAACTTTACATGGAAAACCTGAATGAAAGAATCATGAGTTTATTCTGGATCACCTTCACAGCTTCTGCTGTCCTTTATTGAAATTAGACAATGCAATGACTTGACCTAATGAAACCCTTTACCTAATGAAAAATGAAAGAAACTGACTCAATGAGTGACTTTGACTGAAAAGTGAATGAGAGCGGACTTTCTTCAGCATGATGAAGACATGGAAGAGGGTCAGCAGGCATATACGTGTGAAGGAAAATGGGACACTTAACAAGGAAAAACACCAGTGGAACAATTTTATATCATGACCTAATGGAATGATTAAAATTTTTAGAGTGGGACACCTTAGATGCACATGCAAAATGTGTTTTGATCCCTGGTGGAAGTATGCAAATACTGACACTAACATTGGCCTGATTGGGGATGGGAACTCCTTGGAGGTGTCAAGAACACCGTAGACCAAGTCCCTAACCTTTGGGCGAATACGGTCAAACAATTTAAAGAATGTAGACTATTAAAACTGACTCAAAAGCCAAACCAAAGTGACTGAGAACTAACTCGAAAACTGAATTTGAAACTAACTCAAAACTGACTTAAAAACTCTAAAAATAACAGAAAATCAACAAGATTTATAGCTTTCACTTCATGCCCCAAGCCTAAATGATTTTCTGCTCCAAACCTTGCATAAAATACAAACTAGTATTTACAATGAAAGTGGAACATTCTTTCATAAGTTGTATCAGAAATAGTAATGTTTCAAGAGCCTACCATTGACTGGTACTCCTGAACATTCTTGTCCATTCATCTCTTTCATTAAATAGGCATTTTTTCCTCGATAATCTAAGATCTTGTAGGGCCCTTTCCATAGTTTTTCAAATTTCCCATGTTTTCCTTTCTCTTCATTTCTTGCATCCCATCACAACACTACATATTCCAGCTGAAACTTATCTGCTTTGGTTTTGTGATCATAAATATTCTTGATTTTATCTTGAAGTTTAGAAGCAATCTGAGAAAATTCCTCCCTTGTTTGCTGAAGGTGAATCATTTGATTGATTCGACGTTGAATATCATCTTCCTCACTACCTGCTTCCTGCAATAATCTCATAACCGGGACTGCAAGTGATGTAGGAAACACTGTATCTATACCATAAAGTAATTCAAAGGGTGAGATACCTATAGACTCCTTGCTGCTCACTCGGTCTGCCCTCAAAGCATTGGTAAGCTTCCTATGCCAATTCTTCTTATTCCCCTCCAACATTTTCTTAATGATATTAACCAAAGATTTATTAGAGGACTCAGCTAATCCATTTCCATGCAGATAGTATGTGGTAGAATGGCCCAATCTGACGTTATACTTGTTACAAAAATCAATCTTTTTCTTTGACTTGAATGCAGTTGAATTATTTTTAATAATCTTGTGAGGACAACCAAAACGAGACAAGACATTGGACTATAAAAAATGAATAATTACTGTGTCCGTAGCTTGCCTTGTAGGAATAGCCTCGATCCACTTGGTGTGGCTGTCAGAATCCATTTATGATGTGCTAATGATGTAGGATTAATTTCCCCAATAAAATCGAGTCCCCACTATTGAAAAGGAGAATTTACTACAATAGGTTTCAGTGGAAGAGGAAGGAGTTTCCTTTTTCCTTGAAAAACTTGGCATTCATGGCAGCTTGTGACTATTTTGTACAAATCTGAAAATAGAGTGAGTCAATAATACCCTGCTCTCAACACTTTATTAGCTGTTGTTTTCCAAAATAAGTGGCCTCCACAATCTCCCTTATGGAAGTCATCCATTACCTGCTTATCTTTGTCTTCAACCAGGCAACTTAAAAGAACACCTCCTGGATCTTTCCAATAAAGGGCACTACCTAGAATGCAGAATTTAGCAGATCTTAATTTCAAAGACCTACCCTTACTTTTTGACATTCCAGGAGGAGGACATAAGTGTTGAAGAACATGCACTATATATCAATACCACGGTGAAGTGAGAAACATTTATGATACCTGCATTAGAGCGCCATCTTCTTCATCCTCTGACATTGCTGCAATAAGGTTTATGTCTAGATCATGTAAGTTTGATTCAGCTATGAGATTAGAGAACCCATGTCCCTTGATCAGCTTGGTGGGCTTGATCTCAAGATCATACTCTAGCATAGATGTTATCCATTTACCTCTTCTTTCTTCCGAATCAGTCTGCATGAGAACTTCTTTAACAACTTCATTTGGAACATAAGCTACAGTGTGTGAATGTAGAATATAAAACCGGAAATCCTTCAAGGCTTTGATTAAGGCCAAATCTTGCTTCTTAATAACATTATATCGAAGAGCAGCGTCTCTAATGGCTTGAATGAAAAAAGAAATGGGCTGCTCAACCTGATCCTTCTTTTTCATCAAAACCGTAGCCAAGGTGTGCTCAGAAGAAAATGAAAATATTATAAAATCACTAGTATAATCGGGACTAACCAAAACAGGGGTTGTAGTTAAATCAAGCTTTACCAAATTGAAAGACTTCATAGCATGATTAGTCCATTTTACACTGTTTTCATTATTCAACATATTAGTCAATTCACACAAATTCTTGGCCAAATTAGGAATAAATCTGCGAAAGAAAATCATCTTACCATTGAAAGCTTGTATCTCCTTTTTATTGCGCGGAAAATATATTTGTTGAATTGCTTCGACTCTAGAAGGATCAATGCGAATTCCATCTTTGGAAATTATTTGACCGAGGAGTTTTCCTTCCTCCATGGAAAAATGAATCGTTATCGGAGTCATAGAAATTCTGAACTCCCTGCATTTTTGAAAAACAATTCTCAAATGGTGTAAATGCTCATCATTAGAACCAAAAAACACTATCAAATCATCTAAATACACCACTAAGAAAACATCCTTCTCATTAGCAAAAGCTATATCCATCGCCCGTTGAAACGTAGCCCCTGCATTCTTGAGTCCAAATGTCATTTTGACATACGGAAAGTTCCCCCATGGTGTTGTGAAATTAGTTTTATCTTGGTAATTTTCATGTACCAAAATCTGATTATACCCTGAGTAACCAGCAAGCAGCGACATCCGTGATACTCCAACTACCCTTTGTATAATATGGTCCATATTAAGAAGAGGGTAATTATCCTTCAAAGACACTTTATTTAAATTTCGGAAATCAATGCACAACCTTATCTCTCCGGTCTTTTTCCTTACCGGAACCAAATTTGAAACCCAATTAGAAAATCTAATTGGAACAATAATACCAGATTTATACAATCAATTTACCTCTTTCTCGATAGATGCAATAGTTTTGGATTTATCCTTCTTAACTTATGTCTGAAAGGTTTTGATCTGAATTTATGGGAATAGTGTGTTGAATAATATTTTTTTCATAGACCTTCAAATCTACATAATCCCGTGTGAAAATATCTGAAAATTCAGATAAAAATTTGATGTACTTATCTTTTTCTTCGGGAGATAATGTCTTAGACAACTTAACCATCTTGGGCTTATTTTCTATTCCGATGTTTACGTCTTCCACACCCTTTTCAGTAGGAACCAATGTTGGTTTTCTCGCCACATCATCCTGATCAAACAATTCTTCTAAAGGTATGAGATCTCTAGGAATAATATTATCCTTCAGCTACGAAACATTAATCTGATTGGCCTCTATGTTTTGATCATCAAAATCACAAACATCATCAATAAAAACATCTTTGAACTTTCCTTCATTATGCAAAAAGCTATTAATTTCTTTATCATCCCAAAAAACTTTCCAATACCTTAAGTTATCATGAACACTAGGTTTATGTTTGAAATGAATTTCAAATTTATTACTTGAGTTGATTGGAATTTCGAGATTACTTGCTACCGTAGCAAGCGAATCCGCAATGATATTTTGACTTCTTGGTACCACTGTCAATGTATATTCAGGAAACATTTCAAGATATCCAAGTTTGCATTCCTATAAGCTCTCATTTGCGTCTTTGCTTGATATTCTCATTTCACCTGCTTTATGACAATCTCAGAATCACCATAAACAGAAATTCTTTTTGCACCAAGTTTCTTCAAAATTTTGAGACCTGTGATCAATGCTTCATACTTCGCTTCATTTTTAGAACAATCAAAAGCCAATTTATAAGATCATTCTCTAACATTACTTGGAACTCTATCTGGCTTAGAAACATGACTTCGAACCCAAATTCCAATATCTGCACCTTCCTTACCCAAAGCACCATCGAAATCCATGCTCCAAAGGCCATCTTCGTCTTCTAGATGCTGAAATTTAACTATTGGTTTTGATTTACTTTTGTCGGTCACCTCATTTTTCTGTTCTGTACCGATTTTCTGTTCTTCTAAGGGTTGTTCAAAAGAATTCACCACTCTTTTTTCTTTATCAAGAATTGCTCTAAAACACTCTAAAACTTCTGGTACATCTTCTACCTCTACTATATGACTATTTATATCATTCAAACTACCATCATTATACAAAATAAAAGACTCTAGATCTGTATGTACAGCCTGTATTGAATGATTTATGAGCTTCTCCTTACTATTTATCATTTACTTCATTTTCTTTTCCTGGTACAATTTCCTCAATCGCCCGAAAACAGGAATAGTAGAATAAGATAAGTCAAGTTGTAAAGTACCTTTGGGTTTAGCTCCTCGTGATCTAGACAACAACATGCCGAAACGAGGCGATATATTAGCCACCACTACATCCATTAAGACATTCTTGGCGAGGATTTGGTTTAAGGAAATCACTAAATCTTTAATGAGACCAATGCAACGAACTCTACTAGAATCAAAAGAATACAAATCATGATATGGTCGGGTGATATCCATGCCCATATTTTCCATAATAGCCTTTGGCATTAAATTGTGAGAAGCCCTGGAATCAAGCATAGCATTATGAAGTATATAATCATGTAGTCTAAGGCCTAAATAAAAGGGGGAAACTTCACTCTCTTCTAACTGACCATCTATAGCTGGATCGAAAATGAGCTCGAGGTGGTCATATTCAACGTCAACCATATCTAACAAAGGATCAATTAGCAACATTTTATACACCTGATGTTTATAGTGACTATTTTTTACTAATTCTTTCAAAGGAATGGACACTTTCAATTTAGCTATTTCACTTTCTAAATTAAAAGTTGTGACTTTATCTACCTCTTTGATGACGATATCTCTTCTAACATTTTGATCCTTTGTTACATTCTCCTTTTTCTGAGTGTCTTTCTCTTTAGTAGCTAAGCTTGTTGATGACTGGTTGATTTTGCTATGATTCTGATCTGCATGCTCTTTACCCTTTCTCTGATTGTTTGGAAGATCATTTTTTGGCTGGACCTCTTTTCTTTTCTGAATAGGACTGATAGGTACATCTATGCTCCTTAAAGAATATTGTTTCTGCTATGCACTCAAAGCATTCATATACCCACGCTGATAATCATCGAATTCAATTTCCAAATCATCATCATTTTCCAAGATGTAGTCCTCATCTTTTGGAATGTTCAAATTTTCAGTATACTCTTCATCTTCAGTCAGAAATATGGGTAGACCATCTGATGTAAATAAATGATTTGTTTCGGTAACTGGATCTTCATCTTCTTCCTCTTCCACTCCTTCAACATAATTTTGCTGCAACGGGGTCTGAATCTACTGTTGTTGTACTGGTTGGTCGGATGTTTTTTTCTCTCTTTTCTTGATTCTAAACTGAGGTTGCTGCTGCCCTCTGAAATTTGGGTTCTGGATCTGTGTTTCAGGCCTATGTGAGATAGACAACCGATCAACCATTCTTTCCATAATTTGGATTAATGAATCCATCTTATCATCAGAAGTAGATGTTTCCTCCTTCACAGTCACTCTCTTTTTAGTTCTCATCCTTGCTCTTTTGGCTAGGAAATTCACTTCCACACTTACAACATTCTTTTTCATATCTTCTAAAGTTGTAGGATCACGTTCACACAGCTGATATGCCATATCAATATCAAAACTATCCGGAAACTTGAATAAAGCCAAACCTTTAGGTGGTTTTATATGTGCGGGAAGAGAATTTTATACTATACTAAATCTGAAACAATAATCTTTCACACTCTCGCCAACGTTTCTTTTGATGTTCTCATATTCGAACATAATTTGAAGGGATTTTTCTTTTCTTCCCATCTTTCTACAAAATGTTGATGCAAGGCTTCTAAGGAGTCAATAATGGCTTCTTGTAGAGCTCTAAACCATTTCCTTACTTCCCCTCCCAGGCTTTGTACAAAAAGCCTCATTTTCACCTCCTCAACATCAATTTCATGAAGATCAAAGAAATCATTCATCTTTTCTACGTGCTTTTGGGCTGTCATAGGCTGAGTATTTTCAAACAAAGGGATTTTGTTTTGGTAATCTTGGGGCATAGCACCTAGATCCCGAGGGAGAACAAGGGGGGCATATCTTGCAACCATGGTTGGAGGTGGAGGATTAAAAACAGGGATTTGGATGTTCGATGTAATCAAGGGAGGATTAATCACTGATTGAGTAGTGTGACAGTATGTGAAGAATAAGGTGAGGAATGAGGAATATTTTGGGTGATATTAGATGTAGTGATGGTATTTTGAAAGAATGAAGGATCCAAAGAAATAGTAGAAGAAGCTGAGATCTGAGGTCTGCTTACTACCCACACATTTGTTTGTGAAGAATTTTTTTGCAAATCATCAAGAACGTGTAAAAGTTGTGACCCTGATTCTGACCTCAATTCAGTATGTGAAAACATATCTTCAACAGGATTGTGAAAGGAAATGGAGGAATCAATAATTTTTTCGTCAACCCAACTCAAATATTTTCTTTGGAATAAGTTTTGTTCAAAATTTATATCAAACTCAACATCTTGCAAGGTTTCTAACTTTCCAGGGAGTGAATTAGCTCTGGGAATGGAACTTTTATTTGATTGATTTCTGGCTAAACTAGATTTCTCCACAACAATTTTAGCTTTTCTTCCTATGATATGAGGATCACTAAAAATGGTGGGAGGATTTAGATCTAGATTGGATCTAGTGTATCTTCAGGAAGCCAGTATGTCCAATTTTTGAAAACTAACTTTCGCTTTACAACTTTCAATTCAGCGTTTGAATAAACTCTAAACTTCTCATCCACAAGTTTAGGAATTTCAATGAAAACTTACTAAGGTGGATCTGATCTTACTTCATGCTTCCCCAGTATGGTCACCAAAATGTTATCACTCGGATTGAACCTCAGGCTGAAGAAGGCGTTTATGAGGTAACGACAAACCATGCTTAGCCAAGTAGCTAGCCCTACTAAACAAGGAGAGGGCTCTCTCCGTAAGGATCACAACCAACATGGTTAAGTAAAGAAGATATTAGGCTAGGTATAGTAGCTCAGGGTTTTTATTTGATTGTATAGGGTTGTGCTTGATCAAAAGGAGAAAAATAGTCAGGGCAAGGGAAATTGGGTCAAAATTTGCAGGGTGTTCTATGGGGCAAGGTAGGCATAGTGATTTAGTAGTTTAGGATTTCAATGGGTGGGATGATCAAGAAAGGTGAGGAGATGGAAAGAGAATGGTGAAATCATGGGTTCTTTCTAAACTTAAGAAACTTAACAAACTATGAATTTTTACCCAAACAAAGCATATGAGAATGGATTCCGCTTCTCTAACTTGTATACATTCACTTAGAAGTTATTAAATAATGAATAAACTTAACAATAAATTTCAACACGTGAAAAAAAAACGAGAAGCTGAACTAAACACCATACCACAAGGATTCCATAAAAATAGCTGCAAATCTTATTAATATTCCTGCTTAGAGCTAATACAAAGTGTGTCGCTTCAAAAGCCAAGAATCCAACTGAGTCCAACCCTTACTAATGAGAAAGAAGAAGAATATATAGACCTCAAAACAACTCACCCCAGCCTCAGGGAGTCGAATCCATGAGATGAGGACCAGTTTCCACCAAATCTTGAACAAGAACATGAAGATTAGGAAGACCCAACAACTTGCTTCTAAAAGAGAGCAAACTGATTCATTTGACCTCTAGAGGACTCAAGCTAATGAATCTACCTATAGTAAACTAATCCCCATCATAATTACATTCATATTTATCAATTACATCAGTTAAAACCCAAAATAGTGAGGTAAAACTAAAAAATTACATGAAAAATAGAGAAAACTCCAAAACAAAAAAAAAAAGGAAAAATTACATGAAATTTGTCCTATGCGTAGTGCCAAGGAGGAAAAAATAGCCCTTCTTGCAGGTCCCTTTTGAAGTACTTCCCGATGTCCAAATTGATGTCATGATAGCTCATTGGAAATCCTCTCCTTTATACTTTCCAAATCTTCTTGTAGTTTCCAATTTTGACCTATTTTGACTCTCCAAAACTGCAATCTCCCAAGACTGTCTCTATGCACAATGCCACCCTAAAAGAGAGGCAGAAACATGATTTTTTGGGTGTTTTTGGCCCTTTTGCCTAACCAGTTTTGCTCCAAATGCTTAGAAAAAGTACAGGGGGCATTTCCGCATCACTATGAACCCACTGATGTCTTCCATTTTTCCATTGGATTCCCCAAAGGGGTGCGCAGTACCAAGGCGCTGTGCATAGAGCTAGTTTTTCTATGTTTTTTAAAATTTACCCAAAAACTCAAAAATTTCCAAAAATTTTCAAAATTGCTCAAAATTTGTGGGATGGGCCCACATAACATGTCAATTTGAGCTAAGGAGGCATCAACAAGTATCTTGATTTTTTCACCTCCCTTCTTACCCATCCGGATCTCTTTCAGTTCATCCTTCATATGTTTGACCTTGATATTGCAAATTTTGTTCCGGGTCTGATAGTGATAGGCCATGTACTTGAGCATCTAATTGTCTCCGTTGGCCTTCATTAGCAGCTTCTCCAACGGAATGTTGACTCTCTCAAGCCACCCTTCTCTGTTATCTTCAATCTCCTTTGCAAACTTTTCGTCAAAACTTAAACATTGGGCTTCTTGCTTTTCTTTCTCCAATGCTCTTTTGAGGCCTCTTGTCTTTGTCCTTTCCTGGATGTTTTTAGCCTCCTCAAGATCTTCCATGGCTGCTTTATTAATAATTTTTTGCCTCCACTCCTGCAACAACTTCATCTCTAAAAGAGTTTGCTTATCTGTCAACTGTTTGTTCTCTTGCTCTAGGGAAGAGATGATGAATTTTTCCCTCCCAAGATTGGTTTTCAACTCTTTGAACTATGCCTTATTTTCTTTGATGGAAATGCTTGATGTGGTAGTTTCATCAAACTTTTCAAGGTCTACTAGCTCAAAATCAACCTCTAGCTCATGGGCATCTTCATGCTCTTGATCTGTTTCTCCATGTTTGTCCTCTATGATTTTCTCTTTTCCCTTAAATGTCGTGTGTACTTGCTTTGTTGATGAAGAAGGCCTAGCCCCTTCCACACCATCTGGATCAAGCATTTGCCTCTCTACTGCAAACAGTTTTCTAAGCCCTCTTTGATATGTTACACTGCATTCTTTGACTTGCCTAGGTGATTTGACTTTATGTTTCCTTGTTTTTGCAGCTGCAGGGCTAGTAGATGTCTCTCTTGTGGCATAGGTGGAGGAATTTGGGGATTTGTGAATATGTCATTAGAAATGAAGGTATCCCAAAATATTTTGAGTAGATTAAGGTGATGAAGCACAATGAGTTTGATGACGGAATGATAAATGTTGTTCATCTACTGATGATATTATTTATTTGCCACCAATTATGCCATATTCTCAATGTTCCGGAGTAAGAAATATGGGATTTTTAGCATTCTCACCCTAGTGAAATGCATGAGAAACCTAATATGATATGTGTAAAATCTGGAGAATCTACCCTCACAAGTGAAGTATCTCATGATAATCTTCATCATCAGTGCATACTTGTTGAGGAGGAAACTTAAAGGGAAAAACTTTATTTTTTCATTCTTGTACTTGGTCTTGAGGTAAGGCTCAAAATACTGATCACCCAGGTCCTATGCTTTGTACCATCTCTCCCCTACATTTGGAATCCCTTTAGCATCATCAATAATAGAAGTGGAAATGGAAAAAGTTACACTTGCGATAGTTACCCTGTTATCATGGAGGTTCAGTATGAAAAGCCTAGTCAACTCAGGGTGATGCTGAACTCTTTCCACCTTTTCACAAAACTTATAGCACCTGACATATCTGAAACATGATACAGCTAAAGGTGAAGCCTCTATCCCTCTAAGGTTTGTTGGCTCTACTCTGATGATTCTGCCTCCCTTGTGTAGCCTTCTTTGTTGTAAAATCTCATCTTCCTCAATCTCATCATCACTGTGTTCCTCCTCTCTTTAATATATGTCTTCTCTCTCCATGCTTTTTTCCTTGGCACTTTGGAAACCCTAGGGAAGAGGGAAGAAAGGGAGAATGAATAATGGAGTGAAGGGAATGGGAGCAGGGAAGGAAATGATAAAATGAGGGCTTTAGGGGATAGGGATAGGGTCACAAAAATTAAGAGAGACGGGGAAAAGGGTTAAGAAACCTTGTGAGGTTATGGGAGGTGAAAATATGAAGGGAGATGAAAATTGGAATTTAATTACAGGTCAAAGGTAGGGGGGAAATCTAGGAAAAAATAATGAAATTCTTAGAAATTGGGATTTTAATGGAAAAGAGTAAAGGGACTTAGGGATGAGGATGTAGGGGTAGTTTTAGTGTTTTTTTAGAAATATGGGATGATGTGGTAGGTCTAGGGAAAATGAATTTGGAACAAGGGGGTTTCGGGAAATTTGTGAGGGGGATGTTGATTTTGGGAGTGACAAAGGAAAACTAGGGTTTAATTGTAATTTTTGCCAACATAAAACTCACACACAAGCATAAAATGGATAAAGAGGGAGTTAAAAGTGCTCACTTACATATTTTGGAGGTGAAGAAACAACCTTGAGGCATTTGGAGAAGTTTGGGAGGGTTTTGGCCCTGTGCGCAACGCCTTACCCAGGTGAGCAGTGCCCTCCCTCTATGCGTAGCGCTGTGTAAATTTGCACTGGAAAAAACACTCTAGGTGCAACTCCGAACTCCTATGTGCAGTGATATGATTCTACTCCAAATAAACATGTCGTTCTAACCCTTGGTCATGAAATAGCCCTGGTGGCATGTCCCCATAAGTTTCAATAAGAGGTACCGAAAAAATATGAGATGAAAGTGTATGCATACCTTGGATCAACTAATGTGTGGGAACCTCTTGCAAGACTACAAGAGTTACTCCAACTGGAATAATGGTGTCTCCAACTACTTGTAAGAGTGATGGTTGCACTTCTAAAAATCTACTAGCGCTGGTATCTATCTCCTCCTCATCATGCATATCATGATTAATGCATGGGGTTCGAAATGTCAAGAAATCAGGACCATCTCGCAAAGATAAAAGTGACCCTCCTCTTGATGCAATCACATCTGAAGCTGCTGGTGGTAGAGGATCCTCCTCCTGAGTGATAATGAAGACATATTCTTTTAGATCTTCATGTATTGTATCCTTGATGATGGAAGATGTTACTATGTGAGATGTCTCTGGTTTATTTCTACCATATCTCTTCTTCAGTCTTTGAATGAAATCTGCATAAGCAGACACTTTCATGTGTGACAAGTGACTGAACCACCAATCTCTTGCTTCACCATCTAGGTGCAACACTGCAAAATCCACAACCTTTCTTTATGACATAGGATATTTCAGAAAGAAGGTAAATAATTCTTCCCTCCTGTTTTTATCTCAAGAATGTGATTTTTGAGAAAAAAAACCTATAAAGGTGAAATGTAACTTTACATGGAAACCCTGACTGAAAAAATCATGAGTTTATTCTGGATCACCTTCACACCTTTTGCTTACCTTTATTGAAATGAGACAATGCAATGATTTGACCTAATTAAAAATGAAATAAACTGACTCAATGGGTGACTTTGACTGAAAAGTGAATGAGAGCATACTTGATTCGGCATGATGAAGACATGGAAGAGGGCCAGTAGGCATATACTTGTGAAGGAAAATGGGACACTTGACAAGGACAACCACCATTGGAAAAATTTTATATCATGACCTAATGGAATGATTAAAAATTTTAGAGTGGGACACCTAATATGCACATGCAAAATGTGTTTTGATCCCTAGTGGAAGTATGCAAATACTGACACTAACAGGCCTCACAGTCTCTCATACATGACGACGGGATGGACTGCATGTGTGCTATGACTGTGTCAGCATGATGTCACCTAATGATGAATAAACATTGGAACATCTGCAGAATCAAGCTATCACATTCAAGATCAAACATGATGCAATATGTTATGAATGTGGCCATATCTCCTAAAACCTCAAGCTTCATCCCAAAGGTAGAGCCTACACTATTGTCCAAATCATGAAAGGTCCCTACCATCAGTCTCAAAATTCTCATCATAATTTCACCATTGTAAGGGGGTGTAGGGGCGATCAGTGTCATGATGTTGCTTAGACAAGCTGCAACTGGAAGTGTGACACCTCCACAAGTTTCCTCCAAGAACTTGGGTTGTATGAGAGCAAGCATACATCGTTTTAAGGCCCAACTAAATTTTCTCCCTTATGACTGTTTTACTTTGGAAAGGAGTTCATCAAGTTCCTCAAGTTTGGAAATAATTTTCCATGTGATCTTCATGTGTTTCAAATCTATCCCAAGCGCAAGCATTTTGTTCCCTATTTCTGGTTCTTTTTGTAGGTCCCTGGATTGCCCCTTTTGAAGAATGACATAGACCCCCTTTGAGAAAGGTCTATTGTTCTGCTTGGTTTCTTGGTCCATAGAAACATTGTGGTTCAAGGCTTCAACAGTTGTGCTGCCATGTTGTATTTTAAGAACCCCATGTTTATGGAAACAATACAAAGTTATGATAACAATGAAAGGTACCACAAAAACACCCTTCATACATTATACATTGTCCAGCCATCAATCGTAAATGAAACCAATGCCTACAACAATGATGCATTATTGTCATGTTGTTACATTTCTCATTTCAATATCCTATCCCAACAGATAAATCTAGCTCCAACAAATAATTTAGGCTCTAGTAAAATCATTTTTGCACAACAATATGAATTCATCCTAGCAAAGCAAGATAAAAAATGTTATCCCAGATGAAAGGAAATGATCTCTCTGGATCTCTGCACTGACTCTGGAAATTTTGCAACTGTTGGAAATGTTGTTGTTTGCTAACTTCAGACTGTTGGTTGGGCTGCTTTTACTTCTTAGAAAATTCTAGGAATTTGGGAAGGTGATCCTTGCCCAAAACCCAGAAATTGTTTCCTTGAATTCCAACCTTCAAAATTTGACCCTTTTTCTCCTAGCTCCTATAGCTGCTGGCTGAGTAGAGACTACGTAAATGCGCTGATATACTACTCATTAAATTCTAATATTTTAACCACGGACTCTACTCACAAAATCCAAAAAAACCTAGAAATGGTATTCTCTAATTCCAACTTTCAAAATTTGCCCTTTTTTCCTAGTTCCTATAACTGCTAGCTGAGTAAGGTTGCATAAATGGACTGATCTTCTGCTCATAAATGTCAGGATTTTAACCACGAACTATACTTAAAAATACCAAAAAAATAACATTCCAAAATGTAAAATATAGGAATATAGAACATCTGCAGCATTCCAAATAAAGCAAAACGAGAATATAACACTAAAATATGAAAAATGTCAGAAATATGTTGCAACTAGAAATTACATTAAGACATCATAACCATGAGAAAAAATAGGTCATTCATATCATTATAATAAATGGCAAGATAAATTATATAATGCTTTAAATAAGATGCACTCAAGCCAACAAAAAGTGGTTGGAATAGCTCTAAATCCTAGCTCTTGAAATGTTGTGTTGTTGCTACTGCTGGAACGACTGCCTCTGCGTAGTGCTGCTGGAAACTACTGTTACTGGGAAAAATAACCTTTTGCAAGATATAGTTGGATTTCTCAGAAAAATTCAGGATTTCAACCACGAGTTCTACTCGAAAAACCCAAGAAACCCAAGAAATGGTTTGGCCTATTTTTAACTTTGGAGATTCATCCCTTTTTGTGTTGCAAACTACACTCTTGTTGGCTGAACTGCACAATCCTACTGGGTAGCTACTATGACAGAGTTGATATGAAGATAAAATGAATGCTAAAATTCCCAATCAACTCAATAGATGAAGGGTTAATACCCTCACCAAATCTCAAGGTGTAAATATTGAGTTTTATCTCCTCCTCTAAAGTTGTAGCTGATGGACTGCTTAACTGCTAGAAGTGACTGCACTTCCAAAGAGGGGATAAAGATTATAGCCTGCTACTGGATGATACAAAAATTCTCTCAAGATGTTGAAATATACTCACAAGTGAAGGTTTGATCCCAACTCAGGATTCCAAGCTGAGATGCTTGGAACTTCCTTCCTCCTCTCAAACCCTACTGCTGGAATGCATAATTCCTGGAGGTGACTGTTGTTGCATCGAGGGACGGAATGATGGCCTGATGTCGGATGTTGAACATCTACTCAGAATTTACCTTTCTTGAGTGGGCAATCGAAGTACCCCGAGGATAAGGGTGGGATTTCCGCTCGGAAACACCCATGTGCTAAACAACAGAGCAGACTTAGCTAAACAGTTGAAGCACGCAGAAAGTCATAAACGAAAATACAATATCAATATTCTGAATGCCTTCTATGACTTCCATCACTTTCCTTTTATGCTTGTGAGATCTCACACCCTTGGCCCCACACAATAATGATGTTGCACACTTGGCCACTAACCTCCATAATGACTGTATTGTCCTCCACTATCTCCACTACCTCTATGACTGCGTTGTTGATTTGGTCATCTTGACCCCATCCACATGCACTAACCCATATTCACACTCAGAGGTGGTTTATTCATCTTGACCCCATCCATATGCACTGAGCCACATTCACACTAAGAAGTGGTTTATTCCTACTAAAGGGATTTATGGGTCCCTCTACCCTCTTATTCATCTATCTTATTAAGAAAAGAAAAAATCAATATTCCGATTAGCTAAAAGCTAATTAGGAATATTACATATAGCCACAAATGGTGTTGTTTTATTTACTATTTCAGTAGAGGATGCATGTGTATATACATCTATCAGTAACTTTGATTAGATCCTTGACTCTAGGGCATCTCACCATGTAACCCCATGCAAATATAGTTTTGTTGCATATAATCCTGTTGATTATGGTAGAGTGAATTTGGGGAATAATTGTTTAGTCAATTTAATGTCTTAAATTGCTTATATAAATTATCAACCGAGGTTTGTAAACTGATGAAGTGTGGTGCACTGTGTGTGCTTAGTTAACCTTTTTCTTACTTCATTGTTTGTATTTTATGTTGTTTTTGAGGGTTTTGTCTTTTGATGTCTGAGAATGTTTAATCTATAACTATGAAAGAAATTAAATGAGTCTAATTAATTTTAAGAAGGAAGAAAATGAAGTGTTCCTAAGTTAATCTAATTTACATAAAAATAAATCAAAGACTATAGGTTAGTTAAAGTCTATTCTGAAAAACAGAGTATCTAACTTGATGCATTCTAACCTAGCATCAGTCCTATTCCATGGATCTAATTCCTATAATTGAGATTGAAATTGGAGTGTTATTCTAAGGGAAAGCAGAAAAGTAAAATAGATAATGTATGTTTAGTTACTTCAGCATTCAATATGAAGTATTACCTTCTTGAGATGTTGTGTAAGCAACTATCTATACCTTAAATTCTAATGTTCTAGGAAAGCAAGTAAGGTGTGCAAAGGAAAAAAACTAATGTATGCTTAGTTACTCCAGCATTCAATATGAAGTATCACCTTCTTGAGATGATGTTTAAGTAACAAATTATACTTAATGAAAAAACAAGAAAAATATGCATAGGAAAGCCTCAGTAATTGTATGAATTAGACATTCAAGCATTCAATTTAGAAACATGATTGAAATAATTTCTTGGAATGACCTTTAAGAACATCAATGATACAATTAAATGAGGATCTAAAAGTAAATGCGAAAACATGTAAAGCTTAACTGTAAAAAAATAACGTATATTTAATTTACTCCATCATTCAATGTGAAGTACTACCCTCTTGAGATGCTGTATGAGAAATCAATTATACCTCAGTTTCTAAATTCCTAGAAAGCAAGTAAAACATGCAGAGGAAAAATTCAATAATTGTATGAATTATACATTCAATCATTTAGTTTAGAATCATCTTCTCAAAATGATTTGTAGGAACATCCATTGATACAATTAATTGATATTTCTATTCTAAGAAGGTAAATGACAGAACAGTAAGGAAAAAATAGATAACTGCGAATTCTTATTACTTCAAACTTTATTCAATCTGAAAATAGGAAGATGTATCTTCATGAAATGTTCTTAGAAGAACAAGGCTTACACATAGTACGATTTAACGTTATGCTACTGATCAAAACTGGAATGAAATATTAATCTACTCAAAAAACATAATTAGTGAAAACAGAGTAAGGAAAATTAAACTAAAAAAAATAAATGAAAAACCTCCTCCAGTGCAGGGGCCCTCTACAACTGATTCGGCTGAAATCCTAGCTGGTTAAGGATGCACTTAAGAAATCATTGGAAACATGATCTTTGTATTATGATAGAGTGAAGTCTTAATACACAGCGTATTAGCAAAAGCTTAAAACTTAACTTAAAACTTAATTTCTTCTTGTTCTCGGTTCTATACAACCGGTATTTAAAGAAAATAAACATAACTGTCTATGAGATAATTTTGCTACAGGTGGATAATTCGAATTATAGACTTGCAATTTGGTTGTTTAACTCTTGATTTTCTAGGTAGAGCAAATCAAGAGCCCTGCTTTTCTCGGCTAACGTACTTTGACCACTCCTTTGAACATGATCTTAAGCCTTCTTTTCTATCGATCTTGACCGGGTGAACAGGACAAAATCCATGTGGATATGATTCTGGAAATGCCCATGTGGCTCAATTCTCCATTTGACACCTGGAACCTATCAGACCATGAGAGTAGCTACAGAATCCACGATTAGCTGCAGAATAGGCTGCGACTTGTAGTTAAATTGCAAAAATATATTCAAATAGAAAGAACATGAGAATATAACAGGGAAGTCATTTAAATGCATTTTTTAAGACAAAACATGGCATTTATCATTGATTTGGATATGTGATCTTATGAGAAAGTAAGGGGAAAATGTGAGAAAGGATGTCAAAGAGAGGGTATTTTTGAGGTTCAACATATCTCCACTGCGAATTCATTGCATGTCCTCATGCAATTTTCCAAAAATGTGAATTCTCCTCTCCTATTGCATCTATTCAGACACTTTTGCTAACTCATCCAATTTCATTATTTTGCTTTTATTTGAAGTGATTTCCATCCTAGGCCTTCTCATAAGAAGCTTGTACTTGAGATTAATGACTACTTTGTTCAGTAACTTATTCTTTCTTTTCAATTTCCTATTCTTCTTGTACCATAGTGCTAAATGAAGAGTGGTATTGTCGTGAATCACCTTTTCCAACTTGTTCTGCTGCTTCAAGGTCTCATTCTTCTGTGTGATATGTCTATTCAATATCTCTAGTTCATAAATATCCTTTTTGAGACCATCAACTAGAAGTTCTTGTGGATTGATAGAGGGTTGTGGATTCATTGATGCACTTCTCTTCTCTAGTGATTCTACATAATGATATTATTTTTGTTGTGTTGGGTCTATGCCTGGAGAATTTCTACTGGGGCTACCTTCAAAATTATGAATAGGAGAATTTTGAGGACTGTGTGGAGGAGAAATATCTACAAGAGATGGCATTGGAGTTTCCTCATCCAAACTTATGAACTCTGTCTCTTTTGGTAGTGTTCTCTTTATCGAACCTCAGATTCTGGAGCTCCTTTTCTGTTGTGGAGGATTTACATTTTATTCATTTGTATCTCTGCTCCTCTTTCTTATCTTTTCTCTTGTCTTGTTTTAATTTTGTTTTCTGATTTCTGCTAGCTCTTCAGAGATGATCTTTTCATCATTCTTATGCAATAAATATGCAGGTTTGTCTTCAATGTTTATATCAGTCTTCTTCCTTCTTCTCTTTAATACATTGTCTTCTTTATGTTGTTCTGGTGCTTCTTGAAAATGGTTTCTAATAAGAAATATCTCCCAGGTGTCTCCTATGTTTTTTAAATGAAACTCAACCAGTATATTTATCAACCCATGGTTATGCATGGTGTTATCTATGAACTGTATTCTTTTCTGCACGTTTTTGGACATCCTTTTTAAGCTATTTAGCATAAGGAAGAGGAGACTTATTTCACCATTTTCTAAGAAATTCGTCAATAAATGGATATGGTATACATACATCCAACCAAACCTTCCTTCACAGGTGATAAATTTCTGTAAAATCAGGAGCATGTTCCTCTATTTACTTTTAAGAGCTGAGCTGGGGATACCTTTTCTAAAACCAAAGACATCCATACCTGGGTTTTTGAGTATAAATTTCCATGATTCACTGTGGAAATCCTTGTTTTTGAACCACCTTTCACCAAGCCTTCGAAGTTCTGTGGCCTCGGCCATGAATGATTCAGTAACTGTGAACTTGATGTCTCCAATTTCCACTTTTGTGCCATCAAAAGACCAAGCAAAAGATTTGGTAATTTCCTTGTGGAAACCATCAAATTTCTCTATGAATTTGAGCTATCCAGCTTTCTGCAACATTTCCTTGATTTGAGGGTATCCTTCCGTATACTTTGTCCCCATTGGTTCTGATCTAACTATCAGTCCCATGCCTGCAGATTTTTCAACCTTCAGAATTACCCTTCTCTATTTGTGAAATGAATTAAGTTACGGAAATGATGAAAGGTATCGAGGGTTTGTATGAATAAATAGGTGGCAAGGGTTTTGAAGAAACGTATACATGTATTTCACGTCAACTGGTCATGATCGTTAATCATCAATGAAGGAGTCAATTATGGACCGTTATGAGACATAATGCGGAGGATGTGGCTGATATGTGGTATGATGGAGATTGCAATCAAATCAAATGATGATCTATAAAGGAAGCATATGACTATCCATATTATACATTCTAATGTTGTAACTTTGCTATTAAAAAAAAAAATTCACTTTACATTTTAGAACTAACCTTTTCGTTCGTTGTTTCTTTGGTGTTGATCCTTTAGGTACCCTTTAGCATGTTGGTCTTCAAAAAATAATCCTTCAATTTCTTGTAATCATCATTTGTTTATAGGTTATACAATTATGTCTTAAAAGCTAAATGAAATGTGGCTGCAGAATAGAATTAGCTACAGAATGAAATCAATTGCAGAATGTGATCAACTGTGGAATGTAGTCAGTTGCAGAATGTAGTCAGCTGTGGAATGCAATCAGCTGCAGAATGTGATCTGTAAAAAAAATGAAGTATGGTTTGTGGAATGGAATGTAAGTGAAATATGATTGTGAAATGGAATCGAAGTGAAATATGACAATGAAATGGAAGTGGAATATGACAATGGAATGAATTTGCAGATTATGAGCTACAAAGATGGAATATGAATGTAGTTTTGTGTTACTACTTATTACAGAAAAGAAATGGAAAATATAGGATGTCATAAATCTCTTTTTTTCACCCTGTATTTTCGGTATAAGTATGTCAATCATTGATTCGTTTTCATACTTATACACAATTATTAATATTATTAAAAAAAAATTATATATATGTTTTTATAGGAAAAATAAAAGCTAAGTTAGTGAAAAAGAATAATTCTTCTTCACTAACTTCATATCAGTATTATCTTGTAAAATCTTGATAAACTCTTCTCTTGAAATTGGTTTATGATATAATTTCAACCGATGACCATTCACAAGAAGAGGTACCTTTTCTTCATCTAGTGTCCTTATCTTCACTGCTCCATTATCAATGAATTTTTCAATTTCATAAGGCCCAAGCCAATGAGTCTGAAATTTTCCTTGAAAATATTTGAATTTTGAATCGAACAAAAGTGCCCAATCCCTTGCTTGAAACTTCTTCTCCTTGATACACTTATCTTTCCATTTAGCCCTTTTCTGTTGGACTATACTGGTTATTTGGACTACATCTTGTCTGATTTCATCAAGCTCATTGAGTTGCTCCAATCTATGTTTCTGTGCTTCTGATAAATCAAGTCCAAATTGGACTTCCATCTTGAAGATTTGGATTTGAAACTCTATAGGGAATAGAACTTGCTTCTCATAAAAAAGTTCATAGGGAGTATGTCCTGTTGTATTCCTCCATGTAGTTCTATAGGCCCATAAGGCCTCAGGAAGTCTTTTTGCCCAATCTCTTCTGTGTAGATGCACAGTCTTAGTGAGAATTCCTTCAATCACTTTATTGGTGGACTCTACTTGGCCATTTGTTTGTGGATGATAAGAAGTAGACTTTTTGTGCTTGATCTTGTAATATTCCACGATATTTTTCACCAACTTGGATGTAAAATTGGCTCCCTGATCTATCACAATTTCTCTTGGAACACCAAAACGAGTGAAGATATCCTCAAAAAAAAATTAACTACATAATGTTCATTAGAAAAAATTAATGCTTTAGCCTCTACCCACTTGGTGACATAATCAGTACATACCAAAATATACCTCTTTTGTTTAGATGGTGGATTAATTGGCCCAACAAAATCCAAGGCCCATTTTTCAAAAGGTTCAATAAGTACCTGAGGTTGTAATGGAATTTCATTTGAAGGAGCATGTTTCCCTACCCTTTGGCAGCTGTCGCACCTTTTGACATATTCTTTGGCATCTCTGAAGATGGATGGCCAATAATATCCTAAATGAAGGATTTTAAAGGTTTTCCTCTTGTCATCAAAGTGTCCACCACAAGGTTCATCATGACATGCCTTAATAATTTCAGGCATTTCATCTTCTCGAACACACCTTCTGATAATGATATTTGGACCTGTTTTATACAATTCATTAGTAATCCATGAGTAACTTGTACATAATTGAATGATTTATCTTTTCTCTCTAGGAAACAAATGTGAAGGTAATTTTCCTGTGACTAGGTAATTAGAAATATCTACAAACCAAGGAGTTTGAGTAGTTATTGCAAAAATGTATTCATTAGGAAATTTATCTTCAATTGGAGTGTCATCTTTGATATTTTGAATTCTAGACAAGAAATCAGCAACTGTGTTTTGTTTACTAGGTCTGTCTAGAATGGTGATGTTGAATTATTGCGAGAGTAATAACCATATTTTTAACTCTGCCATTAGTAATAGATTTATTCATTAAATATCTAATTGCAAAGTGATTTGTATGAACAAAGGTTTCATAGCGTGTTATATAATGTGTGAATTTGTTGATATCATGAACAACAACTAAGAAATATTTTTTAGTTACAGTGTAATTTAACTCAATGGGAGTCAAATTCTTGCTTGTGTAATAGATGGCAGCGGGGATCAAATATTTTTGTCCTAATACATCTCCCAGAGTTGTATCTGAAGCATCTATTGAAATGTGAAAAGGTAGTTTCCAATTCGAACCTCTTAAGATGGGTGCTTCATAAATTTTTTCTTTTAAAGTTTCAAATTCCAATTGGAAATCAGGATTCCAACTGAATTCACAATCTTTGGTGAGTAACTTGAAGAGTGGGGATGCTACTTTAGTGAAATTTTCTATAAATCTTCGATAATATCCTGTGAATCCTAGAAAACTTCTAACATCCTTTTGACAACTTGGAGTTGATAGTTTGGAGATGACTTCAACTTTAGATTTATCAACTTTAAATCCTTCTCCTGAGATGTGATGTCCTAAAACAATCCCTTCTGTAAACATCATAAAACATTTTTCATGGCTTAGTGAAAGGTTTTCTTCCTTACATATTTTAAGAACTTTTTCCAAATTTTCTAAATCTTCTTCAAATGTATTCCCATAAAGTGTAAAGTCATCCATATAAACCTCTACACAAGCATGTATTAGATCAGAAAAAATTCCTAGTACTGCCCTTTGGAATGTTGTAGGTGCATTTCACAATAAAAAAGGAAGTACTTAGTAGGCGTAAGTCCCCCATGGACAGGTGAATGTGGTCTTATCTTGATCTTCAAGTGCTACCTGAATTTGATTGTAGCCACTAAAACCATCCAAAAATGAGAAATAATTTTTACCTGCTAATGTATCCAATACTTGATCTATTATGGCTAAAGGAAAATGATCTTTTAGGGTAGCTTTATTCAATTCTCGATAATCAATTCATACCCTCTATTTACCGTTATTTTTAGGCACAATCACTAAAGGGGAAACCCACTGACTGTCTGAAATTGGGTAAATGAAGTTTACATTCAACAATTTTTGCAACTCTTCTTTCACAATTTCTCTAAGATTTGGATTCATCCTTCTTTGAGGTTGCCTGATAGGTTTAAAATTTTCCTCAATGTAGATGTGATGTATACAAGTCTTGGGACTAATTCCTTTCATATCAGTGTATTCTCATGCATATGTAGAAGATTGTTGTTGTAATGTTTTTATTAACTTTTCCTATTATAATATTTCCAAGTTATTGTTTATGTTTAAAGTTTTTCCTGGAAAGATTTCAACTATAGAGCTACCAAATTCTTCTATAGAATAAAGAGACATCTACCTAGATGACAAATATTCAATATTAGATTTCTCCTGGAATTGAGCATGTTCATATTCTGGAGATGATTCAAAATTTTCCATAGAATTTAGAATTTGACTATCTTCACTAATGGTTGAAATAGTGAAGAGAGGTTGTATATAATTTTAATCATCAATCCATTATTCGTCATCTAACTCTGTGATTGTCCTTGTTGGAGGATATAGAGTGAATTTATTTGTTGAGTTACCGTCAGAGATATACATGTCACCATATCTACAGCTAATGAAAGCATCGATTGTAGCCAACCAAGGTCTTCCTAATATTTGTGGATGTCCCCCTAGATTTCTCTTAGGAGTTAAGATCATAAAATCAACAGGATACTTCCAAGACTCTAAGGATACTGAAATATCTTCTAACACACCATCTGGTTTGATTACAAATCTGTCTGCTAATTGCTGTAATGTAGGTGTATATAGAAGATTAGGAAGCTTGAGTTGTTCCATGGTTTGTTTGCTCATGATGTTTATTGCTTCTCCTAAATCAATCAATGTATTTGGAATTTGAATTCCATTGATATGTGTTCTTACAACTGGACTTACTGGATCTAAATATTTTTGTATGGAAATGTTTCCCATCATTACGTCTGCATTTTTTCCTTCAAGTTGAATTATTTTTATTTCTTTTATTTTCCTTCCGGGTTTCTTCATGCTCAACTCCTTATTTTTTTGGCTAGAATTGGAATCTCTTTAATTGCATGTAACAAAGGAATTTTTATATATACATTTTCAATTCATCTAGAAAATCATAATTTGGCAACATAATATGCTTTTCTACTCCTCTATCAACTTGTAATCTTTCAGGAAAAGGAGGTGTAGAAGTAGGTACTGATGGTTGCTCTATGATAGGAGTTGAGTTTATTGGTTCTTTTTGTTTTTCATTTTTAGAATTTTGGTTGTGAAGAGATGTTCCTTCCTCAAAAATTTTATTTGGTTGTAGAGAGTTTTCTTCAAAAATTTCTTGTTCTTGAATAACTACAGAAGACCTTTTCTTTTCTAATATCCTACCAGATCTAAGTTGGACATCATTAAGATCTAGAGGAGTAATCATGTAGGTTGGAAATGGTTTTCCTTATATCATGTAGGTATTTTGAGTATTTTAATTGTTGGGGTTTGGTAATGGTTGGGCAGGTAGCTGATTTGGTCTCTGTAGAAATGGTAGTGAAAGTTGTGGATTTTTCTTTTGGAGTTGGGGTTGTTGATTTTGTTGAGGAATTTTTTGGGGAGGATAGTTTGGATATGATGGAAGATATTGGTAGTATTGAGAGAATATTCCATAGGTATTTTTCATTCCTTGAGCCCAAGATTGAGATTGGGATTGAGATTGAGGCCAAGGTTGTTGCCAATAATTCCAATTTGGTGGTAGCTGAGTATGCATTTGATTGTTAAAGCCTTGAGCTTGTGGCCCCTGCTATGGTCTTCTAGAGACAAAGAAAAGATATTCTGTTGGATTTGAAGTTGTTTCCTCTTGAAAAAAAGCCTTAAGGCCTGGAATTGAAGGGCAACTCTTAGTCTCATGAATTTCCGAACAAATCATACTGGTTTCTATGACTTTTGCATCAAGAGGACATTCTCTTAAAGCATGCTTCTTTCTACATTTGGGACAGAAAATAGCTAAAGAATCAATCTCGACTTTCTTCTTGTTTTGTAATTTAAGGGTGTCTATCTGTTCACTAAGACTCCCTAATATTTATGTTTTAAATTCATCAAGCATGTTTCCAATTTCTTCCCTACTCATTATTCCAGTTGCAGATCTATTTACTCTAGCAAGAGAAGGATCTCTTGGATTTTTCCCAGTTTTTTATTTTCCTCTTGAGAGATGGATACATAATTCACCAATGTCAGATAATGGAAGTTGAGAGATATCCCCCTTTCCCATCATGTTAAGAATGTATATCCATTCATCTCTAATGGCTTTTAATACAAGAGTTTTTAAAGTATCTCGATCTAAATTATCCATTTTTCTCTTTTTATGTTATAATTGAAGCTTTCAATTAAATCCTCCAAATTCTCATCCTCTTTTTGCATATTTTAAATACTTTATCCTTGTGGTTGATGGGTATGCAATAATCCAAATACCTTTTTAAAAATTATCATTTCATGTCATTCCATGTTTTGATAGACCGAGTGATTAAACCCATGAACCATTTTAGAGCTGCTCATTTCCATGTTGAAGGAAACAACTTGAGTTTTTGAGTCTTGTAAATAATCATATGTTCTGCACAAGACTTCAAATTTAAACAAAAAGGTTTCAGGGTCCTCACTTTTTAATCCATGAAAATTTAGGAGGACAAAAGGTGAGATATTTTTCATTGTGGAATTTGTTTCTTCATCAACTATAGGGAATCCAAAATAACTATCAATTACCCTATTTCTTCTGCCTCCTTCTGCATTTCCTCTATCTCTTCCTCTATCTCCTCCTCTACCTCTACCTACTCCAAATATTACATTTTTTTCATTTATAATTTCTCCTTCTTCTCCTCATCTTGCCATTATAAATTCTTTGAAGCTAATATAAGATTCAACCTGCAAGGTTAACTGCTCTTCCTCTGGTTCTTCTATCAATGGTGTGTTTAAGAAAATATATTCTTTTTCCTCTCCACTAGGAATTTCTAACTCTTCAGCTAGAATATCTTCCCCTGTAGAGGTGAAAAAAGGTTACTCCTTCTGTTGGAGATCTAGGATCTTCTTCATCTAAGACTTCCTCAGTGGATGAAGTAGGAGATCCTCCTAATTGGATTTCTGACCTTAGAACTTCAGGAAGTCTATGGCTAGTGAAGTATGGAATATGAGTTTGAGATGGAGGTATATCACTTCTTAGTCATGGTGGAGTGAGTGGTGTCGTAGGGATTAAACTCCTGCTTCTAGATATGAATCTTCCCCTAGAGTCTCTTTCTCTATGCATATCATTTTTTTTAGATGTAAGAAATGAGGCTACCTAATTACACTTCCGCGGCAATGACTTCAAAATTTTTATTCAATTTAATGTATTAAATTTCTTACATAAATTATCAACTGAGGTTTGTAAACTGATGAAGTGTGGTGCACTGTATGTGCTTAGTTAACCTTCGTCTTACTTCGTTGTTTATATTTTATGTTGTTTTTGGAGGTTTTGCCTTTTGATGTCTAAGAATGTTTAATCTATAACTATGAAATAAATTAAATGAATCTAATTCATTTTAAGAAGGAAGAAAAGGAAGTGTTCCTAAGTTAATCTAATTTACATAAACATAAATCAAAGACTGTAGGTTAGTTAAAGTCTAGTATGAAAAACAGAGTAATTAACTTGATGAATTCTAACCTAGCATTAGTCCTATTACATGGATCTAATTCCTATAATTGAGATTGAAATTTCAGTGCTATTCTAAGGGAAAGTAGAAAAGTAAAATAGCTAATGTATGTTTAGTTACTTCAGCATTCAATATGAAGTATTACCTTCTGGAGATTTTTTGTAAGAAACTATCTATACCTTAACTTCTAATGTTCTAGGAAAGCAAGTAAGGTGTGCAAAGGAAAACAACTAATGTATGCTTAGTTACTCCAACATTAAATATGAAGTACCACCTTCTTGAGATGATGTTTAAGTAACCAATTATACTTAATGAAAAAACAATAAAAATATGCAAAGGAAAACCTTAGTAATTGTATGAATTAGACCTTCGATCATTCAACATAGAAACATGATTGAATCAATTTCTTGGAATGACCTTTAGGAACATCAATGACACAATTAAATGAGGATCTAAAATTAAATGTGAAAACATGTAAAGATTAACTATAAACAACTAATGTATGTTTGATTTACTCCATCATTCAATGTGAAGTATTAGCCTCTTGAGATGTTTTATGAGAAATCAATTATACCTCAGTTTCTAAATTCCTAGAAATAAAGTAAAATGTGCAGAGGAAAAATTCAATAACTGTATGAATTAGACATTCAATCATTTAGTTTAGAATCATCTTCTCGAAATGATCTGTAGGAACATCCATTGATACAATTAATTTATATTTATATTCTAAGAAGGTAAATGATAGAACAGTAAGGAAAAACTAGATAATTGTGAATTCTTATTACTTCAAACTTGATTCAATTTGAAAATAGGAAAATCTATCTTCATGAAATGTTTTTAGAAGAACAAGTATTACACAATTATGATTTAACATTATGCTACTGATCAAAACTGGAATGAAAAATTAATCTACTCAGAAAACATAATTAGTGAAAATAGAGTAAGGAAAATTAAACTAAAAACAATAAATGAAAAACCTCCTCCAGTGCAGGGGCCCTCTGCAACTGATTCGGCTAAAATCCTGGCTGGTTAAGGATGCACTTAAGAAATAATTGGCAACATGATCTTTGTATTATGATAGAACTAAGTCTTAATACACAGCCTATCAGAAAAATCTTAAAACTTAACTTAAAACGTAATTTCTTCTTGTTCTCAGTTCTGTACAATCGGTATTTAAAGAAAATAAACATAATTATCTATGAGACAATTTTGCTACAGGTGGCTAATTCGACTTATAGACTTGCAATTGTACTATTTAAGTCTTGATTTGCTATGATAGAGAAAATCAAGGGTCTTGCTGTTCTCGACTAACGTACTTTGACCACACCTTTGACCATGATCTTAGTCCTTCTTTTTTATCGAGCTTAACCGAGTGAATAGGACAAAATCCATGTGGAGCTGATTCTAGAAATGCCCATGTGGCTCAATTATCCATTTAACACATAGAACCTGTCAGACCATGAGAGTGTTTATAGAATCTATGATTATCTGCAGAATAGGCTGCATTCTGTAGCTAAATTGGAAAAATCTATTCAAATAGCAAGTACATGAGAATATAATAGGGAACTCATTTAAATGCATTCTTTAATACAAAACATGGCATTTATCATTGATTGGGATATATGATCTTATGAGAAAGTAAGGGAAAAAGGTTGTAAAGGATGATAGAGAGGGGATAATTCTGAGGTTCAAAAAAGATTATCTTCAAAAACTGTTCTCTAGCTGTAAAATTTGGTTTCTCTGCATGTTATGAACCTCCTAAAACATATTCTATCTTACCTTATTACTCTTGTGGTGTTTCCTCCTCATTTACAATTAGTTGACTAATGAGATCCTCTCCCACTGTCATTTTCAATCCTTTCTTTTCCAACTGTAAATGAATCAGATCCAATTTCTCTTCTAAATATTTCACTTTGTCCTTTAATGCACTGTTCTTGGATTGCAAGTGCAAGTTTATCTTTTTTATATGTTTTACCTATTCTCTTAGTGGTTGAGTCCACTTTATCAACTTTTCTGTATTGTCCAAGGTCTTTGAAACACTGGTGACTTGATATTCCCATATTTTTCTCATTTGCTCAAACTGAACTTTCTCAACTTTGTGTTTCATTGCCTCTTGCTTCAAAACCGATATCTCCTCACCTGCCACCTTCAACTTCTCTTTAAGGGTTTCAATTTTTTATTTTTCACTAATTTTCTCTTTACCCTTTCTTTGTTTGATAACCAAATATTCTTTTGTAGATGAAGAGAGATCTATGATGTTTGGTGGCTGAGAAGTTTCATTTATATTCTTGGTCTCTTTGCTACTTTCCATGAACTTTCTTGCATGTCTGGTAATTGGCTTTCTACGTTGAAACATGAAACCATCATCATCACCTGCAAACTCTAATTTTTTAGCTGTCTTACCTTTCTTCATCTTTATTCTTCCATATTCAATGTCTTCAGCTTAGACAATGGGAGTTTCTTCAATGTCAGTTGCATGCAAGATGTCCTCTAAGTTACCTTTAGCCATTGTTTGGCTCCTAGTAATTCTCTTGCTGTTTTGTTTGCTGAATGTTTTCTTCTGTTTTGCAGGTGTTGTTTTAGGTGCGTCAATATTCTGCAAAGGCTCTGTCTCCATGATCATTGGTTCTGGAGGAGATGATCTATTCCCTTCTTCAACTTCCTCTGCCATAGTTGGTGATGAAATATTTCTAGGTTTAGAGGCTCTCTTAGGAGTGCCATCATCAATTTCAAAACCACTCATGAACAAAAAGGAATTCCAATCTCTGTCTAGTCTCTTCAATTCCGCTAACACCAATAGCTTAATCGAACCATGATGAAAAAGAGAAGTTTCATTGCCTTCTTTTTTGATTTGAAGCTTATCTGACATTTTCCCTAGATTTCTGTATAAATAAAAGGCAAGTCAAGTGACCTCTTACCCAAAAAAATGCAATAGAATTATGAGGTGATAGGAGTAGACCATGTGAAACCATCCTTCACAGGTAAAATACTTTTGGATGATCATCAACAACTTTGAATAATTGTCCTTCATGAAACCCCTAGGGATAGCATTTGCCAAATCAAATTCACTGTGTTCTGGTTTGATGAAATCTTTGCAGTCCTGCATTGTGAATTTTATGCTTTTAAACCACTATTCCCCTCCTCTAGGGATTCCTATTGCTGTTGAAATGTTGTTTGGTGTCACTATTAGGTTTAGCATTCCCACTTTTGAAGTTGTTCTTGTGAAGCTGTTAGAAAAATCCTTGGAAACCTGTAGATGAAAACCCTACAACCTTTGACATAATTGCAAGTAACCTGTTCTTCTGAAAACCTCCATGGCAGTTGGGTCTTCATTGAGAAAATTCATTTCCATGGGCTCATACCTGTGGAAATGACCACCTTTGTTTGTTTTCTTTCTTGCAACCATGGGTGCTTTATATCTTCTCAGCCTCACTTGCTTGATGACACTTGAAAAGTTTAAATCTGCCAGCAACCTTCTTGGCTCGATGAAGCAGCTCTCTAGAAATCCAATCACATGCAGAGATAAAGTGGAGCATGACAAAAATACAAATTCGGTAAGGTTTTATGGTTTAAATGGCAGCTCATGCATTAATAATGACACATGCATGCCAAAAAGGGTAATGATGACCTCAAACACGACTTTGTACCTTTGAATTAACCATAACAAACTCGAATGACCTCCACCCTAACTCCTCCAATCATGAACTAAAATTTCATATCGAATTTGACAAGATAGGTAAAAAAACATGTTTTTGTAGCATAGCTAGTTTAACCTCTGACAGTTTCGCTACGAAACTATTAGGCAGTTTGGTAGCGAAAAACTGTTGTTTTGTTGTATAAAACACTACGAAAATTTGAAATTTTGACTTAAGCGCCCTTTTTGAATTTAAATGCATGGGGAATGAAAATTGACACCATATGAGGACTGATGGGACATGGCATGACGTAAATGGAGGTGACCTTGAACCTTAGGATAGGTTAAACATGTAAAAAATGAAATTTTCCTATACCAACTTGAAAGGCTTAAGGAGACCTTATCCTTTTGATGAGTAAAATGTATGATCATGTCAAGTAATGTTTCACAATTTTATGAGTGATAACATAGTTAAACTCAAAGTCGACGGTCTCAGAATTATTCATTAGTACCAATCCAAATTTTTTCAACTAAGGTCAGTACCCTCCAGGAGTATTGGGAAAGTGTTTGCAACAAATCTCCATATTTCTTTACTAGGTAAGAAAACCATTCCTTTACATTAACCCTAAGAGAAATGCTACAGATCAGATTACAACCACTTCATTTGGACTAGGTAAAGGTTCAGGTACCTGGGGAAAGAGAAGTACTTGGTTACTACTAATGTAATGAGAACCGACTTCTGGAAAAGAATTGGATGAGTGCAGAGAAAAATTCCATACCTACATTCACGCACCAGAAGTTCGAAGGGTAAATACTCAAAAGAAGAAACTTGAGCGATGTGAATCAAAGTAAAAAAACTGGTGGAAGGGATGGGTACCCATAACCATGGGCGACCAAAACCCTATGATTAGGAATGAAAATTAGTCCCATGTGGGCAAATAACTTGCCAAATTGTATGCAGACCCCAAACCATCATTTACTTGCATGATAATGAAGGAGACTGACCCTGGTAGCAAGTAACGATTGAGACAATACCTGTAAGAATGGAAAAGCAACGAATTGAAAATCTATAAGGAAATTGATGAATGGTGATTTGAACAAAGTGGGAAAAATAAATAGCCACCTATAATTTTGATAATAATCCAATAATATCGATACCAAGTTAACTTGTAGAAAGATAATTCATTACCTTTAGGTATGCAATAATAATCTGAAGTGAGCTCACACCAGGAAGAAGCATCATGGTTTCAGAGTGACTGCTAGAAGGCGTAGGTGAAAATGAGGTTTCAAGAAAGGGTTTGGGGGAGGGGTGATACCCTAACCAACCCTCAAACAACATGAACCCTTGATTTGAAGCAAAAAAATCAAGGCCATCAATCAACACAACAAATTCCGTCATTGGATCTCCCACTTGCACCGATCCCCAAGAGGTGCGAGACAATTGGATATTGAAGAACATTCGAGATAAACCCCATCCACCAACCTCAGGTAGCAAGGGGGTTGGTAAGGTTTTTCCACAAACCTTCACTATATTATACTTAAGACTTAGGAGTTCAAACCATCATCGAATATTTCCAAACAAGATGTGGACATTGGGGAAACAATTACCATGCAGGGAGAGAATATAAAATTTACATAATTTTAATGTATTCTATTTTAATTTCGAGTCCAATATAGAATAATATTGATAGTGCATTGACAACATATATTTAAAAAAAATTACTACGTATATGAATTGTTATGTGAAGTGTGGTGTTGAGTCCTTACACATTACATCAAGGGAATACACCTAGAATTCCAACTCAATTTCCATATAATCCTTTTCACATGCATTCCAATCCACCCCTGATCTTCTCAGAGTCAAGGACGGAAATTTACTTGCTTGGAGTAATAACTCAACATTCATTACATTAGTATTGGGAGAGGAATTTTTCATGAAGGGACATGTTGGTAGCAGAGGCCACCAAACAATTTGATTCATACAAAGACACATAATACATTACATTGATAATGGATCTTGCAGTGGTAACTTCTCTTTATGATTAAGTTGAAGATCATTAAAAAAATTCTCATCCCCTCTGAAAACTTCAATTGAAATGATTGTAGACCCATTGTTAAGAAATAGTTGTGAGGGAAGGAATACCATTTCTCATTAGGAATCATGCATCCAAGTTTACACCTTTGCTGACAAGATCATCTGCAACAAAATTGTTCATTATCAACACATGAAAGATGTTGATAGTAAAAAAGGCTAGTTTCAAATTCCTTATTCGATCAATAATGCTTTGTAACTTCCAATCCTTAGGCAAGGATCCACAAACAAGGTGATGGATGAGATGCCACAAATCTCCCAACACCACCAAATCTTCAATATTTGTTGCTTTGACTAGATGGAGCCCTTGCAGTAATCCATATGCCTTATTTGTGTAGTTTCCTAACCCCCAATTATACTCAATTTCAAATTTCCTTTGAGATTGAGAATAAACCCTCCTTGTAAACACCTTCTTGTCAATCCAAAACCTCATAAACACAAAAATTGTATCAATGACTTGACATCAAGGAGTGCCTTAAGAGAGCATCAGATCACTGTCTACCCAAGACCCCATGGACATTATATTTTATGAACATCTATTTAATTTATAATATATATGTTAAATTTCTAATAATAATAATAATAATATATATATATATACACACAATTTGAATTATAATTTTTGGAGAACCCGTAAGTTCAATAAATTAAGTGCCATATTACACTAAATATAATTGTTTCATAAATACTACAAATAGAAATTTTACAAAATGTTTTCAAACAATTGAACTTATCTAATTGGGAGAAACAAATTATTAACCAAACCACTTGAACTAAAATCCTTTAAATTTTTAAATAATATTTTAAAATAAACTTTAATAAATATAATATAATTGTCTATGGGTCTTGGTTAAACGGTGATGAGTCACAGGTTTGATGTATCTGGACATGTTTTTTTTTTTTTCTTAAATAAGACTACTTTCTATTAATGTAACATAAAAATACAAGGAGGCTCGGGCCTCTGAAATTCTAGCCTATTTCGAAGGCATAATTCTCAAAAATATAAAAAGTGGGACTACCCACGAAGGGGAAACCAGTCCAATAAGTGGTTTTTTCACTGCTTATAGAGAGGAAACCAACGTTACACATGGAAAACTGATAATTGTTTGCAGAATTTAGACAAACATTGAAACTAGAAACTAAATAAACAGGCCCAAAAATCTTGAAACCAAAAACCATGAACCGGAAAGAACCTAAGAGCTTAGGTGTCATTTGGAGAGGGAGGTGTCTCTTCCACAATTAGACACATGTACTCATCGGTGTCGTCTACTTGCGTGTCCTGGGTGGCGTCTTCTGCATTGCGGGGCGCCTTGGTATCCCAAGCTTTACCTTGAACATCTTTTCCTTTCTTCCATTCATCGTTGCTGCTGTCGGAACCTTTGCTACTGCTGCTGTCGAAACCTTTGCTGCGGCTGCTGAAAACAAGGTCGCTCTTCTCGGCTGCAAAAGGAGCGCTTTGGTTGGAGAGTTTCTGCAATTTAGTTGAGTAGAGGCCAACCACATTGGTGGGTTCCTCTTTAAAGGAAACAGTGATGGTAGCAGTGACGCGTGGGCGGTACAGGGTGCATAGGAAGTGAAATTGAGTCGAATGGGTGGAAGGCGAAGAGGCAATAATTTCCAGCCGAGGCAGCGGTGGAGTTGTGGTCGTGGCAGAAGTGTGTGGAGCAAATGGATGGGACTGGCTTGAATTTCTAGCACGTCCACGCCCACTGCGGGTGGCTGGATATCGACCATGGGAATGCTCTAGGGAGGAGGGAGGAGTGTCAGAGTGGGACGAGGGAGAGGAGTGAGTGGCTCGCCTGGCCGTTACCCGCGTCTATAGCACATGCGGTGCCGAAGACGAGGCATGGTGGAGCAGTGGGGAGGGTGAGTGCTCTGAGCCGAAGAAGCAGCAGGGTGATGGAGACAAGGGGCTGAGGGCACTGAAGCAGGGGTGAAACTATCTGCCGAGGTGAAATTCAGACGACAGAGAAGGCCTTGCGAGAAATGGAGGCCAGGAAGCACCTCAATACAACAGAGGAGACTGCAATGTCTCCTTGTAGGCATGCGAGAGCTCAGCTCCGCGACTCCAGGGGGACAATTGCAGCTCAGAGGATGAGGAGGAGGAGGAAAACGACTAGAAAAAGGAGGAAAACAACCAGGCGGAGGAGGAAAACAACTATAAGCATTCATTTTGAAGGGATGGAAATGGCCTCGGCGACTGGACTGAATTAAATGGAAAATGTGGGAGCGGCTGGAGCAATTTAATGCTCATCGCTGAGACCTATGGGTGGCCATGTGGCTATGCCACTTTCCAGCCCAAAAGCCCACCCCCTTATCAGCTGTGATGAACACCCGCATTCGGGATTGTTTTATCTTTGTACACCAAGTTGGTGCATTCCTGTAAAAGAGTGATATCATTAAGAATAGTGAGGGGTCCAGTCGTTAGGATTTGAGGACTGTCCACTCCTGTATTTGCCAGAAGATCCGCTACCTTGTTGCCAGATATTTTGACATGTTCAAAGGAGATGGCTCTATTATGCTTCAACCATTGTTCTATGAGTTCCAGTCTCGCCGCCAGCTTCCAACTTTCAGCCACTTTGGAATCAGGAGCTCCCATGAGAAGTTGGTTGGCTGCATTGATGAGAATTTGAGAATCACCTTCTATTTCAATAGGGAAATAGTTGTGTTGTTGAGCCAGACAGAGACCTTGCCATAAACCTTCTAGTTCAGCTGAATTATTGGAATCCCACCCTATTGATCCATAGAAGATTAATAGGGGATTTCCTTTATGGTCCCGAAATATGCCTCCATACCCTGCATCTCCTGGATTACCCTTCAAAGCGCCATCAAAATTCATCTTTAGCAGACCAACAAGAGGAGAGGTATAGTTGCTGGGAGAATCCAAATGTGTAGGGGGAGAATGATCACTGAGAAGACCTGAAGGTAGCGAGAGTTGCCAGTTCTCCTAGATGGAATTTTCCAGATTTTGATTGGGAAGATCTTCCTTCTGCCATTGATAGAGAGCCAAAGTTTCTTGGATATTGCATTAGAAATTGTTCCATATTGTGTCCAATGGAGTGCATTGATTCTTAAAGATTCTTTTATTCCTTTCTTTCCAAATTGTCCACAAAATGAGTACCGGGAGGAGCATCCAAAGAGAGTTTAACAACTTACTGTTGTATGGAGCTGGAGGCCAGTTACATATGGTATTGATTATGTCCACTGAGATTCTACCCTCTTTTTTGCATTTGAAGCTAATTTTTTCCCATAAATGATTTGTTAATGAAAAAGTGTCCATAAGATGTTGAATGGTCTCATTATGGTTTGTGCAGTTGGCACACTGTGAGGGCCCTATGAATCCCTTTTTAATGAGATTGTCCCATGTGAGGGTTCTTTTGTGACATAGGAGCCATACGAATGTGGAGACTTTGGGCCATATACTTAGAGACCAAATACGATCCCATAGAGGGTCTTTTGGTTCTTGGCCATATGTCATTAGCATGTAGGCTTCTTTGGTGGTGAACGTGCCACGAGGCATGTATCCCCATCGAAGAAGATCTTTCTTCTCTGAGTATCTAATCTTCCTGCTATTGAGCTCTATGTCAATATCCCTGTGTGTATCCTCCTACCTGTGGTCCAAGAAGTGTGCTGCTTGTTTCCATTGCCGATACCCCTGGATTGGTGTTGTGGACCAGTAGTGTTTGATGTTTTCAGCCAGGTGATTGATCACATCCAGTTGTAGTTGAGGTCTGATGATGTTGACTAATTTGGGTCTTTGTTGCCATGAGTTAGCCCAGAAGCTTGCCGTGCTCCCATCTTTGACTTCCCAAAATTTGTGCTCTTATAACATGATTCTATGTTTCTTAGCTACATTCCAGATCAGGGATCCTGCATCAACCATTGTCAGTCTAATGAGATCCTCGGGTGGTCTATTATTAGCATATTTGGTTGTCCAGAGTAGAGCCCAAGGCATGTGTGGCGCTGACATCCATTGCCACCAGATTCTGGCACCCATTACTACATTACTGTGATAAGGATCTCGAAGACCAAGGCCACCATCCTTTTTCGAGTTGCAGACAGTCGTCCATTTGATCAATGCCCATTTTCTATTTTGCCCCAAGGACCCCCAAAGAAAATTGCGTTGCAAGGCTTTGATCTATTTCAGAACCCATTTTGGAGCTACAAGAACAGAAAATAAATACAGGGGCATTGATTGTAGAACAACTTTAATGAGGGTGAGGCGACTGGCCAAGTTTAGGGAGCGAAATGTCCAAGAGGAGGGTCGAGCTTCTATTTTTTCTAGGAGCGATTTCTAGGAAGCATGTTTGATAGTAGAGTTGATCAGAGGAGCACCCAGGTACTTGGCTGGTAAAAGGGCTATAGCGAAACCAAGAATTCTGGAAATGTTGTGTTGGATGGTGACCGGGGTATTGAAAAAAAATATCTGAGACTTGGCAGCATTAACAGAGGTGCTTGAGGCTTCTGAGAAGGTGTCGAGAAGGGATTTGAATGAGAGGGCTTCTTGGATTGAAGGGTGCCCAAAAAGCATGTTATCATTGACAAACTATTGGTGGGTAGTAGCCGAAGTGCCATGAACAGAGATACCTCAGATTTGCTGAGTATGAAGAGCATTTTGGATAAGGCGACCTAGCCCTTCTGCCATGAGAACAAAGAGGAAGGGTGAAAGGGGGTCTCCTTGGCGAATACCTCTTGAGGGGGAAAAGGGGCGAGAGGGAATGCCATTGACCATAATGGAGAAGAAGGAGGAGGAAATAAGGAAATAAGATTCATAACCCATCTAATCCTAGTTGGACTGAAGTCAAAGGCTGAAAGCATTTGCTGAATACAATTCCAACTTAACTTGTCAAAAGATTTGGAAAGATAAATTTTAAGAAGCATACTTTCCTTTTTGTTGTGTTTTAGGGAGTGAATGATTTCATGCATGAGAATGATTCCATCTAGAATTTGACGGCCTTCCACATAACCTGTTTGTTTAGGGGAAATGAGCAGAGGCAGCAGGGTCTTGAGCCTGTTGGCGATCACCTTTGAAATTACTTTGTAGATGACATTGCAAAGAGAAATGGGCCTGAATTTGTCTGGAGTATTGGAGTGGTCCTCTTTAGGAATGAGAGCTATGAAGGTAGCATTGAGGGACGGGAGAAACTAGTGCATAGACCGAGATTCCTCTACTAGTTTCCAAACATCTGCTTTTATGATATCCCATAAGGGATGGAAAAAGTTGGAGGTGAAGCCATCCAGACCTGGAGCTTTACCATATTTGCATTGAGCCATCGCTTTTTCGACTTCCTGGGGAGAGACGGGGCGAAGTAGCATCTGATTGTGTTCTTTGTCAATTATTTTGGGAATGTGTTGAAGAACCTTGCTTATTGTTGGTTGCCTGTTGTCTTGGTTCTCATGAAGCACAAATTTGAAGTGGGCTAGTAGCTCTTTCTCTATATCCCCATGTTCTTCCAACCTTTCTTCATTCTGGTTTTTCAGTTGAGTGATCTTATTGTGCATTCTTCTTTGGATTGTTGATCGATGAAAGAATTTGGTGTTTCTCTCCCCTTCCTTTAACCATCTTACTCTGGATTTTTTCTTCCAGAGGATCTCCTCTTGCTTTCTTCTTTCATCCAATTGTTTGAGGAGGCTTTGTTCCTGAGTTGCTAGGGACTCATTTCTTCCTTCTTGAATTATACGCTACTGAAGCTCAGACATGTTTTTTTCTAGAATCTTTTGCTGTTGGAATATATTCCCAAAGTTAGAGTGATTCCATTTTTTGATCTGTGTTTTGAGATCTCTGAGATGTTGCTGGAATTGAAACATTTTGGAACAAGTAGAAGGAGTGAATGTTTTCCATGCTTTGGTGACCATATCTTTGAAATCAGGATGAGTGAGCCAGAAGGCTTCGAATCGAAAGGGTCTTTTGGTGGAATCCCCAGGTCACATCCATTGGAGAGAGATGGGCCAATGATCAAAGCTTGAAAGAGGCAGTATGGATGAGTGAATATATCCTCCTATGTGGATGGCATTGTCCGAGACAAGAAAACGATCCAGCTTGGAGGCAATTTGCTGAGCGCCAGAGCATTTGTTATTCCAAGTGTGCATACCATTGGAGAAGGGAAGATCTATTAACCAGTTATTTTGAATGAAATTCTTGAAGTGGGCGCTATCTATTTCCAACTTGGCCCATCCTCCTCTCTTTTCTTATAGTTTGGTGATCATGTTAAAGTCTCCACCCATAATCTAGAGTGGGTGAGTTCGATTTGAATTGAGAGCTTCCATTGTATTGAGCAGCGCTATTTTTTGCAGAGAGTCTTGAGGGAAATATACATTGGTGATGTGCCCATGGATATTGGTTCTAATGAGATGGAAAGTGGCTTGAATAAGATTGTGCACAGCATGAGCATCAGTAATCAAGTTAGCTTGCGGATCCCAGGCTATGGCTAGGCCACCTGAAGCACCTGAGGCATCTACAACAACTGAATGACTTCTTGACTAGGCTCCGGAGAGAATGGAGCCGAGGGTATTACTGTTACATTTGGTTTCTTGTATGAAGAATACCTGAGGTCTTTCTTATTGAATCATGTTTTTAATCATTCTGTATTTCGTGGGTGTGTTTAGTCCCCTTATATTCCAAGAGGTGAGCTTCATTGGGAGCTATTTTCAAGTGGATGGTAGAACTTGGTCAGCTTGGGATATCTTCCAGATTCCATTAGCATTTCCCCAATTATGATGGTTCTTTGCAGATCTATTTTTCCTCTTTTCTTGGTTTCTTTGAGAATTTTTTTCCCATCCCAATGACTACCTGGTTGTATGCCCATCGATCTTTGTTGTTGTGCTCGAAAGAGAACCACCTTGAAGCTTTCTATTTGTATGGCAGTTATTTTGTCATATTCTTTCTTTTTGTAGGCTTCCTCGAGACCAAAGATGTCCAGTTCGCCCATGTCAACACTTTGAGGTTCCTCTTCCATGTGACTAGGATGACTGCCTTAAGCAGTTGAGCCATCTATGTCCATACTGTTAGGTTGCTAGATGACCAGATCTGTTTCTGTATTGAGGTTGGTGGGGGTGAGTAAAGATTCAAGCGAAATTTTTGGAGAAACTTGAGGCAAGGGAGGATTAGTAGGGAGAGCAGAGGAGGACGGTTTTGAAGAAGGCTCAAATTGTCTGGGAATATCACTATCAAGCCGTGTTTGATTCGCAAGGATATCAAAGTTGTTTCTGGTAGAAGGGATGTTGGAGGCTTGGTTGGGGATCTTGGTGGTGGAGGGGGGTTTCTTGTGGTGTCTTTTACGGGTCAAATTTTTTTGTAAACCCCTCTGCATCAGATGTTTCCGTGGTGACATTGGGTTTGGGGGAGAGGTTTAGAGGACAATCTCGGAATAGATGTCCATGTGCATGGCATTTTTTGCAGCGGAAGGGAACATGCTCATAATCTATAGGTTGTATCCATTCAAAGTCATCATGATAGAGGCTTACCGAATCCATGAGAGCCTTGGCCAGATGCATATAGACACATATTCTAGCATATGAAGTGTATCTTCTGAGCTTAGTCTCCTCTGCAATCTCCTAGTCCATTGTCGATGTCCTTTAACGATTCTTCATCCTAGTATTCCAAGGGTAGAGAGTACATCCTAATCCAGATAGGCGCCTAGCTGAAGTCTTCTTTGTCGGGGTTGAATCTTTCAACCCAGTCTCTGAGGTAAAGGCCTGCTAAGTTGAAAAAATAGGGGCCTCCATCTAAGATTCGATTTCTATCTTCAATGCAGTTAAAGATGGCGTTGAAGAAGCCTTTTGGCCCTAACTTAAGGGTAACATGTCCTTTTGGTTTCCATTTGGAGGCTATCCAACCATGCAAAGCTTTCTCATTGGGCCAGAGCCTACAAATTTGCCTATGAGTGCAGGATCTTTCATGTACTGTATTTGTGCATTGATGCGGTGGCTTGGCAGATCTATCTTAGGGTGCTCTGCTGCAATGGGCTGATAGGAAGCTGAGGTCGCCTTTGGCAGTGCCGTTTTGTCCAGAGGCTCTTTAGTCTTGTCTTGTTGCACATCTGAGGAGTCGTTTCGATTTTGTGCCTCGGCAGAGGATGGCATTTGTGCCGCGTCAGGATTGACAAGAGCGTGGTTGCCTATGGGGGGAGGCGTATTATCCCCCCCCCCTCTGGGAAAGCCATTGGGTAAAGACAGGTGGCAGACTGATCTCGAAGCCGCAGATGAGAGGGATGTCATGGGTGGATTCGGCTGCTCCAGAGCCACGCCGTTGTCAAGGCTGTCAAAAACCCTAATGCTCAGTCTTCCATGGAGCCCAGAGCTCGTTCGAATGTATCTGGACATGTTGATGAAGGTGGAATATAAAATATAAAATAAAAAAAAATGAAAAGTACTACCAAACTTACAAAAAAAATATCTCGACATGTTGATGAAGATGGAGTATAAAAAAAATTAAAAAAAAATTAAAAAAATGAAAAATACTACCAAACTTATATATATATCACAAGTTCGATGTATCTGGACATATTGATAAAAGTGGAATATGAAATAAAAATAAAAAAATAAAAAGTACTACCAAACTTACAAGAAAGATATATATATATATATATATATATATATATATATATATATATTCTCTAAATTTGATTATATATTATCATAAATTTTCTTAATCTTTAATTCATATACTATACTATAAATCAATATAAATAATAGTTGTATTAGTCGAGGGATATACACTTGGCAAGATAAGGAAGTTTGTTTTACATTCTTGCATGTAAATTCAAATTTCCAATATAATAGTTTAGCCTAAAGTTAAAATAATAAAATAAACATAAGATATATTATTTGTTAATATAAATAATATAATGATAGTGACAAGGAACTTTGTTTTATATTCTTCCATGTAAATTCAAATCTCTAATATAAAATCTCCACTATAATATATAATATAATATTTACAAAAAGTTAAAAAAAATAAAATAAACATATTAAAATTTAATCTAACAAAAATTTTAAAATAATATATATATATATATATTATAATTAAAATATTCTAAATTATAATTAAATATTTTTTAATAATTATATAATTTAATTCAAGTTATACTATATATTAATGTAATAAATTTTTTTTTGAAATAAATCCACTTTAATTAAAGTCATATGATCCTAACTTAAAAAATTAATCACAATTTCACGTGCCAAAAAATTAAAATCTTACAAATCATAAATAAACCATTTACATATTTGGGGGCCGGTGTTTGATGAAATCAAAATTTAACGTGCCAAACAAAGAAAAAAATAGAACTTTTATATTACTATACTTTAAGCCGTACATTCTTATCGATCTTTTCATAAATAAAAAGCTAAAGATAATCTTTAAAAAAATAAAAATATACTTTTGGATAGAAGAATATACCATATGGTTAGTGACATGTCTCATCGTTTTGCTTTTTAGTGGGAAAACATGCAGATCAAATTTATCTCTTATTTGGTTGGCTTGTAATATACTTTGTCATTGCACTTGTAAGTATTTTGTTAATGGATATTATTAAATGAGTGAGTTGTATATGGTTATGGTTGGATTTTGGGCACTAATAAATATTTTGTTAACGGATATTATTAAATGATTTAGTTGGATATTATTAAATGAGTAAGCTGTATATGTTTATTGGTGGATTTGGTAAGCTAATTATTTAACGATAAACATATACAACTTCATTTATTTAATGATAATTAATAAATCATTTAATTATTGCTCAGCTATTTCAGATGTGGGTGATTGAAATAGAATGGGAGGTGGCAGGCTCAATGTGCAACACATGGCCACACATGGGGCTTGTCCTGCAACATTTAACATTTCCAGCTATTCGTCTTAGACAAACTTAATTACCTCTGCCCTCCACCTTAATTCTCGTCCAACAAACCGCTCTGAACTTCTCTTAATGGCGTCGCGTCCTCCATTACCACCATTCTCTGCTTGCAGCCTTTGTTTTTCAGTGGTCTCTGCTTCGAGCTCCACAGAGACGCATTGCGACCTCCATCTTCAGCTTGCTCCAACGCCCATTTGCACTTGTTGTCATTCTGCCCTGCAACATCAGCGCACCGACTCCAAAGCTCACTCGACCTCCTTGCCTCTGCTTGCCGGCCTCCCTCACGTGCGTTCCTGCTCTAGCATGTCGAGAAGGCATCGTATGCGTTGCCGCCGCGGAAAAGGCAGGGGCGAGGCCTCTTGCCTGCGCATTTCCATTGACGCTGATAGTCGCTCCCTTCCTCCAAAAGATAATTCTGCCCATTTTCACTATGACTGCTCCATGGATAGACCCTGAGTCACAACTACAATCACCGTTACTTTTCAGGAGGCGCCTTCCAGCTCTACGGGGTCTGGTTCCAGAAAACGACCACGGAAATCCACAATCTCTCTAGCACCTCCATAGCACTCTCGGAAGTCCGCAGCCCTGCCGGTCAACCCTGGTTCGCACTCCTCCAGCAGCGAAGGCAGTGGAAGTGGAAGTCTTGAATGTTCGGTGGGGGAAAAGAGAAAGGGCAACGCTAGTCTTGTGTGCACTGCTACCACGTCAGAGCCTACTGCCCAAAACTCAAAGAAAGAGGATGATTCTTCAGACAATTACAAGTGTCTTATCGTTGAGGAGTCACCGCCACAACCGCATGACACCTAGCATGATTTACAACCACAACAATGAAAGATTTCCTCTCTCAATTTTGATTAATTTCTCTGTTATTATGTATTTCCTAGGCAATTTGTCAAACTCTTGGTTGTTACTAGACAATGCTGGTTTCCCCATTGTGGGTAGCATTTTTTGGACCGATTTCTCCATCTGGAACGTTCAATTTTTTGCCTTTATAAACTCTGCTCCCTCCAAAATTAACTAGCATAACAATTCGAAAAACTGTACACTATGTTTTATGTTTTATATTAATAAATTAGTCCAATTTAAAAAAAAAAAATATTGCCCAACTAATATACTTGCCATTTCTTATTTATAATATACTTGTCATTTTCTATCTATAATATGAAAGGTGATTTTCTTGAATGGACACATCATCTAAAATCCACACGGTTCTGCATGTATCTATTATTGTCAAATCTCATTCAATTTTTTTAATGCTAATTCAATGTTTCCACTCGGTGGGTTTGAATTTGGGCCACTAACATATAGTGGTGCTACCTGGCAATCACTAAACTATTGCTAATTTTACAAGGTACTTGTTATTGGTCTTGTCATTTTATTAACTTTTTCCTGTACTCGTAGCGAAAAAAACTTTTCCTATACATTGATTGGTGTCACTATTTTTTGCTTTAAATGAATGGCTATGATTTTTTGTTTTCTCTAAAAAGAGGGTTGGTACTGTGTTTTTTTTGAAATACAACAATAGTCACTATTATTTCCAACTAATCAAAAGTTTATACACGTTGGTTGGTACTGTTTTTTTGGAATGCAACAATTATCACTATTATTCCCAACCAATCAAAAGTTTATACACTTTTTAGCTTTCTTCGAACCATCAAAGTTTTTAAAATACACTTTCAGCTTAGCAAATGAAGTCATAGATTTATGATGCAGCTATTAAGTTCAAGATTGATAATGCTATTATGTTAACATAAGATGACTAATCTCCATTAAGTTTACACCTTTTATGATATTTAAAGAAATGGATTGCTAATGCTACTCTATTTAGGCAATTTATTATGTTCTAGGAAATCTTAATTTAAAATATTGTTCTTTGAAATCTACAATTGCAATGTTGATATAATAAATGAAAATTTAAGAGATTTAATTAAGATATTTTAAAGATATTAATAAAATAATGTAGAGATTTCTATTAAAAACAAGTAATATTTATAAAAACAACTTAATAAATTGTTACGATAAAAAATATTTAATGAAATATTAAATGTAATTTGAGAATATTAAATTATTTACAAAAGCTTTAAATAAGTAATATTTATAAAAATAATTTAATAAAATGCTATGCACATGTATAAAATTATGTCCAAGAAATTATAAATGTTGAATAAAAAATTAAAACCAAAATAGATTATTATTATTATTATTATTATTATTTTAGTTCATGGGTTTTTGGTTAAACAGTAATGAGGTGGGATTGTTATGGCACTAATCATAGATTCAATGTATCTGGACATGTTGATGAAAATGGAATAAAAAAAAAGAGAAAAATAAAAAGGTCCTACTAAGCTTACAAAAAAATATATATATATTTTATTTTTTTAAATTTAATATAAAATATTGGAAAAAAAATGTGAAAATAAATTTCAATATTAAAAATTTATATGATTTAATATAAAATATTTTATAATATTATATAAATAATATTTATAAGTTAAATTTGATTCACAAACCATGATAAAAATGTTTTGAGATGCCACTTTTAATTCTAAAAAATATCAATATTTTCTACTTAATATTAGCAAAAATTCATCAATGATATTATTTTAAATTTTAATTCCAAAAAATATTAATATTTTCCAGATAAATACACATTGTTATTTAATTATGCTAATAATTTAGATTCTTAGGGGAGTGAACACTTTATTCTTTATTATTGGAGCATATATTTTTATAATAGGAATGCATGGATCACATTGATGCTGTAAGACATGTTGATAGGTTTCTGCTTTGTATATGAACTTAATTTTAGCATGAGAAATGTTCACTCTGGAATTAGATGGTCACTTCTTTCTCATTTTTCTAATTGTGTTTAAATGCATTGCTATGTTTTAGAAATTTTTAATTGATTAACTTCTATTAATTTTATACGTTTTATGAGCCTTAAAGAAATTTATAGGAAGACTTAATCTTAAATGTAACTTTATTTTTTTAAGAATATAATTTAAAATATTGTTCTATGGAATCTACAATTTAGATGTTGATATGACAAATGAGAATTTAAAAGATTTAATTAAGACTTTTTAAAGATACTAATAAAATAATGTGGAGATTTAACGTTTATAAGATGATAAAGAGATTAGATATTTCTGAGGCATCATTAGAATGCAAAATACCATTATAAATATGTAATGAAATGTTAAAGATAATTTGAGAATATTAAATTATATATAAAAACATTAAAAACAAGTAAAAAATATCTAATGAAATATTAAATGTAATTTCAGAATTAAATTATTTATAAAAGCTTTAAAATCAAGTAATATTTATAAAAATAGTTTAATAAAATGTTATGGAGATGTATTAATAAAAAATTAAAATCAAAATAGGTTATTATTCAAATATTTTATTTTTTTAAATATAATATAAAATATTCAAAAAAAATAATGTGAAAAGAAATTTCAATATTAAAAAAATATGTTATTTTAATATAAAATATTTTGTAATATTATATAAATAATATTTATAAGTTAAATTTGATTCACAAATAATGATAAAAATGTTTAATGATATTATTTTGAGGTGTCACTTTTAATTCTAAAAAATAGTAATATTTTCCACTTAATATTAGAAAAAATTCATCAATGATATTATTTTAAAATGTAGTTTTTAATTCCAAAAAATATTAATATTTTTAACTTAAAGTAAGATAAATACATATTGTTATTTAATTATGCTAGTAATTCAAATTTTTAGGGGAGTGGACATGTAGCTTTTTCCATTTCACTTGTAGTTTTCTTTTTGATTGATTGGAGCATATATTTTTATAATAGGAATGCATGGATCACATTGATGCTATAAGACATGTTGATAGGTTTCTACTTCGTATATGAACTTAACTTTAACATGATAAATATTCACTTTGGAAATAGATGGTCACTTCTTTCCCATTTTGCTAATTGGGTTTAAATACATTCCTATGTTTTAGGAAATTTTAATTGATTAATCTCTATTATGTTACACGTTTATGTGAGGACTTAATCTTAAGAATAAAATTTAAAATATTGTTCTATGGAATTTATAGTTGAGATGTTGATATGACAAATAAAAATTTAAAATATTTAATTAAGACATTTTAAAGATACTAATAAAATAACGTAGAGATTTAACATTTATAAGATGATAAAGAGTTTCAATACTTCTAAGACATCATTAAAATGCAGAATATCGTTATAAAGATCTAAATGAAATGTTAAATGTAATTTAAAAATATTAAATTATTTATGAAAACAGTAAAAACAAGCAATATTTATAAAAATAACTTAAAAAATGTTAGATGAAAAATATCTAATGAAATGTTAAATGTAATTTAAGAATATTAAATTATTTATAAAAGCTTTAAAAACAAGTAATATTTATAAAAATAACATAATAAAATGGCATGGAGATGTATAAAGATATGTATGGGAAATTATAAATGTTGAATAAAAAATTAAAATCAAAATAGATTATTATTCAAATATTTTATTTTTAAAAATTTAATATAAAATACTTGAAAAGGAAAAAAATAATGTGAAAAGAAATTTCAATATTAAAAAATATGTTGTTTGAATATGAAATATTTTATAATATTATATAAATAATATCTCTAAGTTAAATTTGATTCACAAATCATGATAAAAATTTCCAATGATATTATTTTGAGATGTCACTTTTAATTATAAAAAATATCAATATTTTCCACTTAACATTATCAAAAATTCATCAATACTATTATTTTAAAACATGGCTTTTAATTCCAAAAGATATTAATATTTTCCACATAAAATAAAATAAATATACATTGTTATTTAATTATGCTAGTAATTCATATTCTTAGAAGAGTGGACATGTAGCTTTTTCCATTTCACTTGTAGGTTTTGTGTAGGTTTTGTTTTGGTTGATTGGAGCATATATCTTTATAATATGAATGCATGGATCACATTTATGCTATAAGACATGTTGATAGGTTTTTGGTTTGTATATGAACTTAACTTTAGCATGAGAAATGTTCACTTTGGAACTAGATGGTCACTTCTCTTCCATTTTGCTAATTGTATTTAAATGCATTGCTATGTTTTAGGAAATTTTTATTGATTAATCTTTATTAAATTTAAGGGTTTTATGAGCCTTACAGAAATTTATGGGAGGACTTAATAATAAATGTAACTTTATTTTTTTCATAATATAATTTAAAATATTGTTCTATGGAATTTACAATTAAGATGTTGATATGAAAAATGAGAATTTAAAATGTCTAATAAAGACATTTTAAAGATACTAATAAAATAATGTAGAGATTTAACATTTATAAGATGATAAAGAGATTAGATACTTCTTATTAGAATGCTAAATATCAATATAGAGATTAGATACTTCTGAGACATCATTAAAATGAAAAGTACCATTATAAAGATGTAAATGAATTGTTAAATATAATTTGAGAATATTAAATTATTTATAAAAATACTAAAAACAAACCATATGTATAAAAATAATTAAATAAAAGGTTAGAAAGAAAAATATCTAATGAAATGTTTAATGCAATTTGAGGATATTAATTTTTTAATAAAAACATTACAAGCAAGTACTACTTATAAAAATAACTTAATAAAATATTATGGAGATATATAAAAAATATGTTATAAAAAATGTGGGGGAAAATTACAAGTACTATTTATAAAAAATACTTAATAAAATATTATGGAGTTGTATAAAAATATGTTATAAAGGGGGGAAAATTATATGGAGATGTATAAAAATATGTTGTAAAGATGTGGGGAAAAATGATATGGATATGTATAAAAATATTTTATAAAGATGGGGGGAAAATTATAAGTGTGGAATAAAAAAAAACAAATTCAAAATAGATTTTATTTAACTATTTTATTTTTTAAAAATTGGATATGAAATATTTGAAAGGGAAAAAAATTATTATGAAAAAAATATATTGTTTATAAGTTAAATGTGACTCACAAACCATGATAAAAGTGTTCAATGATATTGTTTGGCGGTGACACTTTTATTTCCAAAAAAATATCAATATTTTCCACTTAACATAAGCAAAAATTCATTAATGATATTATTTTGAAATGTGGCTTTTAATTCCCAAAAATAATAATATATCCCACTTAATGTTAGGAAAAAATTCATATTATATTATTTTAACTATGTTATAGTTCATAAATTAGAATATTAAGTTAATTTGCATGTGTTATAGAAGGTGTAGTTAAGCCATTTTCGTGTTTAGATGTACATTTTAACTATAACAAATATTAATATTTTTCACTTAAAAGCTAAGATAAATATACATTGTTATTTAATTATGTTAGTAATTTACATTATTAGGGGAGTGGACATGTGGCTTTTTCCATTCACTTGTAGTTTTTTTGTGGTTGATTGGAGCATGTATTTTTATAATAGGAATGCATGGATCACATTGATGCTACAAGACATGTTGATATGTTTTTTTCTTTGTCTATTAAATTAACTTTAGCATGAGATATGTTCACTTTGGAGCTAGATGGTCACTTCTCTCTCATTTTTCTAATGAATATTCAAGGTAGATTGGTGGCTTAGAGTAGGAAGGAGTTAAAGGATGCAAGGCATCAAATCAAGGATTTCCAAGTAGTTTTAGAGGAACATCTTCATAATATAGTGCCTTAGGAAGAGGTAAAACACCTAGAATTGGTGGTCTAAAGGGAAGATTAATATATTTATAGTGGCGCTCGAGTCTCTGCTAAGCTTGAGTGGATTGATGAAAGGGACGAAACACCCAAGTTGTATTTTTATTTTAAAAGAAACAATATCCTTCATAGGATGTTCTCTTTTACACAAGGTTGATAGAACTTTGGAGGAGGATTCCTCTAATATGGACATGTTTGTGCCTTACTTTCAAAACATCCTCTCCTCGTATGTCATATCCAACAATGTAGTGGAGGCTAGACACCGATTTAAAGTAGTATTTTATAAGGTTTTGGAGGGTAATGGGGATAGGTTGGATGGTGACATTTCAAAATATTAGTTCCTTGTTACTCTCAAATTAATGAAAAATGGTAATTATCTTTGGATTTTTTTTCCTTCCCTTTGAAATATTTAAGGCAATGTAGGATATCACAAGTGATGATATTTTTTTTTCATGGCCAAGGAGGATTTTTTCCTTGGGAACCTAATGGAATCTCTTCAACAAGGATTAATTTTGCTAAATCTAAAGAATTTGGTTACAAACTTAATTAGGGGTTGGAGGTTTGTCACCCTTCTTCATATATTTTATAGGATTTTGGAAACAATAGTTTCCCTTTGAATTTGGCAAGTGGATGCATGACTTGATAGAAATGATAAGATGAATTTTGTACAAGGCAATATTATTTTCGATACAAATACTTATACACGGTAGGCCATAGAATGGTATGAATAGAAAAATCAACACACTTTTTTTATCTCAAACTATACTTTAACAAAGCATATGATAGAGTCAATTGGTATTTCATTACGAGGATAATTCATTATCGAGGATTTGTGTTTAAATGCATTGCTATACCAAATGCTCTTTTATCCAATTCCATGGATTTTATCTTGGTAAATAGATCTCTTTTATCCAAATCCATATACATTTTTTTATTAGACATGCTTCCATATTGTACCCTAATTTATGTGTTGGTTGTTGATTCCTTAGGGCATATGTTGGAGGTTGATAATGTTCAAAGAATTCTCTTCCTAAGGGTTCATAAATGGTAAGCAATTACTTTCTAGATGTTTTCTCTTGTTTCTTCAAGTTGACCAAAAATTAGTGGAGAATACATGGGGATGTATGGACCTCTTTTTAAGATGCTTCAATCCTGGTTATTAATGAACATAAGACTAATTTTTTAGTTGGTTTGATTAGGTAACCCTCAAAATGCATTCCACCTATGTGGAATTATATATCAGTAAGGTGTTATTGCACACTATCTTGGTATACTTTTTGGAACATGTATTTTGGTTTTGGATACCCTGGAAATGGTTTCTTCAAGAACTTTAGACCAAGCTTGACTATAAGTAATTCAAGGGACTTAAATTTGTAGGAATATTCATGGTTGTTTTGAGGATACTTCAACCCTCTTTGATTTTAAGTCTCCTATTTTCTTCTTGGAAGGACTTAGCTCAAATAACTTGAGAAGATTCAAGTCACTTTTTTGGTCTAAGTATGGTTGGGAGATAGGAGTGCTAATGGTTTCTTGGGATGTTTGTATTATTCCCAAGAACGAAGGGAGATTGGGCCTTACTAATGTGGCTTCTCATGGAGGCATTCTTACTATGAAATGGAGGGTGCACTTGAATTAGGGTACTTATTTATGTCAAGTTAGTCTATATCACATGCTTTATTTTGGCTAGCATGTGCTTGAGTTTTGAAGCTCGCTAATCCACATGACATTACCTCAACTATTACCTTTTTCAATATCTTTGGGTCCGCCATTTACAAAAGAATCTAGGTGGCTTCAAATATATTTCCATAATAATATAGTGGAATTTCTTAGTAGCTGGTCAAGATGGGATCTATTTTAGAATCTAATTTGGAGTTAGAAGCATTGGGGCTTGTGTCCGGTTGAAATTTCATGGGTCCATGACTACGATCAAGTCAAAAAGGGTATTTTCTCTTGGAGTGATCTAAAATGGATCCAAACTAGTGAATAGTTGTAAGGCTAAGTACTTGATAATGATATTTGGTAATTAATGAGGTTAGATAAATGATAAAAGACAAAGCAAAAAAAATTAGAAAAGTAGAGGAAAAAAATAGAACTAAATAAAACAAAAAAAATGAAAATATGAGAGGAAAAGAGAGAGGAATGGGAGCATAAAGATCGGTGTCTTGCCCTTCCCATTACCACCATCCTTTCCTACTTCTCCTCATAACTTGACTCTCAAAGGGTCCTTTTTTTTTCAAGGAAGTGAGGATACATGGGGAGCAATGAGCCGCATTGTAACTAGAGTTTATGGAAATGAGAATTGAGCAACCATTCTAATCTTGATTTCCCCCTTTTAGTTTTTTGGGGTTAAATATTTGTGTTTATGGTGTGTTTGATTTTACAATTGTGCAAATTTTGTTTATGAATTATGCTACTCTCATTTATTGATCCATAAAATTCCATGGATATTCCACTGGACAGTTTTTTCACAACATATATGATAATAATATATTAAATACTGAAATTTTACATTATTACAGATTTTATTAAAATTCTAGATTTCTAGATTTAACTCGTAATTAGTGCATGCATGTGAATGGAAATTATGAATAAAAGTGGAGAAAGGAAAAAATAAGCCCACAAACACACACATAAGACACAAGATATTCTCTCTCGGGAAAACCCTTTCTGGGAGAAAACCCAGTTGGAAGGTGAGGTTGCTTTTCTCTCTTTCTCTATCTCGGAATATGGTTGCGGATACAAAGAAGTAATTCTTGTGGCTCGTGGGCTGCTATAGTGCACAAATCCTCTCTGTGTGCTCTACCTCCTATCTCTCCTGGCTATCTTTTCTCAATTATGGAACAAAATTGTCTTGAAAGAATGGAAAGCCTCTTCCTCCTAGTGGCTCGATTTATAATACAACCCGATAACCTACTAGTGGTTAATTTTGACTACATCAAATCTTAACTAGAGTTACAATATCGACTCTTCTAGAGTCTTTTAAATCACAAACATGTGGCTAGCCCTTTTTCCATGAATAATGGGGCCGATGCGGCATCCTCCCCGAACTATAGGTGTGAAAATAGGAAGGTCGACTTACGAGTGGCATAACTTTTGCATACAAACACTCGATTGGTATGTTGATTGTGTTTTGGAAATATATTTGTATATAGAACAACATGAAATGGGGCTATGCCAAAGCAAAAAAAATTTACCCCCAAAAAAATTTCGTTTGATGCCTCAAAACGCTCTCGGAAGGTTTCGGGACCTCGTTTTTCCAAACTTGGTCCCACCAAGTAAAAAACGGTCTCGGGAGTTGATCCCTCCATTTTTTCCACTCCAAGTGCATCGAGATGGATGAAAATCAATATAATGATACAATCCAAATCATTTATGTAATTTTTTTTATTTGAATGTCTTTATGGTGACAATTAATGGTAAGGAGAAAATAATTTTGACGAGTTATTGTTCTTAGCTATGCTCACTATGCTACCTATAGTTGAATTCATGGTTTAAATTAAGAATTATCCATTGTATTTACATTAGCTTCACCTAGAAATTCTTTTTTCCTATTAATTCGACGTATTTAAATGGTTGTATGGTTATTCCAATGGTGGGATAATTCAATATCTATTGTAGCTCTATACAATTATTTCACAATTTCATTCTTCTCTAGAAAATAAATATTCTTAACATGTTTTTTATTCATTATAGTTCATTTTATTTTGATATTATATATTGACTGTTTCCATTAACTAATTGTTTCAATTCTTTAGAGTGTTATTAATTATGTTTGTTAATATTATTAACTATTGAGGGAAGACACATCAATTTCTTTGACTATTCATGACCACATATATGACTTTATAACTTCCTTGAATATTGTATAGGTCATACTAGAAAGGAATTGGGTTGCCATTGATCCCTTGAGGTCATATAATCCAATTTTTTTGGAATATGATCTATGATCTATAATATGTCCATCTATTATATGGTTTAATTCATGATGGATAAGTTGACCTAGAGTTGATATTAAGAATATCAAACCGATGAAGACATTGTGATTTACATGATACTTGTTAATGAAACTTCATTCATTTCATTATAGTAACTTGGAAAGAATATAAATATATCAAAGTGAAACTCCTCATATTGGTTCATTGAACTAGGTTCTTGGTTTCCCAAACATTGTAAAGAAACTTGGTAGTGTTATGATGAAGATTCTTAGCCTAAATTATATAACCATATTTTCCACTCCACTATAGTGAGAGAGATACAAGTTCAACATACCTCAATTGTCGGCTAGAATGCATCACCTTTCACCCTTTCCTTTATTTATATGGGTCTTACAATGGAGTTACTACATGTTAAAGGGGTGAAATTACATAAATGAGTAAGTTCTCATAATTATTTTGTCACAATTTCATAATTATGAAATAATAATTATTTCATAATTGAGAAAAAAGGTTCGAGAGTTTATCATTCCCAAGGAGATCAATTTGACATGTTTGTGTATGAGTTGGCTTAGGGTGCATTATTTTGGAAGTTTCCTAACTTCTCAAGCACCCGAGTGTTTAGATAGATAGTCTCGAAGGATGTAAAAATCCTATATAATCAACCTATCAAGAGGAAATCGGTTAGATCAAATGTGATTGGGCTAGATCTAGCTAGATCCAACTAGATCCAAAGTTAGATCCATATCCACTTAATCAGAATTAGTGAGAGAGAGGTCTGTCATAATGTCATGTTCTTAGAGACTATGTTTGATATAGGAGGAGACTAGGATTGCAAGTTAAAAAGGAGGACTCTCATGTTGAAGGTATGTTGTATCATTTTGGGTTATTATTTATGAAATTCAATTCCTTTCTGTCTTGTTGATTTCCCTTATCTTTTGCATACTCTACATCGTATTTCAATTGTGGTCATGCTAATGGATCTTGTAGGATATGTGGTTTGGTAGATATTTTGTTTGAATGTGTGCAGGGTTATCAAGATTTGAAGGCAAGAGTGAAGACTTTCATGGATCCCTCAAGTCGGCTACATCGAATAATGACCTCCATTTCCACGCTTTGAAATTTCTAAGTTTATATGCATGTATTTGGGATTCGTATAATTTCACTTTCTTCACACATGTCCTAGAATATTTTTGGAAAAATACATGGAGAAAAAAACTCCTTATATCAATTCTATTTTTTGGTGCAACAGAATTGGTGACTCAGATTTGGAGATCTTTGAGGACTATTCTGGGGAACCTCTCTTTTATGTGTCCATAGTCCTACCGATGTATACTGTGACATTGATCCACATTGTATTTTATAGTGTAAATTATCTTTTGGTTTGTCTCGTGGATACACTATTTATTCCTCAAGGCAATGTCTTAGCATTTCATGTCATGGATCCAAGTGTATAGTTGGCTGCCATGTTTAATTTCTCTTTATGATCGAGCATAGGTATGCCCAACTCGAGGATGATATTAACATGGTTGATACTTCAATATATGATTTTCTTTGATTCATCTCTTTAGTCTTGGATCCTTCCTTCCATTTTGAGCTTTATATTTTTTTAATATACTTTGACCATAAGTTTCTCTTCTAACCTCATGCATTAGGGGGCCATCTATTATAACCCTATTTGTCACTCCATTATAGTGAGAGAGACCAAAGTTCAACATACCTCGATTTCTAGCTAGAATTCATCCCCTTTCACCCTTGATTTTAGTTATATGGGTCTTACAAGGGAGTTATTACATGTTAAAGGGGTGAAATTAAATAATTGAGTAATTTGTCATAATTTATTTTCTCACAATTCAATAATTGAGAAAATGTTCTAGAGTTTATTATTCCGAAGGGTATCAATTTGACCTACTTATGTACGAGTTGGCTAGGGTTCCATTTTTTGTGGATGTTTCCTAACTTCTTGAGACCATAAGTGTCTAGATACATTCTCCCTGAAGGATGTAAAAATCCTATATAATCACCCTATCAAGAGGAAAGGGGTTAGATCAAATCATATCTGGGCTAGATCCGATTAGATCAAAATCTAGTTAATCGAATTAGTGAGAGATGTCTACCATATTATTGTGTGCTTAGAGACTATATCCGAACTAGGAGGAGTCTCAGCGATTGCAATTTGAGGAAAAGGAATATCATGTAATAAATATATTGTATCATTTTGGCATATTATTAATGAAATTTGAAACCTTTCCTCGCTACATTTATTTCTATTGTCTCTTACATATTATAAAATATATTTTTAATTGTGGTCATGCTAATGGATCTTGTAGGATTTTTTGGTTTGGTATATCTCGTTGTTTGAACATTTTCAACTTCCCAACATTTGAAGGCAAGGAGTGAATACTTCGGTGGGTCCCTCAAGTCTGCTTGTACCAAATAATGACCACTTAAGTTAGAATGTATGCTCCATTTCCACCCTTTGCAATTTCTTTGTTTGTATTCATGTCTTTGGGATTGGTTTGATTTCACTTTCTTCACACATGATCTGCAGATTTTTGGAAAAAATTTGTGTAGCAAAACTTAGACCTTGTATCATATATATTTTTGGTACAACACTAAATTGGGATAAATCAATATGTGATCTAGTGTTTTAAGATATACATTGAGTGGAGCTAAATTGTTTATATATATATATTGGATGAGTGTAGAACTTTTTGATTTATAACCATTTTTGCACAATAAGAGTTTGGCATCTTATAACTCCATTGTTTAGAAATACAAAAATGAAAGACAAGGTTTAATAACCGTGAGTTGCATTATTTAATAATATGATACACATAAATACAACATTTTGTGACCCTTGGTTTCATCTTCCAAGATGTCTCTTAGACTACTCAAGGCTCTTAATATTCACTCGAGGCTCACTAGTAGAAAATGAGAAATTAGTGACTAGGTCACTAAGAAAGTTAGTCATCGTATATTTTTCCAAGTGAAATACTACCAACAATGAGAAACCCAACTAAAAAGGACTAACTTAAATGACTAATTTAGTTATGTGTTAAAATATACGACCAACTAATAAATAATACAACTAAGAATGACTAACATGATCGACTAATTTAGTCTAGGGACAAAAATATGACTACCTAAAAAGTACTACAATAATATGAATTAGTCGTTTATGTTAGTCACTTTAATTGTGTCACTTCAATAATCTAAAATTACAAGTTCTAGGGATTCAAAGGTTGTTATAGATCAGCTTTGAAAGGTTATTCTTCCTTAAACACACATTTATTGGATCAATGGATGATTATAGGTATAAATATTATTATAATCTTCAGGGTTATATCCTTTGATCACATTTACGTGGGAATTAAATTCAAAGGGTGTCAAATTATCCAAAACAAAAAGTGGGATTACGGTTGGATCAAATATACTATAAAGACTCCTTGTTTGTTGGTTAATTAGTAGAGGACACATTTCCTTTAGTTGAAGACTTAACTTTTCATGCATACCTACATTTTTTTATTATCGTGGGTCATATTCATTGAACTTAGGATACTAGTTTTTTTACTTGGATATCAAATTTTTTATATAGTTTGAACGTGCATTATTATTATTTATTATTGTGCATCTCAATGAATCTCCGACACATCACATGAATTCGTGGCATACTAAAAAATACCCTTAATTTAACTACATATTGGAAAAGACCTCTAAAAAAACACATTATTTAACCCCCTACCAATACAAACCCAATACACCTTCCTAATTTAAAAAATCCCCTACTTTCACTAGATATTGTAGGTATCCATTTTTTTAATTAACAATAGTTTTTTTTTGTAAGCTTGGTAGGACTACATCTTCAACATGTCCAATACATCAACTTGATCGGGGCAGTGGGAATTGAACCTGTGACTTCACATCAAGGAGTGCCTTAACGAGAGCAACTTATCACCATCAATCCAAGACCCCTGTGGACTTCATTAACATTTTTTTATACCCTTTTATATTTTTTCATTAATTTTGAGTTCCATTTTTTTATACCCGCCAATATAAAATCCATTTACCCTATATATATCCCCCCAATATATTATGCCATTTTTTTTCTTCAATATATATCCCCCCAATATGAACCCACGTGGTATGGTATTTCTCCCCTAGTGAAGCCCCGGGGTTATTGTGAAAGAATTTATTATTATCATTTATTATGCTTATGCATACACTCATGGATTTGAGACACCGATATTCTTATTCTTTTTTGAGTTGTGATGATAACTTGATTCATTTCTAAGCCTTGATTCATTCTATCCATATATTTCCACTAACATTTTTTTTCCTCTCTCTATTATTGGAGGCACGAAAATTTTCTTAGCCTAGCTCTTTAAAGTAAGGTTTACATGTTCCAATATTTTCAAATATGATAAAGTCCTCTAGCCTCTTTGAGAACTAGAAGGGATTACATCTAAAGGGGAGGAGTATTGGTTTCAATTTAAATTTAAGATTAGGCCAATGGGTTTGTGATCCAAGAGGGAAGAGGGGATGGTATAAGAAGATATGTTTCTATCATTCATGAGTGAGGGTTGGACCAAAAAGCGATCCAACTATTCTACTTTGAAAGCTCACCCTAACCTTTTATTTGTTCAAGTAAATTGAACGATCTTGGCTTACTCGTGTATAAAGTCCAACATTGAGATGATAAATTTTATCCATTCTTCATGTTAATTTTTTGAAATAATTTTTTTCCCTATTTTTAATAATAAAATTTACATCTTAGTTGATTCCTAATAAAAACCAACCTTCCAATTTTTTTTCACTCCAAAATTTTCATTACACACTATGGTGCCAACGCACTTGCTAAAACCATCCCTTTTTTTTTCACTCCAAAAATTTAATTTACACACTATTGCGCCAACGCACTTGCTTCAATTGAAATAGATTAGGAATATATGTAACAAGGAAATTAGTAGACATTTTATATATTGAATAAAATTCCACAAACTTGGGCTTTTAGAATTGAGGGGACGATATTCGAACGAAACCCTTCTTCACACAACTCAGTCAAATATGCAACGTGGGCATGTCGTATTCATCGGATACGTCAAGTATGCAACATGGGCATGTGATATAATTGGCTATGAAGACTTGGATTATGTGGAGTTCTTACAAGTTTCTAATCACTTTTGTGGGAGATTAAAAATGAGCCAAGAAAGTAAATACCATGAGAGGATCGAAACAAGGTAGTCTCGTTTTTTTTGTTCTCTCACGAAGTTTTTTGTTAATTAACCGATCACCGAGGCTATTAGGGTTTTACAACAATGTTTGAGAATTTGGAGGGCCGATAGATTAATTCAAATTCTCTTCTTGATAATTACTTGTGAGCTTACTTGAGTTACTTATGTTTTCTCTTCTTTATCTTATTTAGTCTTTCATCAAGTCAATTAATCAAATTACAAGACATCGAAAATTAGGCTCCTAGAGCCAGGGAAAAAACCTCTCCCTCTTGGAGAGGAAAAACCAATGAGAAATTCTTCTTATAATAGATCTTCAAATGACAAGTACCCACGACCAAGACTCGGACCCTTGACCTATAAATGTCTCCAAGACCTTGATACCGCTGCTAGTCCTTCTTTTCTTCATTAACCCGCATCGACCTTTCTTTTATGAACTATGAGAGGGAAGGTAAATCATAGATTTACCATCCTCTCTTTTCTTATCCATCGGTGACCCTTAAATTTCGCATCCATTTTATGCCTTCACATTATAGACTCGATTCTGTCATAGATTGTAGGTGCATATTAGTGTTTTTTTCCCGGATCTCTTCTTCGGACTCAGACGACAACATACATCATAGTGATCCATATACGTAAATCATAGTGATCCACATTTATATCATACTTAACCATATCTTTTATCCTTATATCCTTCCACATCGCTTCTCAATAGTGCCTTGACTTCACATTAAACCAGACTTTATCATGATAGAGATATCCACACTTGAACAAAGTTGTATCCTTCCCCGAAAACATAGATATATCGAGCACTATTTTCCCTGTCTCGGATCCGTCTGTTTCTTGGTCTCTGAAATCCACACTTGCTTGCATGGAACAGTCCACATATAACCATCGTTATACCATGAAGAAATCTGCATTTCTTCCCGAACTTAATACTATCTTCCTTAGAGAGAAACCACACTTCTTATCTCGCATTTATCCATAGAGAAATCCACAAGTTTTCTTGGTTGAATGATCCGCAACTTCAACACTATATACTAGTTCCCTATTTCTACATTTAGACCGAACTTACCTTTAGCTTGTAGGCTGACTTGTCTAGTTGTTGGAGGCCAAATTTAGGAGCATGATTGATCTTATATTTCAACATAGATTGTGGCGGTCTTGAGGGTCATTATGGGCCATTCTTCCGGAGGTATTGGAGGACATTCTTCGGACTAGACACTTCATTTTTTATGACTCTTAATTACACTTATAAACATAAGACACACCATAATAGACATCAAGAAGAATTCTATTGACCTATAATAAAATCTTGCTCATGAAGCCCATAAAGCAAGTACAAAAAAAATTATATTTTATTATCTTTGTCTTATAAAAACATAATTACATAGTCAATATGAAGATCGATCCTAGTTACACTTTTCAACTCTCCCTCTTAACTAAGGATATATTCATACGTGTACATGATCACTTTCAAACCGAAAAAATCTCATAAGAAGAATCAGATTGGTAATCACAATTGTATAGCATCATATTAACCAACATTGTCCTAGTGCAAGGCCTTGACTAACAACCCCATCTCTCAACGAGACAATGGGCTACAATGCTGGCGAGACACATGACTTATAGACACCATAGTCATTGTCTTTCCAAGGTACATACTCCACCCTGGGTGTTCCAAGAGTATGACCTTCTTGGACTATTCTTCTCTTGGGTAGCCAACCCTCAAAGAATATCGGTCCACGACTACTCTTATCTTGAATTCCCTATCACATTATCAAAGAGTATCGAATGCCGGATGATTACCTAATCCTCCATTCTGTCTTCCATGTGAAGACCAAAAAGATGTTTCTATCCACTCTCTCCAAAAGGACTTCGTTATGACTTGCGGTTGTTAGTCCTTGTCTAGTGCATGACACATGCATTAGAGAATCACATACGTCACTCCCTCTTAAGTCGGGAATGACATACTTCAAGTTTCTTCCAATTAAGAAACTTACCACGTGCTCCCTCTCAACCCGGGGTCCCCTGCAGCGACAATGGTGAGACACCCGAGTTGATCATGAAGAATTCCTCCCCTCGATGTCATGGATTTCGATATTGAGGAATCTTCGACTTTTTGCTTCATAGGGCACAAATCATCCATCACTTTCGATCACGAGTCATGTCAACCATCGTAAAGTGATTCATCGCCTTTCTTATTTGGTCCACCTTTATGCAATGTCGCTTTCCTTCGAATCATCTCCAAGGATCTTACATCCTTCCACATGATTGGCAGCCCCGCATAAAATTATCAAGATAAACATATACATATGAATTTATAAATAAAAAGTTACCTCGGTGATGATCTTTCACCATGACATATTCTTGTAGGCATCGACATCCTATATTCAAATTGACACATCTCCTAAAGATATGTCTTGTCAAGGGTCTTCTTCTTTACCAAACTTCGTCGAGTCTACATATCCTCCCAGAAATATCCTAGTCACATCTTCTTGGCTTTCGAATGATAACTCGCCTCTTGACATGGTTGTATTTTGTAAATGTTCCAAATTTTTCAATAAAGTATTTGGAACATTAATTTTTCTTTTATTTTAATAAAAGGAATAAAATGGGTAAGGGAGCCCATGCAGCAGCAAAATAAACTCTCCTAAGATGCAAAAAGTCACTTATGTGGCTTAAGTTAGCAGCCCCAAGTGTGAAAAGGGCCAAAATCAAGTTAGCTAGACCATGGTTGACCAAGTCAACAACGTACCCAAGAGTGGAAGCTTGCACAAGAGGATTGCATAGTTAGATGGAGGGAAATTTGAAATGAGAGAAACCTTAATGTGAGTGGGGTCCATGAAAAGGAATAATTCCTTGCATAAAAAGGTGAAGGAGAGCCATTGTTCATTATGCTTGAGAATTTCGATTTGTGGCTCTCTTCAGTTGTTCAAATGAGATAGTCAGGTTGCATAGCACAAGAGGGATCTTTGTTTCTTTGGAGCGTCCTTTGGAGTGTCTTTGGATGAGCCGATCTTCATATCTCCGCACATGCTTGAGGCCAAAGCATTCATCTTCAGCTACTGCATTATTTTGTTGGGCGGAAACGTTGGAGTTGCTGGTGTTGCAGTGAGGATTCACCATCACCCATTTCTGAAGCTATTTTGTAGAGGAGGAGCTCACTCTTTCTCTAGGAGATCAACAAAGGAGATTTCCAGAGCCCTATTGCATATTTTGGCATTGGGCCATATGTTTCTTCTCATGCCCAGCGCAGTCTCTTTCCCTTACAATGTTATCTACAGAGGAGGCGTGCACAAGGGGTTCACATTGTGCACTAGAGAGTGCAATCTTCAGTGAAAGGGTCATCCTTTCACTTAGGAGATCATTGGAGGAGGTTTCTACATTTGTTGCAGCATCTACATCCTTCTCCTATGTTGTATTGTATTTGAGTTGTAGTAGCTGCCCAACTACTCTGGCATTTTTGTATTTTATCATTTTATACATGTATTGTAGCCAATCCTTCTAAGGATTGTTAGTTAGTTATTTTTAGGGGTTGAGAGCTTGCTCCCCTTCATTTCTTGAGCTGATATTGTTATATCCTTGTGTTTATATCAGTTTGCAGTCATTTTCCCTTATAGACTGCGTCGTTATAGTGTTGCTGGGTTATGTAGTAGAGAATTTTCTCCATTGCATGTACATTTTCCTTTGAGGCTAATTTGAGCCCACCTTGAGAAGTCTTTTCCTCAAGGAGTTTGTATATCTTTTTCTTCTACAGATTTTATATCAGATTTACACTCTTCTCACATGTTATGAGTAAATATTTCATTGTTGCTACTACTTGTTAAAGTTCAGATGTTGCTGTAACTCATCCTATTGAGCAAGATCTTCCTGAGGAAGAAATATTTGCATAGCTATAGGCAGAGCCTGAGAAAGGGCCAGATAGCCTCTGGTTCTCATCCTTTCTTTAAAGGTGACATAACTGGTAAAATCCCTCTTTGTCCATCTTTGACATAGCCTTGTTCATATTTCCGACAAAGGAACATTTCAGTGGTATAAAAGCTGCTGATTTCCATTTCGGAACATTACAATGGTATCAGAGCTTCGAACTTGTCTCAGCCAGTGAAGTTCGAATTTCAGAGAAGAAGAGGTCAAGATGATGCAGAGGATGAGATTGATCTCGTTAGTTTTCAAATCCAGCAAGAACCTCTCCAAGGAGGTTAAGGAGACAGAAAAAGGAGAAGAGGAAGGACCATGCACTTCCTATTCTCACAGAGAAGCAGAGCAGAAGCATGAAGAGCACTTAGAATCCAAAATTCTAAGTGAGTATCTTGCTGAATATGGAGCAAACCTTAGAGTCCTCCAAGAGACTCTACCTTTTTCACACTTTGTTCAGCATAAAGAGGAAAGAAGATCCCACGGTCATGGGAGGATGAAAGGCAATAGATTCATATTGTCTACTTTTGATGGGTCACCCACATGTGCAACCGAGGCTTAGATGAAGAAGCTAGAGACTTTCTTCCTGCTACATCCTGTAGTAGACAGAGAGGCTGTAACAATTGCAGCGCTGCACCTTGAGGGAGAAGCAAAGATTTGGTGGGTCAGCCATGGGAGACATGCAAGGGTTTCTACTCTTGCTGATTTTTCTTAGATCTTGATCAGAAGATTTGGCCAAAGGAGGGAGGAGCCCCTACCACCAGTTGAAGAGGCACCTACCAGTGTTGTCTTTATCATGAAGGAGCAACCTTCATCTCCAGCAATTGAGGTAGCCAACACATTTGGGGAAGAGACTCTTGCAGCCACACAAGACTCTTCCAAACTTTACTAAGGTATGCATGAGTTTTCATTTCCTATTGATTCCATACATGCCATGAGGGATTGCATACCATGGCTAGCTGATTGTCTAGAGCAGGAGACTCTTACTGCGTTGTGCCACCATTCTCATTCACCCTTGATGAGTCATGCACCACACATGAGGTTGGGGTTTGAGACATGGACCATGGAAGAGATTTCATTTCAATGCCCCATGAAATGCAAAGATGGAGATCTGTTTTGGGGAGATGGTAGACCTCATTGGAGGAATACCAAGTTGCAGAAAGATGAGAAGCATCCAATAGGAGCTGAGTGGATGTGGATGGGAGGCAAGAGGATGGTGAGCCTCTTGAAAATCTATGACACGGGGCAGCAAGAAGCCATGCTGCGTTGGTTTCTCTTAAAAGAGTTTGGCCAACATGTGACCTATTCCTTTTCATGGGGTTTGAGAGAGAAGAGGAGATGGCATGATACTTACACCATGGAGCAGAAAGGAGCATGGGTGCATTATGATGGGATGGCATTCTTCTTACCATTCATCATGTTCCCATCTCACATTTGGTATGGTGGGAGTATGGAGGAGCAACAAACATTCTTGTTGCTCAAATTTTGTTTGGTTGTTGCGGGAGCAAGAGGAGGCACTAGCATAGTGCAAGGGAATTGATCTTTGACATTAGATGCCCATGCAGCACCTTCTTCATGGGAGGGGCTCTACATTTGCAGCAACATGATGGGAGGAGTCTTTGACAAGATTCATGTCAAAAAGGGGAGCTTTGAGATGACAGTGGCCCTACTCCAAAGGCTAGCAGCACTATCACTTGAGAGCTTGGATTACTTGCTGAAGTGTTCTCAAAACCACTTCACAAGTGATGTGTATTGGAGGCATGTAGGAGAGGAGGATGAGGAAGTAATGGATGGCAGCATCCCTTGCTATGTTTTGATTGTTTTGGCTTGGGTTCATAAGCACAAGAAGAGACACCTACATGCAACAACTTTGGATTCTTCTTCCATGCATTCTCATGCATTCTATCTACTGATGGAGGAGTCCACTTGGGAGGGCATCCTAATGGATATATATTAGCATATGGCTAGATGCATAGCCCAAGATATGATGAGATGGTTGGCACAACCACTCCCCTACTATGTTGCAGTGAAGGGGACTTTTCACTTGAGCCATTTTAGCTCAAAGGCCAAAGTACATGATGAGGGAGGTAACCATTTGCTTTATGTTTGGCACTCTCTTATTCTTATGAGAAAAATGTTATATCAAAGAAGGATCTTTCCTTCTTGTACACTATGTTTGGTTATGCTCATGGTCTATTGCAGCAAAGATGATGGCTATTTTAACAGTGGATTGTGGGGGAAAGCCACATGGATTTTGGTGTGCACATTTGGCACCAAGGTATGTTTTCATGATCACATCTTGCAGGATGAATGTGGCAGCAAACAAGTGGCTGCAAAGACACTTGTTGCATCATATGTGGAGGCAGGCCAAAGATGCCCTGCGCTGGTTCCATGCATGGAACTATATTTCACCTCCTTGCTCTCACAAGTTTATGCTTCCACATTTTGCTAATGGAACGCTATTTAGAGGAAGCACTGTTTTGAAGGGGGGAAATAAATTAAAGAGGCCCATTTGGAGTGTGATTCTCCCTACTTTGTATGTTGAATGTTTCAGGAGAAACAATGGGCAGCCCATGATTTCCAAGGTTCATCTCTTTCCTTCATGTGGGAGGAGCTATTTGGAGAGTTTGAATTTTTGTAGAAGGCACTTCGTGGTTTGTATGATTGATGGGGTGGCTTGGGTCTCTCTTGAAGACCAATATTTTTCATCCATATATCAGCAGCAGCCCCATGTGTATCATGAGGAGGAGGAGACTCATTGGGTAGATGTGCCCTTTGGGAAGGAAGACCTCCATTGTTTTTGCAACTCATGCTCCAAGGGGAGTATGGAGATGATATGGTCACCATGTTCAACCATTTGCTTTTCCATGAGGTGAACCATATAATTGTTTGGATGCCATATGATGATGAATCCCAACTCATCACATATGAGATAATTTCGGCCAGTTTGATTTGCATCGTTGGAGGAGAGATCCTTGGGGATCTAGACTTCATCTTGCCTCTTAAAGGCAACACTATTGCAGCCCAAGTTCAGCTTTCACTCCACACTTACCATAAGTGGAGAAGAGGACAACGTGGGGTAGGCTATGAAGCTTACCATGTTTAGCATTTCAGCCCACCTTTTCTACATGAGCACAAGGTGGAGGAGTATCTTCAGGAGTTGCCTAGTTGGAGGGTGACTCATTTTTCTTGGTTGATTGATTGGGGGATGGAGGATCTACATGAGGATATTTTAGACTCCATGAATTGAGTGGAGGATATTTTTCAGTTCTACCCTTGCACTTGCTTGAGGGCAAGCAATCTTTGGGACGGGAGGACTATAATGTTCCAAATTTTTCACTATGTTAATTGGAACATTAATTTTTCTTTTGTTTTAATAAAAAGAATAAAATGGGTAAGGGAGCCCATGTAGCAGCAAAATAAACTCCCCTAAGGTGCAAAGAGTCACTTAAGTGGCTAAACTTGGCAGTCCCTAGTGTGAAAAGGGCCAAAAGCAAGTAAACTAGGCCATGGTTGACCAAGTCAACAACGTGGCTAAGAGGAGAAGCTTGCTCAAGAAGACTACGTAGTTTTGAATGGAGGGAAAATAGAGGATGAGAGAAACCCTAATGGGTGGGGTCCATGGCAAGGAAGCCTTCCTTGTATAAAAAGGTGAAGGAGAGCCATTGTTCATTTCATGCTTAAGAATTTCAAATTGCAGCTCTCTTCAGTTGTTCAACTGAGATAGCTTGTGCTGCTTAGCACAAGAGGGATTCCTGTTTAGGAGTTCCCTTCTCTTCCTTGGGAGGCCTTGGAGGAGCTGATATTCATCTCCCTCACATCTTGGCTTGAGGCCAAAGCATTCATCTTCAGCTACTGTGTTATTCTGTTGGGCAGAAACGTTGGAGTTGCTAGTGTTGCAGTGAGGATTTACCATCACCCATTTCCGGAGCTATTTTTTAGAGGAGAAGCTCACTCTTTCTCTAGGAGATCAGCAAAGGAGATTTCCAGAGCTCTATTACAGATTTTGGCATTGGGCCATATGTTTATTCTCATGCCCAGCGCAGTCTCTTTCCCTTACATCATTATCTATAGAGGAGGCATGCACAAGGGGTTCACATTGTGCACTAGAGAGTGCAATCTTCAGTGAAAGGGGCATCCTTTCACTTAGGAGATCATTGGAGGAGGTTTCTACATTTTTTGCAACATCTACATCCTTATCTTATGTTGTATTGTATTTGAGTTGTAGTAGCTGCCCAGCTACTTCGGAATTTTTGTATTTTATCATTTTATACATGTATTGCAGCCAATCCTTCTAAGGATTGCTAGTTAGTTATTTTCAGGGGTTGAGAGCTTGCTCCCCCTCATTTCTTGAGCTAATATTGTTATATCCTTGTGTTTATATCAGTTTGCAGTTATTTTCCCTTATAGACTGCGCCGTTATAGTGTTTTTGGGTTATGTAGCAAAGCATTTTCTCCATTGCATGTACATTTTCCTTTGAGGCTGATTTGAGCCCACCTTGAGAAGTCTTTTCCTCAAGGAGTTTGTATATCTTTTCTCACAGATTATATATCGGCCTTGCACTCTTCTCACATTTTATATAAATATATTTCCATTTTTTTTGCTTTTTGCGTCTCGTATGTTGTTGTATCTCATCCTTTTAAGCAAGATCTTCGAGGAAGAAATATTTTCATAGCGGTTAGGCAGAAGTCCGAGGAAGGGCGTATAGCCTCTCGTTCTCATCCTCTCTTTAGAGGTGACATAACCGGTAAAATCCCTTTAGTCCATCTCTCCGACATAGCCTTGTTCATATTTCCGACAAAGGAGTTCTTCAAAGGTGTAAAAGCTTGATTTCATTTTGTAACATTACATTAGGGAGAGTTAATTTTGTTAGAAGGTTCATCCTGAACTTTGCTGAGATTTTCAAAGATATAACCAAGATTTTGAAGAAAGGAGTTGATATTAAATGGACAGTTGAAGCACAACAGACATTTGAAGAAATTAAAAAAGCACTCACTCAGGCCCCAATATTGATTAGCCCATATTTTTCAAAAGAATTTTTGGTTTTTACATTTGCATCTGAAAACACCATAGCTGGAGTTTTACTGCAAAAAGGACAGCAAGGTATAGAGAAACTCATTTCATTATTTAGCAGAACCCTTGCTAACTCAGAGATGGAATACAATATTTTAGAAAAACAGGCATATGCTTTGATCAAAGCCATTAAATATTTTAGAATCTATATTATGCATTCTCATGTCATAGCATTTGTGCCTAACACTATGGTGAAAGACATCTTGACTCAAGTTGATCCTGATGGAAAGAGAGGGAAGTGGATAACTAATTTGCTGGAGTATGATATAGAAATCATACCTACTAAATTGGTGAAAGGACAGGGGCTAGCAAAGCTAATGGCATAGTCCAATTTTGACTATCTTGACATGAATATTATTGCAAAAATTTTAGACTTATCAGATGAAGATGAAGAGCTAATTCCTATTGAAGAGAAGTACATTCTATCTGAATGGTACAGAGACATTGTCTTTGTCTTGCATCATCATAAAGCTCCTGCAAAATTGACTAAATCAAAAGCAAGGTTTGTGAAGTTGAAATCTCTGAGATATTGCATTATAGATAATAATCTTTACTGGAAAGATACTGGTGGCATTCTTTGGAATTATTTGTTGGAAGAGGACGCTGAAAAGGTGATTGAAGAGTTTCATAAAGGAGATTTTGGAGAACATAACTACTGGAAGCCTACAGTAAATAAAATTCTTAGAGCAGGGTACTACTGGCCCACCATGTTCAAGGATGTCTACAAGAAGATAGCTGCCTGCCATGAATGTCTGATTTTTCATGGTAAGAAAAATTTAGTTCTTTTATCCTTGATGCCAATTTATGTTGAGGCACCTTTCCTACAATGGGGGCAGCATCACTGGATCCTGACAGCAACAGATTATTTCACCAAGTGGATTGAAGCAATCCCAACAAGGTAGGCAAATGATTCAGTCATCATCCAATTCTTAGAGAATAACATATTGTCCAGGTTTGGTTGTCCTATGAATATTATTACTAACAATGCACTGGATTTTAAATCCAAAAGGTTGATTAGCTTTTGACATCAATATCACATAACACTTGGACACTCTACTACTTATTACCCACAGGGTAATGGTCTTGCAAAATCTTCTAATAAAAGCATTGTGAGAATTATCAAGAAGGCACTGCAAGAAAACAAAAGATCATGGCATATGAAGTTGAAGTATTCTCTGTGGGCTAATAGAGTATGTACAAAAAGATCAATTGGTACTTCACCTTATGAGTTAGTGTATGGAGCTGAAGCCATTTTTCCCACATCCTTGGGAGTTCCTTTTATGAAATTGTTGCAAGGACTAGAAGAGGAGCCTAATGCTATTTAAAGGAGAATAAACCAGCTTATAGCTCTGCAGGAAAAAAGGGAGGAGGTATACAACAACCATCAGCACTCACAAAACAAAATAAAGAAGACATTTGACAGGAAGGTCAAAGAACAAAATTTTAGATTCAAGATGTGGTGTTGAAGTGGGAGGCCAGAATTGAAGAAAAGGGGAAGCATGGTAAGTTTGAGAAAATCTGGAAAGGACCATTCATAGTAGCCATATTCCATGGCAACAACACTAATCTACTTCAGGAGATGGATGGACAACCTTGTGCTAGAGGGCCTGTCAATGGCAGGTTTCTAAAGCACTATTCCTCTTAAATTTTACAGAATTTTCACTCCATTATACACATTCCATTTTCTTCTAATAAAGACAGGTTGATTATCAAACTTGAGCCTGAGGTGAAGGCCATAAGAGTTTGAAGAAGGCTTGGCAAATTTCAGAGTTTTATTTCCAAAAAATATGGATGGTGTTGGAACTGCAGGTTCTTTGATGTACCATAGGGGCACACCATCCCAAGTGGAGCCACTTTTATCACTCATAAAGTTGTGAAAATTTTCTTGATATGGTCATATAGTTCACCCATAAAAAGGATAAGGTCTCCTAAGTCATTTCAATGTGGTATAGGAAAATTTTGTTCTTTACATTTTTAGCCTATCCTAAGTTTCATTATCACCTCCATTTATGTCATTTCATGTCAAATCAGTCCTCATATGGTGTCATTTTTCATTCACCATGCATTTACAATAAAAAAGGGAGCATCTGTCATTTTTTCATATTTTCGTAACGTTTTACATAGGAAAACAATAGACTTCGCTACGAAACTGCCTAATAGTTTCGTAGCGAATCTGTCATAGGCTAAACTAATTTCGCTATGAAAATCTATTTTTTAACCTGCCTTGTCAGATTCACTATGAAGTGTCATTTTATGATTGGATGAGTTAGGGTGGAGGTCATTCAAGTCTGTTATGATAAATTCAAAGGTACATAGCCATGTTTGATTTCATCATTACCTTTTTGGGCATGTATATGTCATGATTAAAGCATGAGCTGCCAGTTAAACCATAAAACCTTACCTCAATTATCCTTATGTCATATTGCGCTTTATCTTTGCACGGGAATTGATCCCTGGAGGGCTGCTTCATCGAGCCAAGCAGGTTACTGGAAGATTTGAACTTTGCAGGTGTCATCAACAAGCGAGGTAGTGAAGATTATAAAGCACCCATAGCTGCAAGAAGGAAAACAAAAAAAGGTGGTAATTACCATAGGTATGAGCCCATGGATATGAATTTACTTAATGAAGACCCTACTGCCATGAAGGTTTTCAGAAGAAATGGCTGCTTGCAATTTTGTCAGAGGTTACAGGGCTTTCATTTATAGGTTTCCAAGGATTTTTCCACCAGCTTCATAGGAACAACTTCAAAGGTTGGAATTTTGAACCTTACAGTGACACCATAGAGCATCTAATTAGCTACAGGAATCCCTAGAGGAGGGGAACAGTGGTTTAAAGGCATCAAATTCACAATGCAGGATTGCAAAGAGTTTATCGAGCAAGAACACAATGAAATTGATTTGACAAATTCTATCCCTAGGAGTTTCACGAAAGACAATTATTGAAAGTTGTTGATGGTCATTCAAAAGTATTTCACCTGTGAAGGAAGGTTTCACATGGTCTACTCCTATCATCTAAGACTTCTTTTGAATTTTGTAGGTAAGAGGTCACTTGACTTGCCTTTTTATTTATACAGAAGTCTAGGGAAAATGTCAAGTAAGGTTCAAATCAAGACAGAAGGAATTGAGACTTCTCTTTTTTATCATGGTCTAATTAAGCTTTTAATGTTAGAGGAATTAAGGAGGTTAGACAGAGATTGGACTTCCTTCTTGTTCATGAGTGATTATAAAATTGATGAAGTTACTCCTAAGAAAGCCTCCAAACCTAGAAACATTTCATCGCCAACTGTGGTAGAGGAAGTTGAAGAAGGAAATAGATCATCTCCTCCAGAACCAGTGAGCATGGAAGCAGAACCTTTGTAGAAAACTAACACACCTCAAACATCACCTACAAAACAGAAGCAGACAGTCAGAAAACAAGGCAGTAAGAGAGTCACTAGGATCCAAATAGTGGCTAAAGGCAATTTGGAGGATATCCTGCATGCAATTGACATTGAAGAGTCACCCATTATGAAAGCTGAAGACATTGAAGATGGAGGAAGAAAGCTGAAGAAAGGTAAGACTGCTAAAAAGCTATAGTTTGCAGGT
>CM076578.1:1297839116-1298029978 GCA_034641835.2 Pinus albicaulis | reverse complement strand
CGCCACTATGTTAGCACTCAAATCTACCTTAGGCTGAAATGAAGTAAAACTCAAGGCTACATCAAACCATGCTCAGCCTCGTAGCTAGCCCTACGAGGACAGGAGAGGGCTCTCTCCGGGTCTATCTCGGCAGAAAGATCTTCAAGGGGCTGAGATGACCGATAAGGAATGCTAATCTTAGGCTAGTAAACTGATAGAAAGGGGTTTTTAATAAATGTTGGGTTTCTGGGCTGTGTGAGGCAAAGAACAGCTTGAACAGAGAAATGTAATCAAAAACACAGATTGTCTCCTGAGGCAAGGTAGGCAGGAAAATTTAACATCAAATTGAGATTAAATGGATGGCAAGACTGTAGAGGATCCGACAAGGGCATAGAGGATGAATCCTTGTCAAACAGAAGAAAACATTAAATATGAACAAACTTAAAGGCAGAGCATACCAAATATGAATTCTACCTTAACACTTCATTTGTTCAATTGGAAATGATCATGAAATGACATGAACACATAACATGCTACATATGAAACAAAAGAGGACACAAATGTTAAATCTCATACCACAGGAATCTCAGAAGCCAGAGCTGGGTATTTTCATTAAAATCTCTGTCAAAGACCGTACAATGAAATCTCTGTTTTCTCTTTTACACCAGCGCTCAGAAATCTCTCCCCCCTTCAAAATGATTTACAATACATTAAATAATGCTGCTAAGGGAAAAAAACAAATCGACCCCAAGACCAGGGATTTGTTTTATTATTATTAATAAATAAACCTAAAAAGAAACAATTAACGCTCAGAAGATGGAATAGCGCTCCTTCTACTCGAATCTGTTGAATCTGATGAAGAGGTGGCATTACAGGTGTCAATCCCATTACTAAAAATAAGCATAGGCAATTGCATCTTGGAATGCCACTTTGCACTGCTCCCGAATGTTCTGGAAATGCGTTGGCCTCTTTCCCGGTTTTAAAGGAGAATTTCCATACTCTAAAAAATTTCAACTCTATGTCAGTTATACGAGCTCTTTGTCTTAAAATAGAATGAACTGCTTGGGTGATAATATAAGTAATAATCTTCTGACGCACAAACCGTACATTGATAAGGGTGCCGCTGTGTAGAAAAAGAATTCACACAAAGATAAAGCCCGAGGAATGAAGCTAATGGCGAAGAGGTGGGAAGGCGATTAGAATTGCGCCAATGCCCACAATCCATGAGACCTTCTGAACAAATTCGTTCCACAAATCGAACACATGTCTTTTTAGTGCCACAACAGAAAACCTATCTATAACTTCCTCACGCAATGCTTGTTTCAATAACATCACAACCATGACAAAAATATACTGAGCAAAGGTTAAAACATGTTTGCAGGCAGCTGAAGACGAATTAAAACGAAACTGGGCGCTCAAATGAAATTTCTGGGTACTGTTGATCTGTGGGTCACTCGACCTCCAAGTGGGTCGCTCACCTTCTGCGTGGGTCGCTCGGCCCAGGTGGGTCGCTCGAGCCCCCAAAACTCTGAGCTAAAAGCGAGAAAGCTTATGCTTCACTGTTCTTTCCAGATTCGCCCAGTGACTCTTAGCTTCAACTCCTTCCTATCTCCACCTGAAAAGAACAATGCCATGTTTCTCTGAATAATTAACCCATCATGGCTCTCACCCACTTTCGATGACTGTCTCGGATGCTTCTTGGAATTCCTTGCCAGATCATTTTTCTTCCATTGGCCCCAACTTCAAGGCTACAACAAATTCTTTGCTTCATTGTCATCTCCCATAAAACACAGAAAATCCATATATACCGGCGCCATACCTAATTGAAAGGCTTCAAAATGAAGACAAAAATACTGTCCAAAACAGTGGAAGACTGTCAACATCCAAGTGGCATTTTCAACTTCACGTGGATTGGATTTTACATAGCGGTGATTAAAAGTACAACCTGTGTGCATGTCAACTTTGTGATCATCCCTTAGATGTGCCACAAGAAACTAAATATCACCTATGACAGAACATTCCGATCCTGCATAGGGGCAGTTGTATGGTCTGACAGAGCATAGGGCCTCGTATTTAAGTTTGCTATAGCTACAGAAAGATGCCGCTTTCTACCTGTTTACACAAGACTACACCTCCAAGCATCACCCATCCTTGTTTGTGATATTCATGAAAGTAATAGCATATATAATATGGGTTGAATGCCTTGAATGCTGCAGGATAATATGTCACAATATTATATAGTCCTATCATGATGTTGTTCACGAATCAGACAATCATTATGGGTGAGAACAGGAAGCTAACTTTACTTATACCGAGTCTTTGAAAAAGAAACAGTAGTAACAGGATTACAAATGACACAAGTACAACAATGCCTTGGCTCATGTTACTGTTCCTTGCAGACTGAATTCCTTGCACAGCTGACATCACTGAAATTGCAGGAGTTAGCGCTCCATCACCAATCACCATACAAGTGCCCATCATGACAGCAACAAGCAGAATTCTCTGAGCCGTTGCACTCTTCTCAATCAGTTCCTTTGTCTTCGAGTTGATAACCTTTCCACCATTTTTCGTACTGAAAAACTTCAACCTAGCATCTGATGCAAGGCGCCTGAATTGCTTGCCAGTGCTTTTTTCAAGGTTGACATACTTGACATACTGAGCTAACAAGGAGTATACCGCGAATGTGCCACCATCTCCATGATCATCCGCTCGGCGGCTCTCTAGGACAATTATAACATACTTCATGATCGGGAAATCATGGTTAATTAGTCCAAAATATGAGGCTAAGAATTCCCCAATATTTCTCCTCTTTGATTATCAACACCAACAAGAGAAGAACATACAAGGGAGAAGTTCCAAGATCTCCATACACTACCCCAATTGTCCGATAAGCTAGCAACAATGTTTCTCGCTTTCCAAAAACTTTGGCTTTTGGAAAGGGAATTTCATAAGACCGCATCATTGTCCTATAATTATCTCGGTTTCCCCTCAGCTAGCCTAGAGGCTTCTTCAAAGACCCTTGATTTCATCATTGACACTGCTTCAGGGGACCACCCAATTGATCTTTATATGCCACTTTTGAAGACTGCAGGAGTGTTTGTAATTGTAGGTTTCCCTAGTGAAATCAAGATCCATCCTACCAATCTTATTATTGGCATGAAATCGATTGCAGGGAGTGTAACAGGTGGCACCAAAGACATTCAAGAAATGATTGATTTTTGTGCAAAGGAAAGAAATATCTCAGACATTGATGACCCATGGAATTCCACTCATGCACATTGAAAATGTTGCAATATAATCCAAAAGACCAATTAATGATAATTAACTGGCAAGTAGTAGAAGAGAAGACCCATCAAAATGTCCCTGTATGTAAAATGATCCAATAATGAAGTAGCTTATGCACATTCCTCCTGCAGCAATCATTAGAAGTGGGCACCTTCCATATTTGTCCATAATCAATGATGAGTGCACTGCCACCATCTGATGAAATCCTCTTTGCAATATTCTTGCCAATTATGCTCCAACACATTATTACAAACTACTAATCTGACATTCTCTTCTCCAAAACAGGGTTTTGGAGAAGAGTCATCCTTGATTATTAATAATGATAAAACTCTCGAAATAAGAAACTTATTGAACCTTGGTGAGTTTGCCTCTGACAGTAGACTGACAAGACGGAGTCTAACACCCCGTACCACATGGGACGATGAGTTCTTCCTGTGGTGGGGAGAACAAATCATCGCAGTGGACGACTATCCCTATACCGGGATGGACTTTCGTGGAGATCCAGATCTAGTTCTTCCACCAGGCATAGCATGGGGCACAGTCGGTAAGTTTGCAAAAAGTTTTTTGACTTATATAATTTTTTTGGATTTTTTCAAAAATGAAAAAATGAAAAACATGTTTTTGATTGGATTCATAATGACTGAAAATTTAAAATGATCATGATTCAGATGTTGGACCAGTTCGACCTGAGGGTCTCCCGCGCCACAAGCGTCGCAGGGGCGAAGCAGAGACAATGGATTCAGACAGGACTCTCCAGGCCGTGCAGAGGAACTTGGAGGGACTAACCCGCCAAATACCTATGGCTGCCGTGGAGGACCTGCCGGAAGCCATCCAGAGATGGGTGGTAGGAGTACCCTGAGACTGGGTTAGATTATTCCGCCGAGTTGCCACCGCAGTTACGTTCTATAGGAACACGACTTCTGGGCAGGGACCTCAAGAGTAGACAGATGTTATGTATTAGATGACTGTATATTCTTTTTTGAGACTGAACATGATGGGGGCATAAGCCCAAGTTTTGTACGACCTTATGGATCCAAATTTTGTAAAGTTTTTGAACACTCTGATGATATATATACAGCGATATTTGATGTGATGTGATAAATGTATCAAATGTATGATGTTTTTGATTTAAAATTTTATTGTATGGAATGATTAATATTCCAATCTAATGCTTGATTAGCTAATGAGTCAGCAAACCAATTTTCAGCTCGAGGAATATGAATGAAAGTTAAAAATTGAAATGACCTTTGTAACAAACGTACCCTCAAGAACAATCATAATAAAAATGGATCTCGTACCCGATAAGTGTTTTTCAACTGCGACACCACCAGCTGAGAGTCCAAGAAAACTACCAACGAATCAACACCCAAAGATATTGCCTCCGAGAGTAGATGAACGACTGCAGTGTATTCTGCTATATTATTGGAAGTAGGACCAATGCAGACCCCTCTTGATACCAACAGCTGACCGGAAGGATAATGAAGCACCCAAGTTGCGGAAGCTAAGTTCCGGGTGTGTCTACTAGCACCATCGGCGAAACCAAAATGACTCATGACATCCAACACAACCTGCCAAGGCAAATCAAAAACATCACCAACTCATCAAAAATCGAAAATCAACCAGATATGTACAAAACAAAAACTACTATATACAAAAGCAACATGCCAGGCCGAAGCCTAGGCATAATACTTCTTCAAATAGAGTCCATTTCGAGGCTCCAGCAACTCGTTCCCTTCGAAATCAACCAAGTTATATGCTCCTTTCTTAAGGACTTTTTTAACGATATAGGGGCCATACCACATAGACTTAAACTTTCCTGCCCCCAGGGCATCTTTTTCTTGGGCATAGACCAAAACAAGGTCACCTTTCGAAAATACCCTAGGCTTAACCGCCTTATCGTACTGAACTTTAACTCGGTTTTTATGCGCTTCATTCATCGTGGCGGCATCCCGACGCTGCTCATCGAGATGTTCCAGATGAAGAAGCCGTTCTGCCAAACTAGAAGTGTCAGGAAGAAGTTCAACAGCTAATTTAAGAGAAGGAATCTCGCATTCAATGGGAAATACGGATTCCACCCCGTGCACTAGCTGAAACAGAGTAAAGCCAGTTGCAGTTTTCACTGACGTCCTGTATGCCCAAAGTGCAGGATATAGCATAATATGCCAGTTGGATCTAGCTTTATCAATTGTCCTATGAAGAATTGTCTTCAAGGATTTATTCACGGCTTCCACTTGCCCATTGGCTTGAGGATAATATGGAGATGAATGCTCCTGCTGGAAACCCAATTTGAGAGCCAACTCAGCCATCATAATATTCTGAAAATGACTACCATGATCATTGACAATCTCTCTAGGAATACCAAAACGAGCGATAACCTGGTTGAAAAGGAAAAGAGCTGCAGTCTCACCATCATTCCTAAAAGTAGGCATAGCCTCGACCCACTTCGTAAAGTAGTCTCCTGCTACAATAATGTACTTGTGACCTTTTGCCGAAGGCGGGTTACAAGTAGTATAATCAATACCCCACTTTGTAAAGGGATCAACAGAAACGACTGGAAAAAGCAGAGCTGGATGAGCGTGCATTTTTCGAGTATATACCTGACACGGATGACACTTTTTGACCGATTCAATACAATCTTTGAAAATCGAGGGCGAAAAGTATCCAGCACGCAAAATCTTTTGGGCTGTAGCAAGCCCAGATAAATGACCCCCACAAGCTCCACTGTGAGAATCATTGAGCACAGCCTCAGCTTCTTCGAAAGTTAAGCAACGTCTTAGGATTGAATCAACCCCTCGACGGTACAAAGCATCACCAATAATCAGATAATTCTTGGCCAAGTGACGCAGTTTACGACGCTCATCTTTCGAAAAAGTAGAGGGAAACTTCGTAGTCTGGAGATACACAATGATATCCCCATACCAAGGATCCTGTGAAGAGATAAGAAACAAGTGTTCATCCGGAAAGGACTCATCATAGATCATCTCATCTCCACAGGGCAACTCGGAGATCAATTCCGCAAAAACTAATGATTTCTTGGATTTGGCAGACATGAACTCAAGATCAAATTCCTGTAAAATCACAATCCATCTATTATATTTTCCCCCAATCACTCGCCTGCTGAGGACAAACTGAAATGGATTGGCAGCTGCCAAAACATAAGTTTTGCGAAGAATAATGTAATGCCGGAGTCGCTGCACAGCATGAACTACTGCTAAAGCTAATTTTTCTATCGGAGTGTATCGAAGTTCAGGTCCTACCAGTCCTCGACTAAGGTAGTAAATAACATGCTCTGCAAGAGCATCATCCTCCTGAACCAGAACCATACCGATGGTAGATTCTGTTGCTGCCAGATACAAAAGGAAATCTCTGCTATAATTAGGTGGACTCAGTAAAGGAGCAGAGGTCAATGCCTTTTTCAAAGCATCAAATGAGCGTTGAGCGTAGTCATCCCAAAGAAAAGGAACTCCTTTCTTCAATAGTCTCATATATCCCTTTGTAATTTCAGCATAATTGACGATAAACCTCCGAAGAAAATTAGACTTTCCTTGAAGACTTTGAAGCTGACGGATGGAAGACGGGGGAGGCAACCGAAGTATTGCCTCAACCTTGAAGGGATCTACACTTATCCCTTCCCTAGACACAATGAATCCCAATAGCCGACCGGATGTAACCGCGAAAACGCACTTGTTCGGATTCAATCGAATCTTATAAAAATGACATCTTTCAAATATTTGCCGGAGGTGACCAGGATGATCCATCCTCTTTTGAGAATGAGCAGCTAGATCATCTAAGTATGCCTCGATAATCTTTTTGATGTCGTGGAAGGCGTATGACATGGCCCGCTGAAAGGTAGCCCCAGCATTTTTAAGACCAAAAGGCATCTTCTTGTATGCAAACGTGCCCCAGGGACAAATAAAGGCAGTCTTATGTTGATCTTCAGGACAGATAGTAATTTGATTATATCCGGAGAAACCGTCCATGAAGGAGAAAATCTCATTACCGGCACACTCGTCAATGATCTGATCGATAAATGGTGTGGGGTAATTGTCTTTAGGACATGATTCATAGTCCTAAAATGATACACGCTAATCATTCCTTGTTTTTTATCTACTGTGAATGGTGGTTTGAAACCTATTCACGTAGAGATTAGGGAAAATGAATCCTACTTTTATGGCTCAATTTCAAATTTTTAGGTCACCCAGGATTGACCTAATATGCTTTGAACATCTAAATAATAAATGCCTTGATCTCATGCTGGACAATAGATGGGTCTATGCCAGGCATTTCCTCATAAGACCAAGCGAATACATCCCTATACTCTTTAAAGAGCTCGGTGTAAATTTGAATCTCTTCACGGGAACATTTAGCTCCAATGAAAACATTCTCGATAATATTGGGATCCCTGGAAATGTTCACCAGGATAGTAGGAGAGATCACAACCATGTTCCCTTCAGCATAAACCTATGTTGGTGCCAAAGGGTTCAAGACTGGGTGAACAGGACCAGGAGACTGAGGACTTGGAAAACTAGTTTCAACTTCGCTCAAGTCAGGTAGGAAGTAAGACCGATGATGCAAGTCATCCCACCGTCTATCTATACCAGTCATGGCTTCCAGGATGGGCTCTTCAGAAGGAAGAGTGGTATCAAGGCAATCCTGGGCCGAAGAATAACTAAGTGTCCAAGCCAGAGCCACATCACCATCCAACTCTTCCGGTGAAAGAGGAGCTGGGATGGATTCTGCAGTGTCAACAATAGACTGATATGCAATATCAGCTGCAGAAATCGGAAATGCCATTCCACCCACTTGACCTTCCGCTAATGTGGCAGTAGGGGAAGGTAAGGTCCAAGGGTCCGAAAAATAATGAGTTCTGAAGAATTCTCTTCGAAGGGGAGCCTTGGAGGATGAAATAGCATTAATATGCACCGTAGGAGGAGGAAGATCGGAAGTACCCATCAAGGAAGAATACATTCCAACTCCTAGATTCTCAACAGGCGCCTTAGTATTATCCAACTTCGGAACAGATGAGTCAGAAGATGCATTCAGGTCTACAGGAGGACAATCCAGTTGATCCACTATAACGATCCTCCCTTCATGGGGGAAACATACAATCCGAAATAATGAGGATGTAATGGCATCCATCTCATAAATCCAGTTCCTCCCCAACAAAAGGTTGTAGTTCAAGGCTGCATCTACTACCTCAACCTCTATATTGACGGTTTTGCCCCCAACACAGATGGGCAAAGCCGGGAAAATACCATGGGGTCTGTGAGAATGACCATCGAACGTAGTAAGAACAGTGCTAGATGGAACAGCTTTGGGAGATCCAAGTGTCTTCCAAGATGCAGACATCACGCATGTGGAAGCAACTTATCAACAAACTGCCTTGAAAGATATTGTACCCAAGGTGACAATTTACTATGAAAATCCATGTGATGAGGAAGTCTCTTCTTAAAATTAGTCATATCAAAAGTAATCAAGAGAATTTTCTAATTATGAGTCTCAAATTTGCTAAAGTGAGCAGCCAATCGCATTGAGCTTCACAAGACTGAGTACTCAAAGCTCATGATAGCACAAGACTCTACACATCTTCAATAACAGGGCAGTCTCGGCAGCCCTCGTATTTGGATTAATCGTACCGCTTAGAAGATGCTTTGGGCATCCGAGGCATAGACTCATTGTAGGCTTCAGAATGCAGTTGCTCGCAGCACGGAACTTCCTTAGCTGAAGACTCACAATCACGGATCTCGAGAAGATATCCGCGTGAGCACTCATCATAAAAATGTTCGATGGAATTTCCCCTTCCTGGGTGCCCCCAGAGGAAGCCCCAGGATTTTGGTTCGCGCCAAAAACTAATTGTTGCCCTTGGGGAAAAGGGTTTGTTAACACAGCCTGGGAACTAGAAGAACCCTGCTGAGCTAACAAGCGCTGAGCATCCTGAATTTTAGGGCAAAGGTGTGTGAGATGGTCTCCAGCACAGAGCTTGCATGGAAACTTCACTTTCTTTTTCTCCTTTTGACCCTCACCAACACGCTCGTTGGTTTTATTTGCATTTCCCTTCCCGTTCTTGCCCTTATTCTTGTTATTTTGTCCCTTCTTCTTCCCATCGGATTGTTGATTTCCTTTGGGATCAGAAGCTTGGACAACATTTATGGACAAATACTGGGAAGGTGATGAATCAGCAGGCACAGCCTGACCAGAAGGAGCAGATTGTAAAGACAACTGCTGCAGTTGAGAAAGCAGGCTGGCTGCACCACTATTGACTGATCCGACAAGCCCATCACCATGCGGACTAGGTTTAGTTTTCGACAAATCTAATTTGGAGCAAGGATCATTGGGAAAATATTTATAAAGGACCCCAAACTGAGAATAGATCAGTTCCAGCTGCTGGGCTCTAAAAATGGCCTGCTCCTCAGAAAATACCCCAGATAGGGATACATCTTTTGAAATATTTGACTGCAGAGATTTCAGAAACCATTCGAGAAGGAATTCTCCTGGAATATGAGCTTTGATAAGCCTCTTCCTTCTCCTCCATTCCTGGATGTGATAAAAAATGTGTGTTGCCTCATCCTGCTTAAAATTAGCCAGGAGTTCGGTCCCAGCCTCATATCTGATAGGCAACTGAAAATGGTTTAGAAATGTGACAGCCAGTTCTCCAAATGTAGCCAAACTTCCCCCAGTGAGCTCGATATACCATTTGGCAACATTTCCAGTTAGGGTGCATTGAAATAATCTCAACCTAATCTAATCATCGATCAGGGAGTTCGAAGAACACCATAAGTGGAAAGTGGTGATGTGGTCAGCCGTATCCTCTCCATTCTTACCTTCAAACTTTGGAATGTCTGAAGGAAGTTTGGTCGGGACCGGAGGCCACCCCGAACTATAACGAATCGGATCATTAGTCAAGGATGTATCCGCAAGTTTAACACGTTTAAAGGTAAGTGAGGCGAGTTCGAGGATTCCATCCTTGATGGTATGGATTCAACATTCTCGAAAGAATAGCCTCGGATTTGATGAGGCACCAAAGTTGCCAAAAAGGACCAGAGAAATCTGAGAAGAACCTTCCTCCCCACGCCTCGAGTTACCAAAGCCTGCACGCTCCCCCCGTCAAGCATTAAATGAAGAGGAAAGCCCCCGATAAAATCTGTGCATTGTACGTATGAAAAAAGTCCGATACACTCGACTAAGGAAAGAAGCATTCCTCGATGACCCGCGCCCAACTCGATTCCCCTCGCCCCTCTCAGAGGAATACGTGGTTCCACCCTCAAAAAGTAGTCGAACTTTGCCCCCCAGACCAAGGGTTGAAACTCTGAGTCTGAGAAGTAAATGGAAAGGACCCTAAAGAAGGATTCAAACTAGGAATGTGTCTAGTTCCGAAGGGGAACCCTTGAAATGAAGCTGATCCACTAGCCATGGAAGACATGGGCGTAGATCCAGCTGAAGCAGCGGAAAAGGAAAAAGAGGGATTCCCACTAGTGGGCATCCCTGAACAGAAGGGACCAGAATGAGAAGCATGTGCTTGGGTGAAACTAGAGCCAAACACAGCAGCACTAGAAGCAATCGAAGATGAAGCAATAGTGCCCCCTGCTTCAACAGAAGCAGGAGTCTGAATGCCTGCAGCACTCACAGCAGAAGCCGCGTTCCCAGTCGTGGCCATCGAAAGGTAAGAATGATACGGAATATCTTCCGGTCTCTCCGACTCAGGTCCGATGTATTGAACAACGAACGGATAATCAGGAGGAAGAGGAGATGGACCTGTCGCAGGAGGCTCAGGTACGTCTTCGATTTGAAAATCTTCTTCCTGAGGAAACAAAACTCGCGAGGTGAGCGGAACGCTCCTCTCGGGACCGACACCAGAATCAGCTATGAAACCTTCAGACCTTTGTGGAGGATCTCTCTCCACTGCGTCAGACGCCACAGGGTGGTAACCACCTGCTAAATCACTCCTACGCCTTCTCGAAGAAGGCTATGGACTCTCGGGAGATAACCCCCGGATTCTCCTCAATCGACGAGGCACTTGATCAGCCACTTTTATAGATTTTAAATTAGACTCAAAAAGTGAAAAGCTAGGCAAGCTAGGATCAAAGAGCACTCACTAAAATAAAAAATCCCTGAGATACAGTCAAGCAAATAGCCTCCAAGTATTTCCGCTCCGGGTGATGAGGACCGGACACCAAAATACAGGAAAGCGAAATATAGGACCTCCCGAAAGCAGTCTGGGATGATTAGGGCCCAGAACAACTAGCGAAGGTATCAGAAACAGTTACGTCGACCTCCTAACGACAGCCTTTGCCAGCTCAAGCACCCAAGCTTCGCAAGGGCACCCCCCAGAAGTACTGCTGAAAGTGATGCGACGTCTGCCTCAGGTACCACGGGTATTCCCCCCCGCAGTCACCTGTGTGGAACCTAGGAGTGGCAACTATGGGCACCAATCCATGTCAGAAGCCGGGCGGAACGGTCTTGAGGTCAGATTCAGCTAATTAGAGAGGGGGTATCCCTCTTCTCAGCCTTCACTTCCCCTCGCGCTTGACTCTCTGGAGGAGAGCTTTCCCGGTCCACCTAACGGAGTTGGATTTTGCTCAATTAATCAACTTCTATGTTTTGTTTGAGTGGCCTTGGAGAGTTAACTCTCCACTCACCTATTCCAAGGCCCTACAACCTAGCTAGTTGGTGTATGACACTTAGAAAACTTGCTAGTTGATTTTAGATTATATCGCTTATTTTAATGGGCTGTTATGTTAAGTCACAAGGATACGGAGATGATAACTTATGGTGTTTTGACGCAAAAGAAATTAATAAAAACCTAACTACATGCAAATGCAGTTATTGTCTTTCGATGAAAAGCAATCTCTATACAGGTTCTACGAGACTAAAAATTGTATTTTTCTTTTCAAATAGCAAACTCACACTCACAAAAACTATGAAACTGACTAAATGCTGAAATGCACCTAATGCAAATCACTACAAGCATGCAAATCCTAAGATGCAAAAATATCCTAAAGAAAAGTGAAATTTCCCAAAAGTTCCTTCAGTTTTAACTCTTTTTGGTTGTCCAGAAAGCTAGTTCTCGAAATCAAGAACTCTTAAAATGAAGACACCAAAAACACTTAAAAACAAGAGGAAGCAGTCAATGACAACTCCTCCCTAAAATCAAGCTGAAAACCAAAAGCAAGAAACCTCACAAAAGCTTCAAAAGATATGGCGAAATGAAAACAAAAATGCAACAACAAAAGAAAATAACAAGACAAAATGTTTTTTAAGCCTTTGAAATGCAAAAACAAAAAGGAAAGCAAATGTTTTTTGAGCTTTTTAGTTTTATAAAGAAAGAGCTCGAAAAGACCAAGCACAACTATCAAAATCCAAACCAAACAAGACTGAATTTCAAGCACAAACTTCAACAATGCTCCCAAACCTTATAAGGCTAACTAGTAGCAAGATCAGTAAGAGCAAAAGAAGACAAGAAAAATCAGACACTCAGCTTAGAAGAATAGTGCAAACTCGTCGCAAACAAAAACTCCGAAGAAGTAAGAAAAACTCTTCAAAAGTTACAACAAGACCTAGCCTACTGAACTCAAGAAAACCAATCAAGAAACGAGCAAAAATCGTAATGCGAAACACAACACAAAGATAGGAACGAGTAAACGAGCAAAAGCTCTCTGTTCTAATAAAGCAGAACAACCAAGAATGCTCAGAAAGCTATCTTGGTACTCAAACCAGAAGTGCCAGCACTAGAAACAACACTTTGCCAAAAAGACTAGTTTTTAATCAAACGAAAGAGAGAAAAGACAAGAAACCACTTCCTTCACAATCCAGAGAGTACAAAGACACTGTAGAAACAGGTCTCCACAGCCAGAAAGGACCAAAAAGTCAAGAAACCCAAAAATTCAAAATCTGCCTAGGTATACGCTACTTGTCAGCTTTTCAACCAAGTTGCCAAGATACGCTGAATGTTTGAAGGAAACTCGTGAGCTGGCTGTACCAGAAATTTCATAGGAGCACACGATCGTGTGCAGAAAAGTTGATGGCAACACAGTAAATGAAGAAACAAAAGACAAAGTCTAGATAAGAAACTGTGACTTCAGACTGACCAGAATAGTAAACGACCAAATGAAAGTTAAACTGCCTGCTACCTATCAAACAATTAAAACTGTTAAAACTACCCAATGATCCAATCACAAGTGAATGTGATCCCCATGAGTCGCTGGCCTGCTGGGAATATCACCCTGCAGAGGTTCATCAAGCATGAATAACCTGGAAGACAAGAAGAAACAAGCACGAAGAACTGGTTGTACAACATATATCTACTCTAAATGTTATTGAAATCCATAAGAAACATTAAATAAATCATAATGAATGCTTAAATAACAATTTTTCTCATATATGTAAGCATACACTAACACGTATATTTCGGGAACAAGATGGCACTTTTGTATTATAAATAGCATGTACAAAAGTAACAAGTGGAGAGATCACCTGAATCCTTCCACGATCTTCAAGCAGACCATTGTCCGGATCCGTCCCGCCCTTGCCTCGCTAAGACTCCTTCCAAACTAGTGCATACGAGATGACATATAGGGAGATGAGCATCTCAAGGAAACAAGGGTTTCTATAATGAAATGTGGGAAAAAGTGCAGGAGGCATTGTGAACCATTTGATAGGAATAACAAAGAGTATAATATCAACAAAATTTCTCTTCCTCCTTAGGCATTATACATAATTATAGGGGTTTTTATACTCCCTCCAAGTAGTTTCAACAAGCTGGAAATAGTTGGCTGCTGCATTTGGTAATGAACTACCCAGCAAACTGATCAACCCACTCAAATAGGGAATTTTTATATATTTTTTCATAATTTTAATGGCATACGCGGAAAAGTGCAGCTGGACTCGCGTATACACGCGGAAAAGTATGGGCATAGTCGCGTATGGGAATTTTTACACTGTTTTTAAGTGAATTTGTCCAAGTCTGTAGGAATGGGTGCCCAAAGCCATAAAAGCAATCATGAATCATATGAAGGTGAGAAATGATGCTATAACAGTACCCCTGCAGAATTCCTCCGTTAGTCCCTCTAAATCCTTCCAAAATCCCCTTTAAATTCTACATTCACCCCTTTTTTGGTCTAAAAAACCCCTCATTCCCTTTATCGTTACCCATTTTGGCCTCAAATTGCATTGATAAAGGTTAAAAAACCCACATGTTGACATATATGGGTCTTAGCCCCCTGCAAGCCAGCCCGCTTAACATTTCCCCTCCACGTGACCCAGTGCCGAGACCATGCGCCAGGGCGAAAGGCGCTTATTGCAAATGTATATCGGGAGTGGTTAAAACCGTCGATCTGTACATATTGGACGGTCGTTGTAGTCCCACAACGTCCACCATTCTACCTGTTCACCGCCTCGATCGCAGATCCGTCGTTCATCTAACCGTTGATCTGACGGCTCGCAGTACACCAGTCTCGATGGCCCCCATCCACGATCTATTCAGAAACCATCGGTTTCCATCGCACCACTTTTGAAGGGCAGGCAGTTTTCCCCATTTCGGAGCGATTCCACTCATAAAACGACACGTGGCAGCAGCACTGTTTGAAAACCGCTCGCCCATCGCGCGTTATTGTTTGGCAGAAGACACAGAGCGATATTCATATCAGTCATCCGATCTGGGGCTCCCCATCCAACGGTGATTGCTCCATGAAGTTGCGCGGAGGTTAACCCAAGGCATCCGTACCCCTGGCCCACTGTCCATCACCCTCCGACGTGTTTTCCACCATCGATCTCCGCGTGAAATCAGACGGCCCAAATCAAATGCATGCCCGCCCATTAACCCTGTACTGCCACATCATTTTTCCACGTGTGTTTGTCATTTCTCATCAGTCCCATATATATTTCATTCCAAGGTCAAAGTTTTAATTTTTTTCATTGGAATTTCTATTTCGATGTCGCCCAGTGCATTTTTCACCACTACACATTTTTCCTCCATAGTATCCTTTGCATGCATCGTCGTCCACTGTGACACGTCGCCCTTTCCACAGTCATCCGCACCACCCTCTCCATGCACAATTTTCTTAATTTGTTTCCATGTTTTGCAGGGTTACAGGTAGGCGAAAAACCTCCATGATTCATATGCGCTATTGTAAAGGCACAGTGCATAGAAGGAGCTAAATTTAGAGCCTGATTTTACAGAAAAATTTCCGGAGAGGTGTTTGCATCGTAAATTTCATCAAAGGACAGAGTCTAAACTCTACGAAACCTCTCTGGCACCATTAAAAGTGCAGATTTCACCGACAGACACAGGAAATGGAGTAGTATAGAGTTTAAGGCATGAAAATGAAGATCTTTGAGCCTTAACTTAGTGGTTTAGAGGCAAAGTACCAGATTGAAGACATCATGGAGCACACAGAGGGTACATCACGCAGAAATTTATGTATATTAGGGTTTTCACATCAGCAAAATGTTTTCCCCATAAAGGACAGAGGGCCCATGCAACTTTCATCCTATTCTGTGTTCTAGAGAGATTTTCCAGCCCTGACAACAGTCCTGTGCTTCCAGAGCATTGGATTCACAGTATCGTAGACCCTAGCATCATTCATTTACTTTTTTTTTATTCACCAGAAGTACTACAGAGTGCTGCAGAAAAGTACGCCAGAGACATACCAGAGTAATTGGAACCTGAAGAAGACCACTATTGTATCAAAAGAGTGCCAGAGATAAATACATAGGGTTCAAACAGAATGGGCTTCGACCCTCTTTCTTTTCTGAGTTTAATGCTTCATTTAGTGTTTCACCTACCTTCTCTGCTCCACTTCAGCTATAAATTCATGAAAAAACTCGTTGTAAAGGTTTTTGATCAGTTATCAGAAAATTGCAAGTTGTTTCTTTTGAGACATAGTCTCTGTGTAAAGTAGTAAGATAGGACGAGGAAGATGTTTTCTGAATGAGTATCCAGCTATTGGCAATGTTGTACTTGACTGGTGTTGTTGTTTAATATGACAAGCACATTTCTTTGGATCCTGATCTAAAGCAGCGGTGATGTTTTTCTATCTTTTTATTTGTGTTTAACTTGCATTCCATTTCATTTCATTTCTACTGGCTTGCATCAGAAATCTGGCATAGGATTTACCCTTTTTAGGTACCCTATGTTTCTGCTCTCCTTGCCTTTGATGTTTTTTAATAAATGTGTTATCTAAGAATTGATTTCAGTTGATTTAACCAGCGTAGTGGATGTTATTACCTGCTAGCTGATGTATGAATTAAATGAATATGTTCTTAGATGTTCTTGTTAGGATTTAGCTAGAAGATTTGGGAACACTGGGGATTAGAGTTAGCCCTGTCCAATAGGATCCTTGTACGACCAACTGGCCTTTCTAAGATCCCTCAAGCTAGAGGCCGAAGAATTGAGAGTTCAAAGTCTCTCTCTAATCTCAGGTCTTTAACTTTCTGTTCTAAACCTCTATTGTTCCTCCTCCCCTACCATTCCATATCACACTATCATCTTTAAGATCCAATGTTTTAGATGACTAGCCCAACTGAAAGCCTGCATATTGAATAGCATGTAAACCCTTTCCTGACTCCATTTCCCAATGGTCTTGAATTCTCCCTGGAATACTTCACCTCTGCCTAAATCCTCTTTGCTCATCCTTGTCTTACATTGAACCTTCTTTCCTGATAACCAACAACCAAATGAACAATCAAACAAACAAACCTTCTGCCTATAACTAGCCTAACATCTTAACACTGAGCTTCAAAGTCATATAACTTTGACATATCATAGAGATATCCCTCTCTAGACCCAGGAGGGCCAGATCCTGAGGTCTAAAGTGGTTTTATGTTGTCTCATCTTTTGGTCTTGCCAATCTGGCCAAAACATGGGAACCCCAACATAATGGCAACTCTGCTGGGGAAAATCTGAGAGCCTTTAACTGATAACATATGTCTGTCTCCCATTTTCGTCACCAACATAATGGTGACTCCACTGGGGAAAATATGAGAGCCTTTAACTGATAACATCTGTCTGTCTCCCATTGTCTTCACCAACATAATGGCGACTCTGCTGGGAAAAAATATGAGAGCTTATAACTGATAACATTTGTCTATCTCCCATTGTCATCACCAACATAATGGCGACTCCACTGGGGAAATTATGAGTATTTTTCCACCTTACTACATCATAAGAGCCTCAGAAACCTACAATATCTGGTTAGGTTGGCAGTTAAACACTCCTATTCACAGATCAACCTCTATACCATTTGTTGTGTTTTTCCCACACTCTTAGATAGAGTCTGGAAAGGGCCAGGTAGCCTCCAGATCTCACACTCTTTTAGAGGTGACATATCTGGTAAAAGCCCTCCCAGTCAATCTCTGGTTAGATTTTGTTGTGTTGTGGAGATATCCTTGAAAAGGGACATCTCGTAAGGACTCTGGTGGACAGTGTACCCCCAAAAACATACTAAACCTTCCACCTGGCAACTCCATAATTCCAAAACGATTAAATACTCCACTGGTGATCAGTAGTTCTACTGATTATCTTGGTTCACCTAAGACTCCACTGGGAGACCAGCCTCCAAAAAAACATCAACCACAATAGAAGTAACAAGTAGGGATAAGCTGCTTGGTTAGAAAACAACATTCTGGCTTCAAGAACCATTCACACAAGAGCTTATCCTAACCAAAACCCCCTTGAAATAGTTGAAAACCCTGAGAGCATCTTCAAGAGATATCCTACACCTAAACAATCAACTATTTCCAGCCACATCCATAGAGCTAGCTCTACACCAGAAGACTTTTCAGCTCTATCAGACCCATTTTTTGACCTAGGCACTCAAAACAGCTTACCAAGAGCTAGGTCATTCAGTGTCCTAGACTAGCAAGACCTTGAGCTTCCTGGTTCACCACCTCAAAGTAGTAAACACCCTAGGAATAGACAGAGCCCACCATCTACACCTCCTGATATTCACTTCATTCAAAACTTGGGGCTCTGCCATCCTAAATCTTCTCATCAGTTTTTTGTTGGTCATAATATCCCTGTCATCCATATACCAGCTACTCAAGTTAACCCTTTACCTCATCAAAACATCATCATGGCAGCCTGGTATGCACCTCTGGTTTTACCTCAGCCTCTAGTACCCTTACCCAATGATTATCAATCAAAGATCCCACACTTCACTGCAAAAGAGTCTACCACAGCTCAGCACCATGTAGATAGGATGGAATATTCTTTTGACTACATGGAAATAGATGATGAAACATTCAAAATGAGAATATTTTCCCAGAGCTTAGGAGGTGATGTGAAAAAATGGTTTAAGGGCCTACCTCCTAATAGTATCCAAGACCTTCCTACTTTATATCAAACTTTCATAAACAAATTGGAAGTTAAGTCTAACCCTCTCCAGATCCTAGCAGAATACAAGAACCTGAAAAGGAACGTAGGAGAGAGTGTCTAGGACTACTCTAAAAGGTTTAACAACATTTATAATGCTCTTCCTCCACACATGAAACCTCCCCTAGGTATGGTTTTAGTGAAATACCCTCAAGTTCTAGATGCTGACATGGCCTACCATCTTAGGGAGAGGGATTACAACACATTGGAAGACATGCAAAAAGGAGCAGTGAGGGTAGAGGAAAATATGATTGAGAAAAAAGCAAGATTGAGAGCTGAGAAAAGGGTAACATATAGAGATGAAAATGTAGCTTCCACATTTGACCCTAATAATGACCTCATATCCAAGAACATAGAGAAGCTACAAAAACTGATGGGAAAAATGGTTGTCACAGTTAGTAACCTAAGAAGAAATAAAAACCATAACCAGAACCAAAAATTTAGAAGAAACAATGCCACTCCCAACAGACAAAGAGAAACAGATCAGCAAGTTATTCCGCCATTCCAAGAGAACTTTTTAGATGAAGATGAGGGAATCATAGAGGAGTCTGAGGGGAACACAATAAACATGTTTGAAATAGAAAATTCAATCCACAACTGTTACACAGAAGGAGATCAGCTCTCACCCTCATATTGGGATGAGGAATGGTTAGAATCTGAAGATTACAGGTTAGGATTTGAAAATGCCATGATGCAGGTTAGAGAGCAATATGAAATTAGAAGAAAAAGGAGCCTAGACATTGCCAAAGAAAAAGCTTCTGAGGTTACCATCAAGAAAGGACCTAAGATATCTTCTAAAACAATTTCTGAAAGTAACAAATCAGCAGCTGAGAGTTCTGGAAAGAACAAAGAAAAAGACAACCAAAACACTGATAAACAAGGTAAACCAGCAATCAGTACTAACATTGTAGTTATTACTGCTGGTAAAATAGTTTCTAGCACTGTACATAGTGAGAATCAGCACACTGATTCAGCCACTAAGGTGGTGACTAGCAAAACAGAGTTGAACGTTCCAAAGAGTCAGTCCACTTTCAATTTGGAAAGTGAGATTGCAAAAATTAAAATCTTTGTCCCACTCTCTGAGCTTGTTGGAGTATTGTCCTTGATGGCACAAGCTTTGGCTACAAAGGAGCATCTGATCAAAAGAATAGAGGAAGTATCGGTCATGGAGTAGAGACAAGCAGAGACAGAGTAGGAAGAAGGGAAGTTGAGGCATAAAAGAGGAGATATGTTGGAAAATTTCCTGTTCGAATTCTTAGGGTATGATCTAGAACAATAAAACATGGTATGGAAACTGTACATTGGTTCTTGTGGAACCAGAATGGAGCATGAAGAGGCGGAACCGCGAATCAAGAGCGAATTTATGGTCGCAAAGGGAATCTGGTGTGAATTTCTTGTGTTATATATTATGAATATGATCCCTGTTACAAAGATTGCATCGAATTGGTGTCAAGCCTCAATAAACAAAATGATGGGTTAATCTTTTGATGAAGAGTGCAAGCGATGTCACAGTAAATAAGGAATGAAGCCCTTATAGTGTTAATTGATCCGTTCACCGCATTAACTAACGGAAGTCTTCATGAAGAATTGTGATAAAAATTAGTCAATTTACAATAATTGAGCAGGGGGAGTGGAACCTTGAGCGAAGAAGGCGGAACCTTGCGAGAGGAACAGTGACGACGATTTCCGGTTTTTATCGCACCGCTCTCGACGGGCAAGTGGTATTCAAGAGGTTGGGAGTGATTCCAGAGAGTGCTCGAGACACATCCCTGTACGACTTCACAAAACCACTTTTCATTGTGCGTTATAGTTCGACCTAGGATGCCCAGCGATATCGTTGAGCATCGTTGATCTGGGAAGGGGTCATCGGACAGTCATCATTTGTTGAAGGTGCGCGAATATTAACACAGGTACGGTGGACCATCGCACGTTAACGTTCGGCATCGGAGGTCGAGCGATATGAATATACGCCGTTGATCTGGAAGCTTGCTAATCTAACGGTGATCGGACACTGGAATTGCACGAAATTTACTTATGGTACCATGCGCATATTGGATTGGATATTGACTATATATGTGGGCCTGGGGTCGAAGGTTTATCATAAGATTAATTTACTTGGAAGCGTTGGATATTTCTATAAAGTCTGAAGGGTTAAAATTTAGATATAAGGCTTGGGAATTCAAAAGTTGTAAATATATTTATTTGTCAATTTCTTTAAAATTGATAAATAAATTAAAAAGAGATCAAAAGCCCCGTGGGATAAACTAAAAGAAATACTGACAGAGGAATATCATTAGCAGTTCGTGGTTTTGACTCATGGTTTTAATATAGGAAAAACTATATAAGGAGAAGAAAAATAGAGAACGAGGTGTGCATAGTAAGGGTTGTGAACGAAAAATTTCTCCAAGGAATATCTGTATGGGAGAGCTCTGTTCTTAACTGATAAATCTGAAACTATGATGCACCCATGGATAGAATGATCTGACGATGATGAATCTCTGGTTTTGAACGACCGACGAAATCTTGAAGAACTAGTGTGAGTGTACTGAATGAATAAATCTGGTGGCCTGCAAGTTATGTCATGTGGAAACTGGTGGATCCAGTATGAAAATTGATGAAACGTGGTCCGCAATGGTGCTAAGGGTCGAAGCCTTCAGTGAGGGGGTTGTAGCTCCCTTCCAGTGGTAGCTGGTAAATGAGAGCAGGGGGTAGTAGCTCCCTTCCAGGAGAGGCTGGTAAACGAGAGCAAGGGGTAGTAGCTCCCTTCTAGGAGAGGCTGGTAAACGAGAGCAGGGGGTAGTAGCTCCCTTCCAGGAGAGGCTGGTAAATGAGAGAAGGTTGTAGCCTTCTTCAGGTGGGTGCCTGCGTGCTGGTATAAGTTTGCACCAGCATATATTGTAGGAAGTTTTCTCTATAATAAATATTGAAGACTGAGATTACAGTAGCGGTGGTTTTCTCCCGAATTAGGTTTCCACCTTAAATCCTGGTGTTCATATGTGTTGTTTATGTTTGATGGTTTGTTCTGTTATTTCTATTCATGCTTAATTCTTATCTAATGCAATGCTCTAAGTAAAGACATAATAAGATATCTGGACATACATGTTGGATGGAGTACTGTAACACATGGTTTTAAGAGAAAGAAAAGAAAAATTGTTCAGCCCTAAATAATGATTCACCCCCCCTCTCGGTATTTTTCCCAACAATTGGTATCAGAGCAAGTCCTTCTCAAAAGGCTTAGCCGCTAGAAGGAAGATCAAGAAAGATGAGCAATAAAGATGGAACAGCATCTATCAGGCCTCCGCTCTTTAACGGAAAAAATTTAATCTTCTGGAAAACAAGGATGAGATCCTATCATCAATCTCTGGGAGTAGAGGTATGGGAAATTGTTGAAGGAGGATATCAATATCCAGCTGCAGTACCAACAGATCCGATGGAAAGAAAGAATAATGAAACAAATGCAAAGGTGGTCAATGCTCTATTGGGTAGTCTAACTGAATCAGAATTTGTCAAAGTCATGTAGCTGAATACAACAAAGACAATATGGGACAAAATTATTCTAAGTTATGAAGGTGATGCAAAGGTAAAAAGTGCTAAACTCCAAACTCTCAGAATTCAATATGAGAATCTAAAAATGGATAATGAGGAGAGCATTGCCAATTTCTTTTTACGTCTTGATGATATTGTAAATCGTATGAGAAATCTGGGAGAAAAAATAACCGAATCTACTTTGGTTGAGAAAGTCCTAAGATCACTAACGACAAAAGTTGAGTCAAAAGTCTCTGCTCTTGAAGAAAAGCATGATCTTCAAAATCCTACTATGGTGCAACTTCATGGCATACTAACTGCATATGAAATGAGAAAAGGAGGACCATCTGAAGTCAAAGAAGCAGTCTTTAGAACCTCTAAAAAAGTGAAGGAAGTACAAAAAACAGAAGGATCATGATATATCTCAGAAGAATATGAGATAAAATTTGTAAAGAAACTTCAACTTGGCACAGGACGGTTCAGAGGTAAGCTTCCTTTCAAATGTTTTGATTGTGGAATATTTGGTCATTATGCTGCTAAGTGTCCTTATAAATAAACACATAAAAAAGGGAAGGAAGTAGAAAAAAGGAATAAGAATCGTTTTAGCACTAGAAATATTTACTATACTCATGAAGACAGTGATGGGTTATCTGATAATGAGGAAGAATGTGAACAAGATCTTAGACTTATCATGGCATTTGAAAAAGAATCTAGAGAAGAAAAGGATACTTTTGTGGATGCTCTAGAATACAGTGATTTTCTTGATGAAAACAATAAACTCAAAATCTGCTTAGAAGAGAGTAAAATAACCATAGAAACTCTAAAAAATCAGCTTGAAGAAAAAGAGAAACACAATGAGAAATTAGAATGTGAAGTAGTAAGTCTAAGAAAAGAACTTGAGAAAGTAAAGACTCTGAATCTTAGATTTGCTAAAGGATCTGAAACCTTAGATGAGATTATCAAGGTACAATGTTCTCCTCTTATAAAGACAGGTCTTGGATATATCGGAGAATCTTCTCAAGCTTCAGCACCAAATTATCTAAAAGCAGTTACAGCTGGTTTACAACATGCTGCCACTCAGCAAGGGAATAAAGAATCTTTACAGGTAAAGCATGATCATCTCAATTCAAGAACACTAACAAGAATGTCTTTCAAAGAAACACCAATCAACAGGTAAATTCAAGTAGAAGATTTTATGATCGCAGAAATTTCTTCTTCAATGGACAATGTTTCTCATGTCACAATTTTGGTCATAAATTTGTTCAATGTGTTGCATATAAAACCATCATGACAAGAGAAGCAAGAAAGAAAAGGATTGATATTGAAACAAAGAAGAATACTTATAAAAAAATTTCTCCTCTTCAAAATGAAGTTGAATGTGCTTATTGCAATAACTTTGGCCATGAAGAATCTGAATGCAGGAGCAAAGTTCAGCCAAAAGAACATGTTCCTTCAAGCTCCAAAGTATGGAAAAAGAAGGAATTATAGGTTGAAAATTGTGGCATAGCGTTATTTGCAGAAGATGAAGAAAACCAATGGTACATTGATAGTGGATGCTCAAGACACATGACAAGTGATAAAGACAAACTTCTTGCATATAGTGCTCTAGAAAAGGAAAAGAATGTTACATTTGGAAATGATACTCCTGCGATCATTAAGGGAAAAGGGTCTGTTTTTCTAAAAGAAAAAGTGAAAGCTAATGAAGTCATGTATGTGGATGGATTAAAGCATAACTTGTTAAGTGTAAGTAAAATGTGTGATCAAGGAACTGAAGTTGTCTTTAGTTCAAAAGAATGTGTGGTACGTGATCTTGATACAGGTAAAGCAATTATAAAAGGAAAAAGAACTCCAAACAACCTGTATATATTGAAGAACTGCAAAGAACAATGTTATTTGAGTAAATCTTCATAAAATTGGCTATGGCATAGAAGGTTGGGGCATCTGAGCTTCTCTAAAATCAACAAATCAAGCAGACTTAAAGCTGTTCGTGATCTTCCCAATATTACTCTACCTGAAAATATCATATGTAAATCTTGCCAATTCGGTAAGCAAACCAGAGTACAATTCAATGCCAAGGAAGGATCATCAAGTAAGCCTCTTGAACTCATTCATACTGACATATGTGGACCTATGAGGAAAAATTCACCACGTGGTGAAGAATACTATATCTTATTCATTGATGATTTCTCTAGAATGTGTTGGATTGGGCTGCTTAAACACAAAGATGAAGCATTTGAGAAATTTCAGATCTTCAAAGCACTATTTGAGAATGAATTAGATCTAAAAATCAAGTGTCTCAGATCTGATCGAGGAGGAGAATATACATCAGATGAATTCCTTGAATTTTGTGAACAACATGGCATAAAAGACAGTTTTCTGTAGTTGGCACTCCACAACAAAATGGTGTTGCAGAAAGAATGAATAGAACAGTTCAACAAATGGCTAGAGCTATGCTTGATGATTCCGGAACACCTGACACATTTTGGGGAGAAGCAGCACATACAGCAGTAAACATTCTCAACAAGGCACATGTTCATGTAAATAGTGATAAAACTCCATATGAAATTTGGTATGGTAATCCTCCCACTATAAAGAATTTTAGAATTTTTGGAAGCAAATGCTTCATCAAGAATAATGATGAAAAACTTGGCAAGTTTGAACCCAGAGCAGATGAAGGGATATTTCTTGGATACTCCTCTAGGAGTAGGGCCTATAAATGTTACAATAAAAGACTTCGGAAGATTGTTGAATGTATTGATGTTGTTATTGATGAGTCTTCTGCAGCTCCAAAAGAAGAAAAGCAAACTAAAGATGAAGATGATGATGACACATATCCTTCTACATCAAATAGTAATGATACAAACAGTGAACCCAGTGAAGAACCCGAAGATGGATTGTCTGAAAAGGCTCCCTCCAGATATGTTCAAAAGAATCATCCAGAATCTCAAATTTTGGGAGAAAAGGGATCAGGTGTACAAACAAGAAGGACTCTTGTGGGATCTTCTAGCAATCTGGAATTTCTGTCCACTATTGAACCTCACAGTGTTAGTCAAGCTAGCAAAGATAAATTTTGGATTCAAGCCATGAATGAAGAGCTTGATCAAATTGAAAAGAATCACACTTGGGAATTAGTACTAAGACCTCATGACAAAAATGGTCATTGGAACTAAATGGATATTCAAAAACAAGTTAAATGAGAATGGGGATGTTATAAGAAATAAAGCTAGACTTTTTTGCAAGGGGTATGCTCAACAAGAAGGTATAGACTTTGAAGAAACTTTTTCTCCTGTAGCCAGACTTGAAGCCATAAGAATTTTTCTTGCTTTTTCAAGCTTCCAACAAATCAAAGTTTATCAAATGGATGTTAAATCTGCTTTTCTCAATGGTTATCTAGAAGAAGAAGTTTATATAGAACAACCAGAAGGATTCATTTTGGGAAATGATGAAAAACTTGTTTGTAGACTTAAAAAGGCTCTATATGGTCTCAAATGAGCTCCAAGGGCATGGTACTATCGTCTTGACAAATATCTTCATCAACAAGGATTCTCAAAAGGGTCTGCTGATAGCAACTTATACACAAAAACTAAAAATGAAAAATTATTGATTGTGGTTGTATATGTTGATGATATCATTTTTGAAAGTAACGAAGAGTCTGTGAGTCAGAAATTTGCTTCTGATATGCAGCAAGAATTTGAAATGTATTTACTTGGGGAACTAACATTCTTTCTTGGATTGCAAGTGCAACAAGCAACAGATGGCATTTTCTTATCACAAGAAAAATACCTTAAGCAAATCCTGAAGAAGTATGGCATGGAAGATTGAAAACCTGTAAGTACACCAATGATAACTGGATGTAATCTCAGTTCTAGTGATGATTCCCCCACGGTGAATCAACCAGAATACAGATCTATGATATGAAGTCTACTTTATCTCACTGGGACAAGACCAGACATTATGCATGCAATTGGGATTGTTGGATGATTTCAAGCCAATCCAAAAGAGTCTCACCTTCAGGCTGTGAAAAGAATATTCAAATATCTACAAGGAACTCAAGATTTTGGACTATGGTATCCAAAGAATGCTGATCTTACTTTTCATGCATACACTGATGCAGATTGGGCTGGAAGTGTTGATGATCAGAAAAGCACTAGTGGTGGTGCATTCTATATGGGGCCCCGATTAGTATCTTGGTTTAGTAAGAAGAAAATCTCTATTTCCTTATCCACAATAGAAGCAGAATATGTGGCTACAACATCATGTTGCACTCAACTTCTCTGGATGATGCAAACCCTACAAGACTTTCAAATCAAATGTTCACCTCCAATCTCCATTATGTGTGATAATACAAGTGCCATCAGTATCTCAAAGAATCCTGTTATGCATTCCAAGACCAAGCACATTCCCATCAAATATCACTTCTTACGTGAACAAGTGCTTGAACAAAAGGTGAAATTAGAGTATGTTTCCTCCAAAGAACAAGTTGCTGATATATTTACCAAACCTCTACCCAGGGAAGCGTTCGAATATCTCAGACAGAAACTAGGAGTAGTCTCTGCCATTCAGAGGACCAGGTCTACTTAAATACAGAAGATTAAATTGGGTATGAGGTGTTGTTGGGCATCTCTAAATGCACAGACTAAGGGGGAGCATTGGTCATGTGAAAAGAATGCTTTGTTGGCATACTAATTATTTGTTGTAGTTTGATCTCATTGTATAAGTCATTTTTGTTATGTCATCAAATACTATGTTTGAATATGCAGCATGATCTGAGGGGGAGCATGGTATTATCAGTACAAAGGATCTCGATCAACCCTTTGCCATTGATGTCAAAGGGGGAGGAAAAGCGAAGCAGGGCTTCTATAAGACAAATAGAGGAAGAGTATTGCGAAGGAAGAATATTGCCATCAATGCCAAAGGGGGAGATTGTTGGAATATTTTCATTGATGGAAAAGGCTTTGGCTACAAAGGAGCATCTAATCAGAAGAACAGAGGAAGTATCGATCAAAGAGCAGAGACAAGAAGAGACAGAGTAGGAAGAAGGGAAGTCGAGGCGTAAAAGAGGAGATATGTTGGAAAATTTCCTGTTCGGATTCTTAGGGTATGATTTGGAACAATAAAACATGGTATGGCAACTGTACATTGGTGCTTGTGGAACCAGAATGGAGCATGAAGAGGCGAAACCACGAATCAAGAATGAATTTAAGGTTGCAAAGGGAATCTGGTGTGAATTTCTTGTGTTATATATTATGGATATGATCCCTGTTACGAAGATTTCATTGAACTCGTGTCAAGCCTCAATAAACAAAACAATGATTTAATCTGTTGATGAAGAGCGCAAGCGATGTCACAATAAATAAGGAATGAAGCCCCTGCAATGTTAATCTATCTGTTCATCGCATTAACTAACGGAAGTCTTCATGAAAAATTGTGATACAGATTAGTCAATTTACAATAATTGAGCAGGGGGAGTGGAACCTTGAGCGAAGAAGCCAGAACCTTATGAGAGGAATAGTAATGAAAGTTTCTGGTTTTTATCGCACTACTCTCGACGGGCAAGCGGTATTCAAGAGGTTGGGAGCGATTCCATATAGTGCTCGACACGCGTCCCTGTACGACTTCACAAAACCACTTTTCATCGCGTGTTATAGTTCGACCCAGGACGCCCAGTGATATCATTGAGCACCGTTGATTTGGGAAGGGGTCATTAGACGGTCATCATTTGCTGAAGGTGCACGAATATTAGCACGGGTACGGTGGGCCATCACACGTTAATGTTCGGCATTGGAGGTCGAGCGATATGAATATACGTCGTTGATCTAGAAGCTTGCTAATCTAACGGTGATCAGACACTGGACTTGCGCAAAATTTACTTATGGTACCGTGCACGTATTGGATTGGCTATTGGCTATATATGTGGGCCCAGGGTCAAAGGTTTATCGTAAGATTAATTTACTTGGAAGCATTGGATATTTCTATAAATTCCGAAGGGTTAAACTTTAGATATAAGGCTTGGGAATTCAAAAGTTGTAAATATATTCATTTGTCAATTTCTTTAAAATTGATAAATAAATTAAAAAGAGATCAAAATCCCCGTGGGATAAACTAAAAGAAATACTGACAGAAGAATACCATTAGCGGTTCGTGGTTTTGACTCATGGTTTTAATAAAGGAAAAACTATATAAGGAGAAGAAAAATAGAGAACGAGGTGTGCATAGTAAGGGTTGTGTACAAAAAATTTCTCCAAGGAATATCTGTATGGGCGAGCTCTGTTCTTAACTGATAAATCTGAAACTACGATGCACCCATGGATAGAATGATCTGACGATGATGAATCTCTGGTTTTGAATGACAGACGAAATAATGAAGAATTAGTGTGAGTGTACTGAATGAATAAATCTGGTGGCCTGCAAGGTATGTCATGTGGAAACTGGTGGATCCAGTATGAAAATTGATGAAACGTGGTCCGCAGTGGTGCCGAGGGTCGAAGCCTTCAATGAGGGGGTTCTAGCTCCCTTCCAGTGGTAGCTGGTAAACAAGAGCAGGGGGTAGTAACTCCCTTCCAGGGAAGGCTGGTAAACGAGAGTAGGGGGTAGTAGCTCCCTTCCAGGAGAGGCTGGTAAATGAGAGAAGGTTGTAGCCTTCTGTAGGTGGGTGTCTGTGTGCTGGTATAAGTCTGCACCAACATATATTGTAAGAATTTTTCTCTATAATAAATATTGAAGACTGAGATTACAACAACGGTGGTTTTCTCCCGAATTGGGTTTCCACTTTAAATCCTGGTGTTCATATGTGTTGTTTATGTTTGATGGTTTGTTATGTTATTTCTGTTCATTCTTAATGCTTATCTGATGCAATGCTCTAAGTAAAGACATAATAAGAAAATCTGGACATACATGTTGGATGCAGTACTGTAACACATGGTCTTAATAGAAAGAAAAGAAAAATTGTTCAGCCCTAAATATTGATTCACCCCCCCTCTCAGTATTTTTCCCAATAGAGCTGGCCACTCAGGATGTATATAAAGGCCAAATCTTGAAAGCATTAAATTTAGGAGAGAACAGTGACACTGTAAATGTGAGTGATGATCAACCTACCCTTCTGTTTCATCCAAAAATGGAAGGAAAGTTTCAGGAAGGGGTAGTGCCCCCTTTTTATATAAGTCTTAATATCCATGATAAGATTCTCCACAATGCAATGCATGATTTTGGGGCATCACACAACTTGATGCCTAAAGTAGTGATGGAAAGAATAGGGCTAGATATAACCTGTCTCTATAAAGACCTATATCCGTTTGACTCTAGCAGAGTAAAGTGTCTTGGCCTGATCAAAGACCTGTGCATGAGCCTTACCCAGATTCCAGCAAAATTTATGGTCATGGATGTTGTTGTGGCAGATGTGCCACCCAAGTATGGCATGTTATTATCAAGATCATGGGGAGCCAAGCTGCAAGGAACAATGCAGATGGATGGGGCTTATGCCACAGTTCCTGTTTTTGGCCAATTTAGAAGACTATACAAGGAGGCACAAATGAAATTCTTGGTTAGTAGCCCCGAAAAGCCTGAAAATTCCCCTTTATACTATATACATATAGACCTTGACTCCTTCATCCTGTGTAATGATGAATCCTCAAAAGGGTCAGAGTCCAAAAACAGAGATACAAACAAGGAAATAGAACCCCGGACTTTAACATAATGGCTACTCTAGACTCAGAGGAGAATGATATAGGAAAATCTGAATAGTGCACTGAAACGAAAACTCAAAGTGAACCAGAAAAAGAATGTAGTCAACTGATTAGTCACCCTTCAAAAACACATACACCACACAAAGAACAAAATGATGATAAACCCAAGAATGAAACCTGATGGGAAATGAATTTCGATTGGTCATGCACCAAGAGAACTGTTGGGGCAGGAGTATGGATACATAACATATAGAGTGGTTACGCAGAGAGCCATGCATGTAACCTGTACTTCAAATGTACAAACAATATTGCGGAGTACGAGGCTCTTATCCTAGGCTTGAACCTGTTGAGAAAATTAGGAGCTCGTAGGATAACTATGCATGGGGATTCTGAGCTGATCATTAAACAGGTGAATGGTGAATATACAAAAAAACATCCTAGACTAAGGGAATATAGGAATGATGCTATGGATCTATTGAAAAATTTTGTGGAATAAGATCTGGTGTTTGTCCCTAGAGGTCAAAACGAAATTGCAAATGGACTAGCCTGCATGGCTAGTTCGTATCATAAACCTCTAGTGACCAACAAATCATCATTCAGACCAAATTTAGACCTGCAGTGTCGGATAATGAAAAATATTGGCAGGTCTTCGAGGGCGATAAACAGATTGAAGATTTCCTGATAGGCAGAAATGAGTTTGAATTTTCTGATTCAGACTCCAAATCTGACAGTAGCTGCCTAAGTGAAGAGTCCTCAGATGAGGAATAAACACCCTGTAACATATAAAAAAACACTTTAAATGAACAGATTGGAAATCCAAATGAAAAATGTGAAAACGCAGATAGTGAAGAAGTAGAGGTGTTGCAGACCAAAGATAAGAACATACCCTGAGGTCTGGCACCTTTAGAAGACCTTTTTGACTTTGATGATGCATCAAAAAAGCCCACTATTGAACATGCAGACTCTGATGTGGAGGAATGAAACATAGGGACTGAAGAGAAACCCAAGATGATCAAATTGGCTAAGTCCCTGCCTGCAAACATGAAAAGGAAATACATTGACTTATTCAAGAAATTCATTGATGTGTTTGCTTGGAGTTATGAAGAATTAAAGGCCTATGACACAAACATCATACAACATAAAATACCCTTGAAAGAAAATCAGAAGCCCTCCACACAAAAACTTTGCAGAATAAACCCAAAACAATTACCTGCAGTGGAAAAAGAGATTAAGAAAATGTATGAGGCAGGTATAATTGTGCTTGTGAGGTTCTCTGAATGGGTATCAAACCTAGTGGCTGTGAGAAAGAAAATAGGGGAGATCAGATTGTGCATATATTTCAGGAATCTTAATAGAGACTCACTCAAAGACAATTACCTTTTGCCAAAAATGGAAGATATTCTTCAGAGGGTAGTAGGTTCTAAAAGGATCTCCCTGCTAGATGGTTTTTCAGGTTACAACCAAGTCTTAGTAATCCCAGAAGACTAACTCAAAACGGCCTTTACCACTCCATGGGGCACTTTTATGTATGTAAATATGACTTTTGGACTGATGAACGCTGGTGAAACCTTCCAAAGAGAAATGGACATAGCTTTTTCAAATGAAATAGGACACTTCATTGTCATCTATCTGGATGACATAACAGTCTATTCCAAGACTGAGGAAGAACACCTAGAACACCTGAGAAGAGTGTTTGAAAAATGTAGAAGGTTTGGTTTGTCATTGAATCCTAAAAAGACTATATTTGGGCCACAAGAAGGAAAGCTTCTGGGCCATATCATATCTGAGAAAGGGATTAGGATAGACCCACAAATATTTTAGGGAATACTACAAATCACACACCCGAGGAACATCAAAGAGTTACAGTCCTTCATTGGGAAAATCAACTTCCTAAGGAGATTTATTCCCAACTTAGCTGAACACCTTAGGAATATGACTAACATGCTGAAGAAAGGTGTAGGAGTTAAGTAGACTGTTGAAGCTAAGAAATATTTTGAATCAGTTAAACTTGCACTCACCCAGGCTCCTATCCTAATCAGCCCAGATTTCTCAAAAGATTTCCTGATTTTTTCATTTGCCTCCAAGCATACGATAGTTGCAGTTCTGCTGCAGAAAAATCTAGAGGGAATGGAATAGCCCATTTCTTTTTTCAGCAAAACACTCAAAGACACACCTTTGAAATACAACAGTATGGAAAAATAGGCCTATGCTTTGGTTCAGGCCTTGAAAGACTTTAGGGTGTACATATTGCATTCCCACACCATAGCCTATGTACCCAACATAGTGGTTAAAGACATGTTGTCCCAAGACCTAGATGGGAAGAGGGGCAAATGGATTGCTGTGATCTTAGAGTATGACCTTCAGATAAAACCCACCAAACTGATTAAAGGTCAGGGCTTAGCTCAACTAATAGTTGAATCAAATCAACAAGACCTTGATATTAACATGGTAAATACCTTGGATGAGCACCAAGGATTACCCGATCCCACTGTTGAAGAGAAGTTTCAGAGCTGCCCTTGGTATTCTGACATTTTGTATGTGCTTACACACCTAAATGCCCCTCGTGAACTATCAAAGACCAAGGCCAGATTCTTAAAAATGAAGGCCAAAATTTATTGTATTATGAATGAATGTTTATACTGGAAGAATGAAAATGGCCTATTTCTTAAATGTTTGCCTGAATATGAAGCAAAAAAGATTAAACAAGAATTCCATGCAGGAGAGTGTGGAGGTCACCTGAACTAGAAAGCCACCACAAAAAAAATACTCAGAGTTGGCTACTATTGGCTCACACTCTTCAATGATATCCATCAGATGATAATTGTCTGCCACAAATGCCAGATTTTTGAAGGCAAAAGAACACTCCTCCCCTTACCTCTACAACCCATCACTGTTGAAGGTCCCTTTATGCAATGGGGCCTAGATGTCATAGGATAAATTTACCCCGCTTCTTCTACACAACACAAATGGATCTTAACAACCACAGATTACTTCACCAAGTGGATAGAGGCCATACCTACTAGGAATACCACAGATTCAGTCATCATTAGGTTCCTAGAAGGTCATATCCTCTCTCGGGTTGGCTGCCCAAGGAAAATAATCATTGATAATGCTGTCGCTTTTGGATCCAAGAAAATGGTTGATTTTTGTCATAGGTATCAAATAGCACTTGGTCATTCAACTGCCTATTATCCTCAAGGTAATGGTTTAGTTGAATCATCAAACAAGAGCCTAGTGACCATCATCAAAAAGCTGGTAGAAGAGAACAAAATGTCATGGCATAACAAGTTAGTGCATGCCCTGTGGGCTAAGAGGCTTACAACAAATAACTCCATTGGCATGTCATCATACCAGCTTATCTATGGAATAGAGGCAGTGTTTCCAACCAGCCTTGGGATACCAGTGATCAAACATGTTCAAGAGATACAAACAAAAGAAGACAGCATGGTGAGGAGAATAAACCAGACAATTCATCTCCAACAAACAAGGGAAGAGGTCTATAACAGAGCTGTGAAAGTTCAGGAGAACATAAAGAAGTTGTTTGACAGAAGAACTAAGGCCTCTAATTTCAAAATTGGAGATAAAGATCTGAAGTGGGACTCAAGGAGAGAGGACAAAGGAAAGCACGGAAAGTTTGATAGTTTGTGGCAAGGTCCCTACATCCAGGCCATTGTGGGTCCAAATGCCTTTTTTCTACAAGAATTAGATGGTACCGAGCTGTTTGGGGGTCTTGTCAATGGCAGGATGCTCAAACATTACTTCTGTTGATTTCCAATTTCCAGTTTCCATTTCCATTGTACATACCATTGCAGTGTTTGTTTTCAAGAATAAGAGAAAATGTTCCAAAAAAAAAAAACAGAGAAAAGGAGAGGTTTAGACATGCTCAAAACATGGACCTCTGAAGTGCAAATATTGGCTCTAATATGATCAAAACCTGAGCCAAAGAAAGTGAAGATAGCTGGTTCAAAGATGCCCAAAACCTGGACCAGCAAAGAAGAAAAGAGTCAGCTCTAACAAGCCCAAAACCAGAGGTGAAATAAAAAAAGGGAAAGTGACTCTAACAAGCTCAAAACTTGAGTCACAAAAGAAAGAAGGATGCTTCAAACTTCAAATTTCAAGCTTTCACAGTTTTTTTTTCAATTTTCTGCAAGTTTCTGTCCATGTGCAACTATCTTTACGCCTTGGATCCACAACAAACTATACTGTCTGATCCCAGTTTGACTGTTTTTAAATTTCTGTTGTAGAATATAAAGAAGAAATCTGCTGGATAGTTTAATCCCAGCAGATGTTAGAATAGGTAGAGAAACATGTGAGGCCAACAGTTTAATCTGGTCTCATGGAGTAATAAGGATAGAAATAGAATAGGTTTATTTTCTTGTTTGTAAAAAATAAAAATATGTAAAGGGTCTGCTAGTTCAAATGCACCCTAGAAGAAAAAATGCTAGGATTGTAGGTTGTGTAGGCAGATTGTTTGGGAATGTTTTTGCTGATCTATCATATTTGTGGCAGCTGAAAATCAAAGAAGAAAGGTGGCCCAAGCAGTAGGCATCTGGCCTACACCAAAGATCTATTCTCTGAATTCTTGACTCCTTCAAGAAGAAGCCATCCCCATGTGGAGCCACTGTTAGCCCCCTATAAATTACTTGACAGGCAAGCAAGGGGATAATCTGTTTTATAAGCCTTCAAGGAATGCATTTCTCTTGAAAAAACACATCATCCTTCAAGCATTTTCATGTTCCCTACCTTTGATAAATTCCCTCTACTGACTCCCTTTATAAGGTCTCATTGATTGTAAAAAATGTACTCCAAAAAGCCTACATTTACCCTTGTACCCCTGCAGAATTCCTCCCTTAGTCCCTCTAAATCCTCCCAAAATCCCCTTTAAATTCTGCATTCACCCCTTGTTTGGTCTCAAAAACCCCTCATTACCTTTACCGTTACCCTTTATGGCCTCAAATTGCAGTGATAAAGGTTAAAAAACCCACATGTTGACATATATGGGTCTTAGCCCCCTGCAGGCCAGCCCCATTAACGTTTCCCCTCCACGTGACCTAGTGTCGAGACCAGGCGCCAGGGCGAAAGGTGCTTATTGAAAATGTATATCGGGCGTGGTTAAAACAGTCGATCTGTATAGATCAGACGGTCATCGCGATCCCACAGCGTCCACCATTCTACTTGTTCGTCACCCCGATCTTAGATCTGCCGTTCATTTAACCGTTGATCCGATGGCTCACAGTACACCCGTCTTGGTGGCCCCCTCTATTCAGAAACCACCAGTTTCCATTGCACCACTTTTGAAGGATGGGAGGTTTTCCCCACTTCGGAGCGATTCCACTCATCAAACGACGTGTGGCAGTGGCACTGTTTGAAAACCGCCCCCCCATCGCGCGTTATTGTTCGGCAGAAGACACGGAGCGATATGCATATTAGTCGTCCAATCTGGGGCTCCCCATCCAACGGTGATCACTCCATGAAGTTGCGCCAAGGTTAACCAAAAGCATTCGTACCCCTGGCCCACTGTCCATCGCCCTCCAACGTGTTTTCCACCATCGATCTCCGCCAGAAATCGAACGGCCCAGATCAAATGCACGCCTGCCCACTAACCCCATACCACCACGTGATTTTTCCACGTGTGTTTGTCGTTTCTTGTCAGTCCCCTATATAATTTCATTCCAAGGTCAAAGTTTAATGTTTTTCATTGGAATTTCAATTTCGACGTCGCCCAGTGCATTTTTCACCGCTACACGTTTTTCCTCCATAATATCCTCTGCATGCATCGTCGTCCACCGTGTCATGTCGTCGTTTCCGCAGTCATCCACATCACCCTCTCCATGCACGGTTTTCTTAATTTTTTCCCGTGTTTTGCAGGGTTATAGGCAGGCAAAAAACCTCCATGATTCATATGCACTATTGTAAAGGCACAGTGCATAGAAGGAGCTTAATTTAGAGCCTGATTTTACAGAAAAATGTCTGGAGAGGTGTCTGCATTGTAAATTTCATCAAAGGACAGAGTCTAAACTCTGCGAAACCTCTTCGGCGCCATTAAAAGTGCAAATTTCACCGACAGAGACAGGAAATGGAGCAACAGAGAGTTTAAGGCACGAAAATGAAGATCTTTGAGACTTAACTCAGTGGTTTAGAGGAAAAGTACCAGATTGAAGACATCATGGAGCACACAGAGGGTACAGCAAGCAGAAATTTATGTATATCACGGTTTTGAAATCAGCAGAATGTTTTCCCCATAAAGGACAGAGGGCCCATGCAGCTTTCATCCTATTCCATGTTCTAGAGAGATTTTCCAGCCGTAAGAACAGTCCTGTCCTACTAGAGCATTTGATTCATAGTATGGCAGACCCTAGCATCATTCTTTTACTTTTTGTTTATTCACCAGAAGTACTACAGAGTGCTGCAGCAAAGTACACCAGAGATATACTAGAGTAATTGGAACCTGAAGAAGACCACTCTTGTATCAAAATAGTGCCAGAGATAAATACACAGGGTTCAAACAGAATGGTCTTCGACCCTCTTTATTTTCTGAGTTTAATGCTTCATTTAGTGTTTCACCTACCTTCTCTGCTCCACTTCAGCTATAAATTCATGAAAAAACTCTTTGTAAAGGTTGTGGATCAGTTATCAGAGAATTGCAAGCTGTTTCTTTTGAGACATAGTCTTTGTGTAAAGTAGTAAGATAGGCTGAGGAAGATGTTTTCTGAATGAGTATCCAACTATTGGCAATGTTGTACTTCACTGGTGTTGTTGTTTAATATGACAAGCACATTTCTTTGGATCCTGATCTAAAGAAGCGGTGATGTTTTTCTATATTTGTATTTGTGTTTAACTTGTATTTCGTTTCATTTCATTTCTACTGGCTTGCATCAGAAATCTGGCATAGGATTTATCCTTGTTAGGTACCCTATGTTTCTACTCTCCTTGCCTTTGATGTTTTCTAATAAATGTGTTATCTAAGAATTGATTTCAGTTGATTTAACCAGCGTAGTGGATGTTATTTCCTGCTAGCTGATGTATGAATTAAACGAATCTGTTCTTAGATGTTCTTGTTAGGATTTAGCTAGAAGATTTGGGAACACTGGGGATTAGTGTTATCCCTGTCCACTAGGATCCTTGTACGACCAACTGGCCTTTCTAAGATCCCTCAAGCTGGAGGCCGAAGCATTGAGAGTTAAAAGTCTCTCTCTAATCTTAGGTCTTTAACTTTCTGTTCTAAACCTCTATTATTCCTCCTCCCCTACCATTCCATATCACAATATCATCTTTAAGATCCAATGTTTTAGATGACTAGCCCAACTGAAAGCCTGCATATTGAATAGCAAGTAAACCATTTCCTAACTCCATTGCGCAATGGTCTTGAATGCTCCCTAGAATACTTCACCTCTGCCTAAATCCTCTTTTCTCATCCTTGTCTTACATTGAACCCTTCTTTCCTGATAACTAGCAACCAAACAAACAATCAAACAAACATACCTTGTGCCTATAACTAGCCTAACATCTTAACACTGAGCTTCACAGTCATATACCTTTGACATATCATAGAGAGATCCCTCTCTGGACCCAGGAGGGCTAGATCCTGAGGTCTAAAGTGGTTTTATGTTGTCTCATCTTTTGGTATTGCCAATCTGGCCAAAACGTATAGCCTAAAATAAACCCTAATCAACAAACAAGTTCACATATTTCAATCTACTAGAGAGATCCCTCTCTGAATCCATGAAGGCTAGGTCCTTGGATTCTAAATATTGGTTTGATGTTACCCCTATCCATTTGTATCCCAGTCAATCTAGAAATACCTGGGTGTCCCACTCATTAACAAAACTTTAGCCAAAATAAATTGGGAACCCCAAATCTCTAAGCTGAAAAAAAAAATTCCAACTCGACCTTCCACTTCCTTAACCTCTTAGGTAGACTGGTTCTTGTTTGCTCTGTTCTTCAAGACATGCCTCTGTACCAGATATCTGCCATAGTTGCCCCTAGATCCATATCTAATGAAATTAGAGAAATAAAAAGAGACTTCCTCTGGAAAGGTAAAGCTTACAATGGAAAATGGGCCCTGGTGGCTTGGGAGATAATTTGTGCGCCCAAGAAAGATGGTGGTCTTGGTCTCACAGATTTGGACCTTCTCGAAAAGGTCATGGACGCCAAAACCTGGTGGCATTGGATCACCATTCCCACCACCCCTTGGGCAAAGCTCTAGAAGGCTAAGTATTCCCCCTCTCAGCCTCTAGACTCCTTGATAAGACTCTTAGGCAATCTAAAGGGCCCGCCCATCTGGAATTAGGCTTGTGACAACCAATCCATCATCCAAAATTAGTGCTTCTGGAAAATCTGCAACAGAGAAAATGCCCTATTTTGGGAGGATGTGTGGGAGAAACATCCCTAACTCAGCACTGGTATCTCCCTCCCAATAAGAAGGCAAATGGAAAATCTTAGTAAAAATGTGGTAAAAGACTTATGGAAAGCTACTCAAAATTCAGACTAGAGGGAGTGGTTGGATCTCAAAGAGCTGACACAAATCCATCACCACCAGTTCGTGGCAACTCTGGAAGAAGAATTAAATAAAAGATAGATTCAAAGAGAAGAGGGACTGGATAGACTTCTATGGGGCACCAATGCGACAGGGCATTTCAACATAAAAGAAGATTACAATCTCCTTCAGAATCCTGATCCCACTCAACAGGATGGAAAGTGGAAAAGGCTTTGGAACAGGAATAATTGGCTGAAAATTTCTCTTTTTCTATGGTTAGTGATGCACAAGAAAATACTAACTTGGGACAATCTGCAAAAGAAGGGTTTCATTAGCCCTTTTGTTTGCACGCTATGTTACACCAAATCTGAGACAACCAATCACCTGCTCAATGACTGCCCTTTTGCCTCCAATATCTGGAATTGGATCCCCCTTATCTTCAAGGCCTCTGATTGCAATCCCTCCTCCATCCTCTCTTCCCTGGATGAATGGCACCCATCCTTTTCCTCACAACCTCTCATCAAGCTGGCTTGGAACCTGCTCCCAGGTATTATTTGTTGGGTTCTCTGGAAAGAGCAAAACTCTCACATCTTCAAAAATAAGGCTTCCAAAGTAGAAAAACTCCTTCATCTAAGCACACGCTACATGAATCTGTCTCCATAGCTGTGCTCTCAGACCCCCCCTCCCCACCATCCTCGGAGGACTGCAGAATCTTGTCCCTTCTCAATCTCCCCTCCCCTCCCCTCCTCCCTCCCAGTGCTGCCTCCCCTTCCTCCCCTCCCATGTCCATTTGGCTCCCTCTAGAACCCAATTTCTTCAAGCTCAATTATGATGGTGCCTCCAAGAAAAATACATGCACGGCCGAATTTGGAGGGGTCTTTCACAACCATCAGGGCTCTATCCTTTGGGTTTATTTTGGAAACATAGGTCACACTACCAACAATGCCATGGAGATTCAAGCATTAGCTCATGGCCTGGAAATTGCTAGACTTAATAACTTCTAGCCTCTCCTGGTAGAAGGTGAATCCACTCTCGCTAGCTAAGATTGTTAGAAACTGTAGCAAAAGCGCATTGTCTAGTAGTTCTTAGAATGCTGGCGCATTAGAAAACTTCTTCTAAGGATCAAAGAAAGTATTGACGAGGCCAGAGGTATCTCCTTCTTGGTGGTTCGTAGAGAGGCCAACAGACTGGCAGATTGCCTCGCAAACCAAGGAGTGAATGGCTCCAACAAACTCTCCTCTATGGATTGGGATTCTACAAGGGAGCCAATGGTTAAAACCGCCTACCTCCATATCAATTTCCAAGATCTTCAACAATATTGTTCACCTTCTTCATCGATGTCCCCTCCCATCAGTAGTTGTCATCATGACCAAACATTCCACCTCCCTTCTCATGAATGAACGCTACGACGGATCTCCATCAAAATTCCCACCCTAGTACTATCCCACTCCTGGAAATTACTCCATCCATGATTTCACTTACTCTTCAGGCATGCGCTCTAGTTTTTCCCCTAGGCCTTTGTCCCTCTTGAAGGCCTTCTTAAATCCCCTCACCCCTACCCTCTTCCCTCACAATTTAGTCACGGTTGGCTTCCTTGAGAGGTCTCTCTTCTCTATTAGCTGTCATCCCCCTACCCCCTCGCCCCATCTCCATTTCTGCCTTGCCTCCCTGGTCCTGCGTCGCCATCATCCCCCTCCCCCAACTCGTCGGGGTCGCTAGGCTTTCTAGGTAAGCCACTCCTGCCAACCGGTCATGCACGTTGAAACCTTTGCATGGAATATCGCTCACAATTTCGTTCATATCACACCCTAGGATGTGTACAGGAAAATTAATGATATGGAAATGGAGTCCTACACCTGCCACAGAGCCATTCCTTCGGAGGTCGTGGATAACACTCTTCATAGGATCCCTGATCTAGGCCTCACCAGAAACCGTGAAAACTTATACAGATGAGCCATCGACTTGCACTGGCACACAAAGAAGCTCTTGGCTATCACTCTGCAGGAACAACATAACACCATCAAGGAGCTAGAAAGAAAAAGTTACTATCTGTTTGAAAGGTTTGTGGCATGGGTGAAGGAGGTCCACCATTTGTGTTTCATAGACCACAATTCTCCCCACTATGCCATGCTAAAGCATAGCTCAATGATGCATCATCAACATCGTCATCAGCAGGGTCCCAGGATCAAAGAGGAGGCTCCTCCCAAAGATGCTAATTAGGAAGCTGGTCCTTCCTCGCTCCACTGCTAGTTCCTCAACCCAGAGGAAGTCACCCCGGACCGACCAATCAGCGTTGACGACTAACTCAATGATGATGAGGAAGTTTATCTCTCCTCTGGGTCTTAGTTTCTCTGAGCTTATCCTATTTTTCTATTTCTCTATGTACCTCTCTCTGTATATGAGACCTAAAGGTATTTTTTCTAGAACCTCCTGGTGTTTCAGTCTTTCTGGTTTTCTCCTGCTTTTTTACTTCTCCCCTCAGAAGTATTCTCCTGGAAACTCCTTCCCTGAGGAAGAGAACCATTTTGTGCTCAAGAACAAGCACGATATTCAGCCTTTTGAGGCTACAATGTAAATTTTATTTTTATATTAATGTGAATAGCTCCTCCTAACTTAAAAAAAAAAAAAAAAAAAAAAAAAAAAATGATTACATCATCACATTTTAGAGGGAAAAAAGAAAAAAATACTTCTTCAACTCCTATTTTCAACTTATCTCCAAAATTGTTTACTCAAATTTTGAGTGGGAGTACTCATTGGATGAAAAATTTAATTCCTCATCCAAGGAGTACCCATGTTGCATAATTTTTATGGATCCTGCTACCTGAAAAATGAGAAATACATGAAACACGTGATTGCAATCATGTGTTTTAATTTATTTCTAATTTTTGGTGTAGCAGAGTGCATCAAAGTTATGAAACATGCATAATCCTTGGATGTGGAATTAAATTTTTCATCCGAGTACTCCCACTCGAAATTTGAGTAAAAACTTTGGGAGATCAGTTGAAAATATGAGTTCAAAAAGTAGTTTTATTATTTTATTATTTTTAATATTTTTTTCCTTTTACTTAAAAAATGGTGAATCATCCCCCATGGTTGACATCATGACCTTGAATCCTATTGGTTCTTATAAATTTTACTTTTTTTGTATAGTTTTGTTAGGAGGCCCATTTTAGACCTCAAAATTAACCTTATGTCAAGTGTATGAAACTCAAGTGTATGATAATGAATTTAACTTTAGAAACAACCAAGTTAAAGGGAAATGATGATTCCCTTTGCTTCGTCTGAGGCACCGAAAATAAAGGAATTCTAGGACCAACATACATAGCCCTCTAGACCACACTCCTGGAATAAATCTGTTGAATTCAAGAGAAGAGGGCATGTCAGAGTTGAGGAAATGAAGAATCATCAACAAGTGCATAAGGGAACATAAAAAAGTGACTGATGGACTGACACAAGGAATTATGATGGAAGGTGCTGAGATGAGAGGTGGATGAATGACTTTCCTTTTCAGAGCATAATATGCATGTTTGACCTAGAAGTGACTGACTCAATTCCAGATGGGATGGTAAATTACTCAGATGGAGGCTTTTAAGAGATGGAACAATATAGATGAATTCCAAAATGAGAAAAATGGAATGAATGAGGTTCATATATGGATGGAATACTCTAATAGGACTTAATGGGATTCATCACAAACTCCATGAATGCAAGGATTAATCATCTAGGATGTTGTGAACAAGGGTGGCTTGATGATGCTATGACATGGGAGAGAACCAAGGGGGACTTTAAAAACATGGGTAAACAATGGATAGTCATGAAGAAAATTGACATATAAATCGATGAGTGCAAATGTAAAGTGGTCCCAAAGTACATGCGGCTCATATGAAGACATTCGGTTTTAATTGGTGAAAAAATGAAACCTCATCGTAAAATGGCTTCCAGGTGAACTGTAAAATTACCAGAAACAAAGGGACACCCATTATAAAACTTGGAGAGTGATTTCTAATGGTTTTAATGGTTCATTAAAATGATCTATGGTTTGGTTGTAATGGGCGATGAAAAAAATAGGGTTTTTCCTATAAAAGGGCATCTTTCCCCCAAATACAATTCATATTCAAAGTGAGTTGTTGGAAATTTGGAGAGATGGAGAAGGCCCTAAATCTTGTCAAAATCATAGTGGAAAAAACGACTGTCAAAATCAGGATCTACAAGTTGGAGTTAGGTAGCCTAACCTTACATGTCAATTTTGTTGGATTAGACTTTCATATTAGGTCCAGTTCACTATGGGAAACCTTTGATTCTCCTCATGGCAAAAATATAATTTTGGGTCCCTCTTCTATGCTTTCAAACGTAGAAAATGGGCTTATAAGTGCATGATCTGTAGTTTTGATGGAAAATTTTGCATTATGCGTTGAGAGGAAAAGCATGATTGGGGGTATCTGTTGAGATAAAGCTAACAACTATAAATGTATGTGTTTAACTACAAATAGTAAAAAAATAATGGTATTATGCATGTTTGGCAGAGATAAAGGTTGAATGGGGAGAAGGATGTTTGAAAACTCTTTGTGCTAAGATTTAGGGGAATTTGACAGTCAAAGGTGTGTTAGCTTGGTATGGAATTGTTATGTTCTTCGAGAATCCTTTGATGAGGGATGGTGAGTCCATTTTATCAATGATTATGAGATACTAAGACCCATATCAAAAGGCCTTTGTGATAGAGAGGCATAAGATTGAACTCATGATCGAGGACATATAGTTTTTTATAGGACTTCCCTCCTTAGAGGTGGTAGGGGAGATACATCCAGTGTTTCATCATAGGAGGCATATGGATGAGTTTGTGGATCATCATTACAGACATGGTGCTCATGAAAATGGAGAAACCACTCAGATCAGTGACTTAGAGAGGCTTGAGACATGGGATACAGTTGTAGCAATGTTGTGTATCTTGGGTGTTGAGATTTCGGGCAGCATCAGATGTGATCTAGCTCCAAAAATTTGTGGAGGGGCTCGAACACATAAGATATTGAAGACCCCGAAATAATTTAGAGAAATTCCATTTGCTATAAAATTTATTCAAATAATTAATTTTTTTAATGGGGACCCTAAGTCTAACATAGGGAGATGGAAAAATTAAAGTGAATTAATTTACACATGTGATGAGAACTTTATATGTAACATGGATCAAGCTTCTTATAATCTTAGCCATTGATTAGAGATTAGATCACGGTCGTTGATTTTTCAACGAGAAAAGTATAAATAAGGACTTGGGGTCAGTTGGAGGACACAAATAAAATCTAAGAGATTGAATTCCTCTGACAGAGCAATGCTCAGATGAAGATCAGATCTGAGTGATTTAGAGAAGAAGTGAGGGGTGGATGCAATGATTGGACAGAGGACCAAGAGTACAACATAGAGAAAGGGAGGTAGAGACGTAGCAAAGGAAGTGCATGCATTAGACGGTGTGACACAGACCCTAGAGAGGGTGACACGGGACCACATACAGCTCACGCAGGGGCAACACAAAACCTCCAAGGAAAAGTCTGAAATTCACTAGAGACTAGGGTTTCTAAGCCAACAGGGCTGAAACCAGACTCCGGGAGAAGCTGATCAGTGGAGAGCTATGGTGATGTAGTCACTTAGCTAGGGCCATGCATCCTTATCCAGTGGAAGTGTACATATTACGCAAAGCTAGCTAGGGTTTCACCAGTGGCTCATTTAGATCAGTCGGGACTTGCGGGAGTGAGGTAAATGTCACATTTTTCTCTATAGCTGAGGTTTTCTCTATTGGGTGAGTTGGATGATGGCACCCTAGATGTGCTCATAATACGACTACTTAATAATAATAAACTCTCATATCTACTTCACCCATTTTCCTGCATTGGTTTTTTCTGGGGACATTTGTTCAAAAAATCATCTGTATCCTTTGTCACATGTATGTGATGTTCCAAAAATGATCTATATTTATGTAGGCTACTAGTTTCATTTACTTCATTGTTTTCCGAGATATTTTCAATTGAATAAGTTGTGCATAATAATAAAAGTAAGAGAAGTAAATCAATATTTAGCGGTAGGATTTTTATGCTCATATTTTTTCACATGGTATCAGAGCATTGCAGATCAAGATAAAGAAATTAGAAAGGGGCTGAATATTTTTGCTACAGGAAGGGAATTTGAAGCGTCACAGATCCGGAAGAAGGAAACGTAGCACTAGAGGGATATAATAGACCCTAATAGGCTGGTGTAGAGTTATTCTACTCACGCAGAGGCTGTGGCAGCTCTAAAAAAGTGACGCACAACCAATCTACTCACGTAGAGGTTGATACAGCACCAGGAGAGTGATGCAGAGAAATTCTACTCACACAGAGGATGACGCAACACCAGGAGGGTGACACAGTCCAAGAGGGAGTGGTGTTGTGTAGAATTTCCAAGTCTGGAAGTGCAGCTTCTGATCTTCAAAAGTTGTTGGTGAGGCATCAATTTTGTCAATGAAGAACAATGCTTAACAAATGTCACAAAGTGAGGGGAGACAGTCCCTTAGTAGAATTTTTCCAAGAAGTTTGAGATTTGATCAGGAAAGTGATCAAAGAAGACTGATTCACTAGAATTGGTGGAGGATTTCTAGGAGGGAAATTGGTTTTCATAGGGAGCATTATCTATAGAGGGTTTCTAGGGCCAAGAAACCTAGATCCGGTCTTTTTTTGAGTGTAGAAACAATATAAGGGAAGAGATTACCTATTTTTACTGTGTGAGCATGGATGACCTCGTACAGAATCAGAGATCAAGAATGAAAGAATCTTGGTAGTCCTAGAGGGGTACGATACCAGAAACCATGAGGAAAATTTCCTAGTTGTTCCGACTGATGTAGATGACTTGAAGAAGTTCAAGGAAAATTGGGCATGAGCTAAGCGCTTGTTCATGGATGGAGTGAAGCATCCTGTGGTCCCACACATTACCGAAAAGAAAACAAAAAATGAGGTGTGGACACTTTTGAAAACATTGTATCAAGGAATATTTTTCCAATGGAAGATGCTTCTAGATAACCAGATGAGGATGTTCCAGATGCATATGGTAGAGGAGATCGATCCCTTCCTCTTCAGATTGCAGACTATCTGGGATCCGTTGATTTACATGGGGAAACTCAATATGATGGGATCATGGGAAGGATTGCCCTGAATGTAGTCATTGATAAGTGGGACACCTTTGTCAAAATCATCCTGGGCAGAGCACAAATCCGAAATTGGGGTGACATGTTGGTGATCCTTTGAGAGGAGGAGATGTAGAGGGTGACCAAGATGGAATTCAGTAGCGGGGGTGTCAAGGTGAATAAGGAGGATGAGGAATATGTAGCCCTAGGAAAAAATGGAGAGCAGTAGCAATGGAAGAGGAAGAAGGACCTGTCCAACATATGGTGCTTCAGATGTGGTGAACTTAGCCACTTCACCAACACTTGTCCTAAGAGGAATGTAATATTCCCAAATGGGAAAAGGAGGAATATTGTGCAAAACCATGGAATAGCAATGTAAAACATTACATAAAATCAAGAGGCCAATATGGAGACCTTCTAATCAATAAAACAACAGCAAAATATGCATAATAAATGGGCCATAGTATGTACAACAAGATAGAATAAGCCTCCGATGAAAAAACCCTCAAAAGAGGTGCTACTACTATATATCAAAATGTTGGAAGACTGCTAGAGCGCTATTTAAAAAGGAACGGCTACAACAAATTGTTAAAAAAAATATGTAGGGCAGATATATGCCACAAAAAGTAGATCTAATACAAATATAGGCACTATATAACCTCCAATAAAGAACCCCCGAAGATTTTTCAACAAAAAACCATCTATGATATCTGAATCAAAGCCCTAGGGCTGAAGATTAACTGCAATATGTAGATATGGAAAGTGTGGCTGATCTGGTATAAAAAATAGTGCAACCTCCTCCAATAGATCTCCTAGATGAAAGGCCAATCCCTTATCTAGAAAAACTCCTCTCCAAATGGTGTACTGAAACAACCCAACAACTCCTCCCTCAAACTAACGTAGAGCTAGAAATAAACTGTGTTGTAGGGGCAAATAAATATATGGCCTAATGCCAAGATCTAAAAATAAGCACAAGGGCCTTCCTTAATATCCTCCCAATGGAAATGAACCCTTATACACTGAAAATAAGTACTGAAGTGACCCAAATATGGTCTCCACTGCTTGAACCTGCAAAACAACACAACCCTCAATAGGATCTAGGTTGTAGATGTAAGATGAAGCTTTGGCCAAATGCCTGGTAGTGGAAGTGAAGTACAAGACTCCTCCAAGAGCTTCTCAATGGAAGAGGTTGGATTCCCGATCAGGAACACCCAGTTCTAAATAGCACTTGCAATCTTAGCTAAAAAACCAAAGAAAGCTATATGTCTAAACAAACCATATATTCAGAAGTATCATATACTAATACCTAATGAATATGGATGCCATCCTCTTCCTTTTATAAGATGCGAGCTTCCAAACCCTAAGCCCCATTTGTTTATGACCCTACTTCCATGCAAGGTGTCTCCATCTAAAACTGTGCTATTCCTCATTGATTGCCACTCCTTCGTGACAACGCTGTCGATTTTGTCAAAGTTGACCCAGTTAAGATGTTCCAGCCCCTTTTCACACATAGGGGTGCTTAATTAAGCTACGAAGATGTTTTCCTTTTACATTGGCATTTATTTATTCATCATTAAGGAGAATTATGGACCTCCATTGTCCTCTTATTCATAAAACAATATATAAAAGAAAAAATTAATATTCCAACTACCTCATGGCTAATTGGGAATATTACAGTCCTCCCTTCCCAAATGTTGCTTATACTCAAGCAAAAGACAAGGTGAGTGTTGTAAATATTTTCCTCCATCATTGGAAACACCATCATGTGATAATATTCCCTCATAAGCTAAGTGTCTCCCAGTCCATCCCTCCATGAAATGCTCCTCCAAAGTTCTCATGAGATGCAAATAATTCATCCCACAAGGAAGCAATAGATCCAATGGAACAATCATGGTTTTCCCAATGTTCTCCCTGAAACATGTAACATTATAAACATGGATAATTTCTCTCCCATAGGGCACATGCAATCCTCCCATCCTTCCTCCATTCATTCCCATAAAATGTATAAGTACATCATCAACGTATGGGATCAAAACCAAGTACATAAGAACACAAATATGTAAAGATGGAGGTGGGTCATAGTCCCACATGTGGAACCAGTGCGATATGTCTCATAACTAAATCAGATAACGATATGGTAAGTGGTTTTCCCACCACTTACTTGCTGCCCAAGTCTTCTCACAATGGCTGAAAATATGAGAAATGTTTGGTGCCTTTGGAGTGCACCCACAATGATACAACATCTCCCTATATCCTCCTAGGGAGTGGCCATGTTCAGAAATGTTTATGGCCCAAATTTGGCCATTAATTTTATATGGAATAATGCTCCTCCTTCGAGATATTGCATGCATATATATGGCAAAGGAATGCAATTAATCATCAAATGAAACATCATGTACATAAGCATGTTCCTTACAAAAATTTCTTCTCATACAAATGGAAAGAGGAAAGAGGAAAGAAGTGGTTGTGGTAACTCCTTCATTGAGTTATATATCTCTTCCAACTCCACATGGTTCATGCATCTTTGAAAATTATAATATAGTTCCTCTTCAAAGCCTTCCCAAGTGTATCTCTCCATGATAGTGTTGTAGGCTCTAATGGAATAAGTATGGCCGAAAAGGAATTCTTCATCTGCTCTTTGTAGCAACTTCTCCTTGGGCTTGGAAGCTTTATATAAGAAGATCCTACCATGATAATAAATTACCTCATCTTTGATTGAATATCCCTCCTCTTGAAGTTAGTCATCAAGGATCCTGCAAGTAAAAATATCCTTGGAATAACCCACTAACAGTTGGGATTTCCAATATGGATCTATCCTGCATAGTGACAACGTTGATGATCTATCAAAAAGAACATATGTCATATGGCTGTCCTTCTCCTTGAAATCTCACATGCGAAAGGTACATGTTGGAAGGTTGTTATCCATCCCATGCCACTCCACCCATAATGCAAAATCTGAAATGAGAGTGGGTAATGATGATGTTGGGAGAATGTCCCCTCCACCTTGAGTTTGCCCAAGACTCTTAATGTTGTATCATGGCCTCCTAATGCTCCCATTCCTCCTGGATCTATGAATGGTGCATCATGATGTGAGACATGTCTCACCAAATCTGGATCAGGTGGCCTCCCAGGTTGTTTTCCACAACACAATGATGTCTCATGAGCCAATCTCATATGCATAATAGATGGGACTCTTAGGTCCTTACTTCCACTATGAAAATGGGTCTGCCTCTTCTATACATCAACCTTCTGAAATAGATAGGGGTGTGTGCTCCTAATCATATGATTCTGGTCCTCCTCCCTATCCTCTTATTTCATTTTCAAGGTCTCACAATCTATCAATGATGGCACATGTTGCTCATGGAATGTGCCTTGATCTTCACATGTTATATTATTTGGAATTTCTTGCAAGGGTACAATAATTCTTCTCATTGGATTAATTTCTCCATCTTCCTCTCTATGAGGTACTAGATCTGCTCTTGATGTGACAACATTGTTACCTCTTACCTTCTATTCCCCTTCATAATGAATGGAGGTTGCCTCATCATCATTAAGAGGCTCTTCTTTTAGTTCCAATTTTGAAAAATTGATCTCCATTCCTTCCTTTTGAGAAGAGAGCTTGTTTTGAAGTGGGTATCTTGCCTCTAGCAAGGTATTCTGCAAGTTATTAGCCCCCTCAATAGCATTCTGGAATGCAGTTGGGTTTATAGATCCTTCCAAATCATGCAAAGGTTTTGTTTTTTAAGGCTTGGCTAGCTCAACCAAGGATTTTTCAAAATGTTTTGCATTAAATCTTCTCACTAACCTCCTAGTGAAATTTTCATAAGTATATAAATTTACATGACTCAAGGAAGAAGTTTCATAAAACCACCATCCATAAGTCTTACCTTCAAGATGCAGCGCTACTACTCTAATGGCTTCATCTTCTGAAACTTGGTGTTTTTTCAAATAGGTATTTATCTCCTTCACCCAAGCACTAGATGTGCATCTAGGTGACCCATCAAAAGTAGATAGAAAGAATCTACCCAAATGGGAAAAGCAAGAATATTGTGCAAAACCATGGAATAGAAGTGTAAAATATTACATGAAAGCAAGAGGCCAATATGGAGACCTTATAATCATTAAAAAATCAGCAAAATATGAATAATAAATGGACCATAAGATTTACAACAAGATAGAATAAGCCTCCAATGGACAAACCCTCGAAAAAGGTGCTACTACTATATATCAAAATGCCGGAAGACTGCTACAGTGTTGTTTAAAAAAGAATTGCTACAGAAAATGGTTACACAAAATATGTAGGGTTGATATATGCAAAAAAAGATAGATCTAATATAGATCTAGGCACTATACAACCTCTAATAAATAACCCCCAAAGGGTTTTCAGCAAAGCACCATGTACAAGATCTGAATCAAAGCCTTAGGGTTGAAGATTCACTGCAATATGTAGATCTGGAAAGTGTGGCTGATCTGATATAAGAAATAGTGAAGCCTCCTCTAGTAGATCTCATAGATGAAAGGCTGATCCCTTATCTAGCAAACCTCCTCTCCAAATGGTGTACTGAAACCATTGAGCAACTCCTCCCTCAAAATAACATTGATTTGGGAATAAACTGTGTTGTAGGGGAAAATAAATATATGGCCTGATGCCAAGATCTCAAAATAAGCACAAGGACGTACCTTAATATCCTCCCAATGGAAAGGAACCCTTCTACACTGAAAATAAGTACTGAAGTGACCCAAAGATGGTCTCCACTGCTTGAACCTACAAAACATCACAACCCTCAATAGGATCTATGTTGTAGATGTAAGATGAAGCTTTGGCCAAATGCCTAATAGTGGAAGTTAAGCACAAGACTCCTCCAAGAGATTCTCAATGGAAGAGGTGGGATTCCCAATCAGGAACACCCTGTGCTAAAAAACACTTGCAATCTTAGCTAAATAACCAAATAAAGCTATATGTCTAAACATACCATATATTCAAAAAATATCATATACAAATACCTAATGAATATGGCTGCCATCCTCTTCCTTTTATAAGATGTGAGCTTCTTATTAGTCATAAATATTTTTCATTATCTTTAGATGACTAAATATTGGTTCTATATTTCTGAAAACAACCTTCCTTGAAAATTGTGAGTTTCAGAAATCTCACCTTCTTCATTATCATTATGGAAAAATTTTCACTATTTCATCAGCTTTCCATTCCATGGTCACCCTGTCACCCCTACAAACTCCTTATGGGCTTCTACCCATCATTTCATCCTCCTTTCCTGCCTATAACTTGATTGGCCTATTTTCCCCCTACCTAGAAACCCCACTTTCCCTCTAGGATTTCCTATAGCCTACCCTTTCCCATGATCTCAAGATTCCTCAAGCATTGATGGTATCAAATCTATCTTGGTAGGCTCTTTAGATAAATAAAGCACATTGGATTTTGGATCTTCAATACAACACTTTGACAAATACTTTGTTTTTCACTTGAAGCCTCCAGGCCAATTTTCAGTCAAAGACCAGGTCAAAGAATCCTCCCACTAGGTCAATTAGGGTTTTCATATGGTCGAAAGTCATTATTGGTGTTTCAGACACTATTTTTCTTTGTTAGAATCTGTTTTAGAGGTATTGAAATGTTGAGACATGGTTATTCAAGAAAATATCTAAAAGTTTCGAAAGAAGACCACCTTATCAAATTCAAGGTCTACAAGAGGTAAATGTAAACTTTGACACTTCTACAGGAGTGTTTAAAAGTATATCAGCAGAAAGTTGGTGAGGTAGGAGGTCTGCTCCTGAATGAAGACATCTTGCAGCAAGGAAGATACGAAACATTGGGTCTTAAGAATAATTAGGGTTTTCTGAGCTTGATGATTCAGCAGTGTGCCAAGAAGTGATCAAATGCAGAAATGACCATTGAGGAGGTACACCAAAAACCAAACAAGAAGAAACGTCTATCAGAGATCGTTGATGAGATAGGGAAAAGGGTGAGGTGAACTGGACATAAATGAATGAACTTGAAAGGGCTACAGATAACTCAGAAGACAACAATGATGGTTGTCTTAAAGCACTCCAAATGCCTAGGGTTTTGGGAAAATGGCCATACAAGGTAAAAAGATGAAATGAACTCCATGGTGTAAGAAAAGGAGTATTTTGAAGATGTTTTTGTGTGTAATCATCACAAAGGTGTCAAAATAAGCATGTGAAGGATCTAGGATTAGAAGAAAGAAAATGTCATATCTCCAGCAGACTACAAGAAAAAAGGTGAAAGGGTTAAGTTGAACTTAAAGGTTGAGACTACACAACAAATTGAATATATTGATGTATGTGTGTACTCATCCTAAAAATGGAAAAAGGAACATATCATGCCTCCTTGACCAAAAGAAAGATCAAATTCATCATTTTATCAACCTGTAAGGCAAAGGTGTGGAAGATTATCAATGAAAAGGAAAAAAAGTTTAAAATATTAGACAGTGGGTTGCAAAGATAAATTGAATCCATGAGCCTATTAAAACTCATTCCACACTTCATGTGAATCATTGGTCGTTGGAAAAGAGTTAGAAGTTTCAAAGAGGGAAGAAATTTTGAGTTTTCGAGTTGAAATTGAGAAAATTCTTGTGGCGCTGCACCCTCAGCTTGGCGTTGCGCACCTGGAATCGAGTGCTGCGCCCCTGGCCTTTTTTTCTTGTGCAAAATACACAGGTACTGTGCGCCTGGAACTAAGCACTGCGTGCCTGGTAGAGCGCTATGCTATTTCCCAACAGCCACGTGGTGAAGAAAATTTGAGCGTTGCGGGTTTAGAAATTAGCATTGTGCCCTCAGCTTATGCACTGTGCCCTTGGCTAGGAGGGCTACCTAGACCCTATGATAACTCAAAACACCTCTAATTTCTTCCATGCCTCTACTCAATTGTCTTCCAAGAATTTTCAAGGGTAATTACATGCTATAACCCCATATTAAAGCAAGTTTGAGGATTTCTGATTGAATGAAATCAAACCCTAAGGATAAAACCCTAAAAATCATGCTTGATGTCACTGTTTAAACCTCTTTCCATTTTCATATGAAGAGTATCAGTAAAAACAAAGAGTAATTGCACAACTAGGGATTTTCATTAAGTTTTTTAGCCTCTCACTCATTCTAATGTACCTATACCCTCACTTACTCATTTCCTCATTAGCCTAAACTGCCATTTCATCACCATCTTTTCATTTCCAGTACCATTTACACTCCAAGGTTGGAAAAACAGAGTATAAACATGTCAGGAGAGGGCTTTCATTGAGTTGTTAGCTTATCCCTCATTCCCATATACTTACACCTGCACTCATTCATCTCATTCACTTGTAAAGCCTGCCATTCCACCATCCCTTCATCTCGTTTCAATTTGTAGTCCTAAGGTTTTATCAAGGTAGGGTTTACAATAATAGAAGATAGTGGTAGTGGAGGAGAGTCCCAAATAGCAAGAAGGAATGATCACTAGCGAGGCAAGATAAATAGTGGAGGCAAAGAAGGCCATCAGTGACATTAGAGAAATTAGAGCCCAAAGAGAGGTTACAAAGGCCAAATAAAGAAATGAAGCCCTAACCAAGAAAAATAAAGGGGACAAGCTGATTTTTTTTTTTTATATGCGCTTGAAGACCTTCCAAACATGATCAACAAAACAATTTCAATTCTTGGCAACTTTTTAAGTTTTTTTCGAAATTTTGACTGATTTAAAGGGCCAAGCGCAGAGCACCACTGGAGCTACACTCTTTTTTTGGGCACTCAATAGAGGAATGGATTAAATTTTTAGAATCCTTAGACCAAAGACACCACCCTCACAAAATTTCATATCATTTGGAGCAAAACTGGTATTCTAAAAATGCCAAAAACATTAAAAAAATCAACTTTCTGATCTATTTTTTAGAGCTGGCTGCGCCCTGCGTAGTATTGGAAGAGTTCATTTTTGAGAAGGGAAACGGATTCCAATTAAGAAAATAATAGTCATTTTGGAAAGTAGATAGGACAAGGTTTCCAATGAGCTATCATGGAGATCATCTGGACACTGGGAAGGCCTCGAAACCTCAGCTGCAAAATGACCTATTTTCCGAGTGTTGGCATTGTGACCTTGGCCTTGGCGCTATGCCCTTGCCAGAAAGTCAAAAAAAGACACTTGAAGTTGATGAAAAATAAATTTTGAGGGTTTTTGAGGCAAATCAATCTAGAGTTGATTGAGGAGTTATGTTAGCATTTATCTTTGTATTTATTAAGTTAGATATTTTGTGCCTTGGGCCTTGCATGGTCTCTTTAGAAAAATTTGGCATTTATGAGTAATTAATGATATTTTGAAAACATAGATAGGGCTTTGGTCCTCCTTTCCATGTTAAATAATTCATTCAGGCCTCATTGTACATGTTGGTTGGTTGTTGATCTCAATATGATATAGACTTTGAGTTTGTTGAAGAAATCGGCTATGGTGTGTTGTGCTTACTTTGGATTGAGCATCAATGGATCAAGAACATTCCTAGGATTCATGAGCTTTGTTACATGGTGATGTTATTACACTCTTGTATTTGTTTACTTTAGTTTTCATAATTTTCATGCCTTCTTTGATCATAGGACATAAATTTTAGAGTAGAATATGCTTTCTTGGCACCATACTTGTGTCTGCATCCTTTTATCTCAATGTTTTCTTCCTTGAAGTTTAATTAAAGAATCCTTGAATGAAATTTAGTTTCAATAAAATGTTATGTTAAAAGTTGTATTTGTTTGAAAGTAATGTTCAGAGAATTCTTAACTATTCTATAGGATTACTTGTCTGTTGTTTTGAGGTTTGTTTAGAAAAAGTCTAGTTGCATAATCCCTTATTGCTCTTCAGTTTTTCTATGCTATCATCCTAAAATCTTTTCTTGTTTCTACTATGTTGAAGGATCCTTAATTTCCCTTTTAACGTACTGCATGCATAACTTCATGTTCATTTCACACTCACTAAACCGACTTAGATCCATTTGGCCTTGTTAACTTGCCCTATGAGACACCCTTGACTTATTATTGTAATTTTCAAGACCTTTGTAGACTCCATAGCCCAATGGATTGATTTTCTCTTACTCTACCTATTCTTCTTGACAAATTATCCAACCAACCAAACAAAGAAATAAACCCTATCACTATAACTAGCCTAAAATGAAAACCCTAAAATCAACCAAGTCACATCCTTTACACAAACATAGAGAGAGCCCTCTCTGAGTCCAGGAAGGCTAGGTCCTAGGACTACAAAGATTGATTTCATGTTACCATTGTCTATTTGGTCATTTCTAATCTACCAAATTACAGGGCGCTAACACTTCCAAACCCTAAGCCCCATTAATTTATTACCCTACTTACATGCAAGGTGTCTCCATCTAAAATTGTGATGTCCCTCACTGATTTCCATTCCTCCATGAAAACGTTGTTGATTTGGTCAAAGTTGACCCAGTTAAGATGTTCCAGCCCCTTTTCACACCTAAAGGTGCTTAATTAAGATGCGAAGATGTTTTAATTTTACATTGGCATTGATTTTTCCATCATCAAGGAGAATTATTGACATCCATTGTCCTCTTATTCAAAAATCAAGACAACAAAACAAAAATTAATATTCCAACTAGCTCATGGCTAATTGGGAATATTACAAGGAAGGATAAGGAAGCTTCAGATTCCAAGGTAGCAGCAGTGAAAGGGAATAGTGGAAGCGATGATGATGTGGCCATTAGTGCTCATGTGCCTCAATAGAAGAGGTGGGGCAATATATATCTGTAGAGCGATTACATATGGTGGAGGTGAGATTCTTGAGGTGCCCAAACTCTTGGATCACATACGAGCTACAAGAGCCTTATGATAGTAGTAGGATGACTTGAGAAGTGGGTGCAGAATATCATGGAGAATTAGAGGTACATATGGGACACTAAAGTCTATAGAAATGAAGAGGAGAGGCGACAACAACGTGAAAGCAACATCATAGAGGCTGATGGGATTTCAGCAGTGCAGAGGCAATGTTTACATAGTGAAAAGCAGTAGAAAATACAATGCTTCAGAGAGACTGCACATAGTAGTAGCAGAGGGTGCTTCAGTGAGGAGATGCAGCCTGACTGACTTGTTTATTAGTGATTGGGTGATGTCCCTTCAGTTTCTTACTCCTTAGAAATTCACTTTGAGTGCGACAGTTAGCAGTGGAAGTGCTATAGGTAGCATGATGCAACAATTTGAGAGGGCACTAGAGTACATATGTGGTAGTGTCAGTGGTAGTGACATGGGAAGAAGTATAGAAGGAATAAACACAGTAGATGAAGGGAAATAGACCAAGCATCAACAATATGGAAACCGATTCAAGAGATCAGGGTGATAATTTAGAGGGGAAGTATTGCTAGAGCACACTCCTCGCTAAGAGGGAGTGTTGCGATTTTGGGTAGCATCAGATGTGCTCTAGCCCAAAAATTTGGGGAGAGGTTGGAACACATGAGATATCCAAGACCTAGAAAGCATTTGTAGAAATTCCATCTCGTGTAAAAGTTATTCAAATAATTAAATTTTTTAATGGGATCCAAAGTCTAACTTAGGGAAATTGAAAAATTAAAGTGAATAAATTTACACATGTGATGACAAATTTCTAAGTGACGTGGATCAAGATTATTCTAATCTTAGTCATTGATTAAATATTACATCATGACCGTTGATTTTTCAAAGAGACAAGTATAAATAAAGGGCTTGGGGTCAGTTTGAGGACACACATAGAATATAAGAGAATGAATTCTTCTAACAGAATAGTGCTTGGACGAGGATCCGATTTGAGTGATTCAAAGTAGCAGAGAGGGGCACACTACAAGGAAAACGCCCTCTAGCAGATGTTTTTGAGGAACCCCTTATAAAAATGGCCCAGACATCCATTTATAACAGAGGTTACTAGAGGAGGTTGGCAGGCAGAGGTGTTTGTGGATGTATTTTATCCGGTACGCTTATCACCTTAAAACACACCGGTGTGTGCAACACGAGAAAGCACCGGTGTGCACAAAACATTGGCACACCGAACACCATGCGCTTCATACACACCCATCCAGTACATTTCATTTATGTAGTGCACTGGTACTTTACAAAAATTCCCCACAGGTGCCTCATAAAAATCAAGTGAAAACAGAAAACGCTTGGTGCAAAATGAAGAAAACACACCAGTATGCCCATAAACCCTGTGCACTGGAACGGGGCTAAAAAAAAAAAATTGCGGCCAAAAGACCGAACAAAAAATTGGCACACCGGAAACCGTACGCACTGTACACACCCACCCGGTGCATTTTATTACTGTAGCGCCCTGGCGCTTTATAGAGCATCCGCACTGGTGCTTTATAAAAAGCACATTAAAAAATAAACTGCTCGGCACGAAATGATGAAAATGCACCAGTGCACCCATAAAACCCACGCACTGGAACATTGTTAAATAAAAAAAATTACAGCCAAGAAACCATACAAAACACTGGAACATCAGACACTGTGCAGTCTGTACACACCCGCCCAGTGTGTTTTATTACTATAGCACCCCGGTACTTTACAGAGCATCTGCACTGGTGCCTCATAAAAATCACATGAAAAATGAAACCACCTGGCATGGAATGCCGAAAATGCACCAGTGTGTCCATAAAACCCCGCGCATTAGAACAGGATTAAATAAAAAAAATACGACAAAAAAAATGCACTAAACATTAGCACACCAGACACCGTGCGCTCCATACACACCCTCCTGGTGCATTTTATTACTGTAGCACACTGATTATTTACAAACCATCTGCACCAGTGACTCATAAAAGGTGCACGAAAATAGAAACCGCTAGGTGCGGAATGAAGAAAATGCACCAGTGTGCCTATAAAATTCCATGCACCGGAACAGGGTTAAACAAAAAAAAATTAGTTCAAAAAACCACATTTTTCACTTTTGTCACTGCTACAAAGCTCTCAAGCACCGATGAAATTTATCCTTGCCTGAGCCGCCCTGACATCGGTGCTCCCATTTCACTCATTGCATGCATTGCTGCTGTGCATTGCCCACCAATCTCCACCTTGAATTTTGCAAAACGGTGGACAAATTTTCTTTTGCAAATTCTACAGCCAATATGCCTCCTCGATGAGCAAATGTACATGTATTTTTCTTTTTTTTCCATAATTAATAATTTTAGCAGATTATAATTTCAAATAACCTTAAAATTAAGAATTTAAAAGGAAAAATAAAAATATTTGTTGCATGGTGCGCTTGAGCCGTTTGGCTTGCACTAGCTTGCGGTGTTGCCTATACATTTACAAGCCGCACCGTAGCCAGTGCTAACCATTTCCGCACTGGTTCTGGGATGGTACCGATAGGTGCACCATGTTATTTAAAAACATTTTAAAATGTGTGGTGCAGTCGTTTACCAGGCCGCACCGTTGACAATGTGGAATAATGGAAACATGGTGCATTGACTAAATTATCTGCCTCAGGGCTGGCAATGTTGTCAATGCACTGTGTTGTTGCTATTCCACATTGTCAACAGTGTGGCCTGGTGAACCAATGGTAATGGTATCGACACTAGTTTCGGGGCGTTACCAAAGGTGCACCATGTTATTTCAAAATTTTGGTGTGGTCGGTTATCTGGCTGCACCGTTGACCTAGTGGAATACCTGCAACGCAGTGCGTTGAAAAAAATAGCAGCCCCGAGAGAGCTATTTTTGTCAATGCACTACTTTCCGTATTTCACCTACGTCAACGGTGTGACCTTGTAAAAGGCCACATCTTTCACTATGTCATGATGGTAGGAGGTTAGTCTGTTGACTTAACTATATGCCCCAAGGCGTAGAGTTTCATCAACGCACCAGCCTCCTGACACTATACACATTCAACGATGCACTATAAATTTTTCTAGAGCACTGTCCTCGGGGTGCTTAATATTATTAGGTGCATCGAAGCCGGCTCGCTCCACAGAAAGATGCACCAAGACCGGAGCGTGACTATGTTTTTGGAGAACTGACTGTTTTTTTTTTTTTTTTCAAAAAAAAATTATATATGTATATTTCTAAATACATGTCTCATTTAATAAAAGAATTTTGTTTAATATGTCAGTCATTCAGAGATGTAAAAGGAGAGAAGAGGGGTAACAACAACAAGAACAGGCAGAGCAGTATAACATGGTTCACCTATGGGAGGCGCGAGAGAGGGAGAGAGATGCGTACCCTTACCCTATTACAGCAGCTACATAGGGGCTGCTAAGGCAGGTAGGCCTCCTCAAGTTATATGAGGAGGCTACTTCCCTAAAGGGCCATAGTTTTTTTTTGAAACATCTTATCCGAAGGTGGAATGCCCAACAACAAGCTTTCCAAGTTGGTATCTCCTAGTGGTACATGCCCACTGAGGAGGATATATACTTCATTACAGGGCTATCGAGGAGAGGGGTGGATTTTCCCTCGTTCCCAAAGGTTTCAGCTGGTTGTGTAGCATGGAGTCACTTGGTTTACTCCGAGAGATACATTGGAGACAATTTATTGTGTCCTGCAGAGTTTTAGGTTGCTGGAGGTCAGTTATGTATTGGTGCATTTGGTAGGGAGGAGGTGCAGTGTCTCTCACTTATCATTTCAACCATTTCGCACAACACCAGGGATGGGAAATGAATTAGTTGATCACTTCTATATTATGTTGATTCTTTAGTACAAGAGCCATGACTTGTCAGGTGGTCTGCCAGTTTTTTGCAATATTTTTGTACAACCTTAGATAGATGTTGTGCTCATGCACAAGGGAGGGTGAACTTTCCTTTCGCTTCAGAGATTTTTTGTTTATTTTTTGAGAGGTTTCCAGAGACGAGGCCTACTTTTCTTCGGCAGCCTTGTAGGACAACGTTTGAGGCACGTATGCACATATGGGGGCAGATGATGCCCAAGAGGGGTGACACGGAGTTTTACATGAGGATATCGTACGATGTAGTGGAGTTGCTAGCCAGTGTTGATGAGCATCCCTTCATTATGGTCCCCTGTCCTGAGGTGGGTTTGTATTGTTGAGGGTGTGCCAACATCCTCTTCACAGCTGATGAGCCATTAGATGATAGAGGTAATATTACTATTTTATATATTTAAATTTATTCTAGCACGTTCTTTAACTTGTTTTTATTAAATTATGTAATGAAATTGTCTAATTATTATTGTGTACTTGTATATATTTTGCAGACATTGGCTCTTTTGATGGTGAGTAGATGGTGGTAGCACCACATGATGCAGGTGTGGATCCTGATGATTATCAGGGCATGCCATATGTCGAGGATCATCAGGAGGCTAGTGTTAGGCACAATAGACTTGATGCTAGATACCGAATGGAGTTGGGCGACCAACTCAGTGCATTGATTGTTGAGGCGGGCATTAGGCCCACTCATTACAAAGACATAGAGGTCGATGATAGACTATTACAGATCTGGAGAGGGATGTCGCGTGACATGTACAGCCTGACGCATCATGTCGTAGGAGTTACGACATCTTTTATGCGACTGACGAGGACTCTTGAATGTTATAGGCGTGGTCGAGAGGCAGTAGGTGATGGACAGTACACGAGTAGCGACTCTTCATCTCATGATCGTTCACCTCGCACTGTGTCAAATGAGAATGAGCCTCCACTAGCATCCAACAAGAGTCATCATGGAGATGAGGCTAGACCATCGGCCATGTCTAGGTAGCAGCTTGTAGCATCCATCAATACTCATGATCATGAGCAGGTTGGACCATCGACTGCCAAGGCTGCACCATTGACTGAGCAGGCCTCCACTAGTACTGATACTAATGTTGTACTGCCACCAGCTGATCCATGAAATTTATATTACAGTTGTATATTTTTAACATTATTCAGTTATATATATATATATATATATATATATATATATATATATATATATGTATAAACACACATATATATATGGTCCATGTATTTTATTTTCATGTTGCAGTTGTACTTAATTTACATGTTGGTGATCATCATGATGTGTATATTGTTAGGTCATGTTAGATATGTTCATTCAATGTGAAGCTTGCAGATAGATGTGTATGTGATGATAGCATGATTTATTTGACAGGAGATGTATATTTGATGTTTTTGTTGTGATGATGTTAATATATAATGTTAATTGTGTTTGGTTAGATGATCATGATCATGATGATGTTAGCGATTTTCAATGTGTTTTTTAGTCAAATATGATGTTTGTACAATGGTTATCATGAACATGATGTTTATTAATTAATTTAATGCTAAATGATCATTATATTGTAAAATTGTAATATTTTTAATTCTAATTGTATATAAAATTCTAAAATTGTAATTGTAATGGTGCAGATGTAAATTTGTAAAATTGTATTGTAATTGTAATTTTTTAATTTGTAAAATTGTAATTGTTTATGTGTAAAATTCTAAAATTGTTTGTAATTGTAATTGTACGTGAAATTGTGAAATTGTAATTGTAATTATAATTCTAATTGTATGTAAAATATTTATAAAATTTTAATTGTATTACTGTGAATTGATTGTAATTGTATGTAAAATTCTAAAATTGTAATTGTAATTGTATTAATGTGAAATGAATTTATTAAAAATTTTAAATTTGTAAATTTGTAAATTTTAAATAATTATAAAATAATAAATCTAGAATAATATGATTTATTGTAACATAATAATGTTTAGAAAATAATGAAAATAAATTCTTGTACTTTAGAATTATCATTATTTTATTATGATCTTAGATATAAAAAAAAGAACTAATTTATATAGTATGCCACTGTTTTTGAGATCAACATAATTGCAAATTATCAAGTGAATTATTGATTTTAATTTTAACACAATGAAAATTACTGATTAATTCAAAATACATATCATAATGTTTCGAAAAAACCATCTTAAAAAGTATAAATATTGATGAAATAACCCATGTACCATATCACTCTCGGTTCTCATGATCACCCTCATTATCTCCCAACTCACATGGCATGATAACACTATTGTTCTCAAAAATATGTTTTGATCTAGGGTCATGTGTCAATATGAACCACCAATCCCTATCCAAAACATCTGGGTAAAAAAACACCTGGTTGCAGTGTTTAGGGAAAACATAGGGCTCCTTAGCTTCATACCACATCTTTCTAGAGTTGATACATATCAGTCTACTATCACAATCTTCCTTTACATTATTCCGATCAAAGGTGTCCCACCACTTGCACCTAAAAATAACACATTGGAAAGAAGATAAATCCACTTCAATGATCTTTTGTATCTGTCCGACGTAACCTAACGTCCCTCGTACTATGTTTTTATCATAGTGGCTAGATCAACTAGATTGATCGAACTCGACTTCCACTCCACAGTCTTGTGTGATGTTTCCAGCATCGGCATTTTCTGTGAAAAAATGGTGTCCATATGCCCACACAGATGGGAACAAATGTGCCTATTATGAAAAAGCTAAAAAAATAATAGTGTCAAGTATCTTATAATAACACAAGAGTTAAAATATGAAATGTTGATGTCTTAATATAAGTTTAAAATTTACATATAAATTAAAAAGGTTATTACCAAGTTTCTGTGCACCAAATCCCTACATTTAGTGCATCCTCTTCAGCACACGGGTAATGACCGATAGCACCGTATTTCTCTCTGACTTGGTCAACAACCCAATTTTTGGGGCATATTTTTGGGATATTTTCTTTTAAATGATCGGGATAAGGCACACCTCTAGCATTCATCTATCTGAATTCTTTCCTGTCACTATCCCATTTCATCCTCTTTTTTTTCATACAATCCAACCCATGGTTCTCTCACTTCAAAATTGTAAAGAACGAATTTATTGATTGCTTCAATTTCTGCATTCACTAATGAAATCAAACAAACATTATATAGTACTTAGAGATCAAAATATACATTATATCGAATTTCAACATGAATATTAATCACCTTTTGTAAATTTGAAAAATTATAAGTCGCTTACTCTTTATGAAGCATTTTTTTCCACTCGTTTGGAGCAACTAACCTTCTCTTTTGTCTTCATTACTTTCATCATCCAAAATCACCACACCTGTTTATTTGTCGATTTGCTTGATGTACTCACTGGAATAATAGAAAGACTCATAAAATATGTACCTCTCTTCGATAGACCCCTTGGGTTTTTCCCTTTGTCGAACAAAACCTTTCAATTTCTTCATGTACCTCTCTAAGAAGAACACCCAACGACAAGAAGCCACCCCAAATAATTCAACCTCATCTACTAGGTGGATTAGAAGATGAACCTGTAAGTCCATGAAACTTGTCGGTAGTTCCTCCTCAAACATACAAACAATCTCAACTATCTCTTGACGCCACCGTGGAATGCTAGCCACATGAATCTCCTTTGATGTGATCCAACATACAAACGTAGATAGTTTAGATATGGAATGTCCTAGGTCTTGAGGGAATTCATGTTTCACACACCCACACATGAACAAAGGATAATGACACTGCAAAGTTATAAACACGTGAAATAATATAAAAAATTAGTTATGTTTTATGATCCCCGCATGAGATAAAATTCATTAATATAACAAATAATAAAATCATGCTTTTGACATTATACATACTCTTAGAAGATTCAAATGGTCATGTGATTTCAACCCCAACAAATGGTCATCTACGGTGAATCAGCGTCGTAGTGAAGACCTATACGAAGTTGGCACCTTCGCACCCATTATAACTTCCTTTGCCAAAGAAATATCATCTTTTTTTAAATCCATGGGACATCACCTTCTTTGAAAAACCGAGAATTAGAGGAACCAAATCCTGCCTCTGATCCCATACTTTCTGATCATCTTGGCCAATATTTCTTTTTAGTTTTTGAAGTAATAAGATCTTTCCTAACAACCAATGCGTCACTTTGTTTCGATGATATGTTCCTCCATAAAGAATATGAAACATTTTTAAATATATGCATGGGATCTAGTATGTGGGTAATATTAAGATGCTCCCAATATGGGAGGTCATAAAAGATAGATTTCCTTTTCATCCCAATGGGAAATTTCTCAATGTATGTGTCGAAAAAATTTGTATCATCGAACATAGGCTCCCCATTTGAATCGAACATTTCTGTGAACTCCTTGTCCTTCTCTCTCTCTCATATGTTCTAAGTCATTCAACTGGTGTCATTATTGGATACCTTTGGGTTCTCTCTTGTTTACCATTGAAAGTGGATGATACTCTTCTGTAACGGTGCTCTTCTGATAGGAATACCTTGGAGCAATCATACACTGGCTTTTGTAGGTCCTTGGATGATCTAGCTTTCAAAGAAGGTCCACAACATTTACATCCAAAATACCCTTTTGTTACAAGGCCTGCAAGATTATATTTGTATACATTAATTGATATGCATGGCATGTTAAAGAATATCATGAAGGTCAGAAGAAATATTAAAATGAATTAAATAAATAATATGTGAAAGAATATTGTTACGTATTTAAACAAATCAATAAATTAAACATGCAATTTACAAGAGCAAACTTCTAAGCCTTGATAATCATGTGTCGTGTAAGCACATATGTCATACAACATAAAACTTATCTCTTCTGCGATGGGTTTTGATACATCGTATACATTTATCCCATCCCATAATTCCTTCAATTCATCTACCAGTTGGTTGTAAGTAGACATCCATATTTTTCACTTGTCTTCTACCAAGGAATATGAGAGCCAACATTAGATGTTCATTCTTCACGAACAACCATGGAGGGATATTGTTATTTATCACTACTACAGGCCAAACATAATATTTGGAATTCTGGAGGGAATATGGGTTGACACCATCCATGGCTGTGATGGGTCGTAGACTTCATATTTCATCCTTGAATTTTTTGGGCCATGTATCCTCTATATGCTTCATGGCTATTGAATCAGTTGGGATTCGCATAAATCCCAACTCACTTCTGCATGAGGCATGCCATCCCTGCAACATAGCTAATTCTTTGCAACCAAAGAACCTTCTAATCCTTGGGATTATAGGCATGTGCCTCAATATCTTAAAAGGAGGACCAGTATGTGATTTACCCTTATTTTTTTATTCATCATACCTATCATGCTCACATTTCGAGCACATTTCTTTGTATGAATATTCTCCTCTATATAGAATACAATCATTTGGACATGCATGATATGATATGTACTCAACACCCAACATTTTCAACAATTTCTTTGCCTCTTTGCAGCTACTGGACAAGACATTATCACTTTGAAGAACCATATATTTGAATGACCTGTAGTTGCTGATCATGGAAAAATATATCAATAAATGTACATTAATGTAGATATAATTATTAACGTTCATAAAATTTACCATTTTTAATGTTCATTGTAGTGTACTGATTATATTTCAAATTTATATGAGTACTTTATGGCAACTTACCTCAAAATTTCTGAGAAACATACATTCGACAAGCCAAAATTTGCTTTCAAGTTGTATAGTAACATTTTTGTCCCCAACTAGGTAGACTTTGACTGATTTCTAGGTCCAAAGAGAGGGGTGGTGGAAGCAAATTTAAGGCTTTTGAAAAAGGTGTTAGCGATATGAGCATTATCCCCTAGCTGATCATCATTTTGGAATGCATCTGAAAACATTTTCTCCATGGTAGTCATATCCCTTAAGTAATCATCCATACCAACCTATATTTGATTTCCACCATTTCCATCTTGTGAAGAACTACTATTTCTGTATTCATTCCTAATTGGTCAATCTGGACGTAGCGGGAATTGAATCGGTGGTTGATTCAACCATTCCTAGTATCATTCCTCTTCGATTTTTTCTCTTAATTCAGTATTCTTTCAATTTTCCATTGTCGTGGGGTGCAACGCAAGATGGTAGGTAGGTCATTCATCATCACTAGAATCATAATAATTAAAAAAAATATTTGAGCATGATTAGTACACAATATATGATATCAATTAGTAACCACATTCAGAATATTGCATGATTATAAATTGGTTTGAAGTTGAAATAATTACATATTAATCAATATATATACCAAAAAATTATAAGTATAATGACCATCATTGTCCCGGATTATGGCTATAATATGCAATATTGTTACAATTGGCCAGGTGAAGCGGCTGTCCATTTTCATCTACCAAATGCGCCTTGCGGTATGCAACTCCTGAGAAGAACTTTTGATGTTTTGGAGAATTTTGATTAATTTTTTGTGCATCTGAACTTGATGTTGAAACTGCATGAACCTACAAATTTGTATACATTATAAATTTCATTAAGATGTGAATGATTGACGGCATGGATAAAAAACATAAATTCAATTAGATAGTAAAAATATAAATAAAATATAAGGTAAATATTACGTCTCGAGATGGATAGGGAGAAGTCTGCGATGGAATTGGAGAAATATTATGGAACGAGCTGGATTTTGAAGAATTTTCCATTCCATATAATTATGATATTTTCTCCCTACATTTGAGCAAAACAACAATAAATTTTGGTGCACACACCTAAATGTAATTTCAGTGCGTAATGTACAGATCATCGCACTCGTGCATTTTTGGTAATGCACACCAGTGCCGTTTTATACCCAGATCCATCGGTGCAGTTCGTTGAAAGGACGCATCGGTGACGAATAACCACAAATAAAAAAAACGCAAATCTATTTTCTTTAAGTGGAAAAAAGCAGTAAATTGAAAAATGGGCCGAAAAATATTCTTGAAAATTTAATTTCATAAAACATTTGTTTAAATACTAAACACTTTTCGTTATTTCACTATTTTTGCAAAAATTTTCAGCTAGAGATTTTCAATATACATACCTGGAGCCAACCAAGCACGAGAGCACTATGGAGCAGGGAAATACGTTCGAATAGAAGTATTCAGAAAATCACAATTCCAAACCTCTGGTGATTCGAACCCTGTACCATATAATTTCAAACGATGTGAGTAAAGTTTATTGTTTTTTTTTACTTTTTCTGTTGTTTTTTTATGCAGTAAAAGAAAAAAATCAAAGTTTATTGTTTTTTTTTAGTTTTTTTCTGTAGTTTTTTATGTAGTAAAAGAACCAAATCAAATTTTATTGTCTTTTTTTTACTTTTTTTCTGTATTTTTTTTTACTTTTTCTGCAGTTTTCAGAAGAAAATAAAAATTAAAAAATCCATTTTTAGAAACAAAAACCCTAGATTATTTTTATTTCTACCCTTTCTTCTCCCTCTTTTTGTAATTTCAAAATTAGGGATTTTCAATTTAGATTTATAGGGTTTTTATAGTCATACAACATCCAACCCATGGGATGACTTGCATAGTTAGATCCCAATCCATGTCAGCCCTTGCATGAATTTAAAAAAAACATATTTTTTTTTCCTCGATGTGCCCTGCGTAACATAGAGCACCAGTGCGCTCTGTTATACCAGTGCAATGCGAAATTACAATATATATATATATATATATGTTTTTATCAATTTTCCATATCTAACATATGGCACCGGTGCACTATTTCATTATGGCGTACCACAAACGTGCTGTTTTGCCAAAAAAAATTCATTTTAGAAATAAACCCTACATTCTTTTTGTTTCTGCCCTTTCTTCTCCCTCTTTCAGTGATTTCAGAATTAGGGCTTTTTAATTTATATTAATAGGGTTGGTATTGCTAAATATAAGCCTAATAAATCCAACCCACAGGATGAATTGCATAGTCGGATCCCAATCCATGTTGGCCCTTCCGTGAATTAAAAAAAATAAAAAATTATCGGTGCGCCTTGTGTACTTGAGCACACCGGTGCACTCTATTATCCCAGCACACCGCGAAAGTACTCTTATAAAAAATAAAAAATAAAACAAAATATTTTTTCTCAGTGTACCATTTGTAAAATATGCAGCTCGTGCGCTATTTCATTATGGCGCACCGTGAACGTTCTGTTTCAAAAAAAAAAAAACTTTTAAAAAATACAAACCCTACACTCTTTTTGTTTCTTCCCTTTCTTCTCCCCCTTTCTGTGATTTTATAAGTAAGGCTTTTCAATTTAGATTTATAGGGTTTGTATTGCTAAATATAGACCTAAGACATCCAATCGACAGAAGAATTTGGATATTCGGGTCCCAATCCATGTCAGCCCTTCCGTGAATTAAAAAAAAATAGATTTTTTTTTCACAGGTGTTGTGTATTATACAAGCGCACATCGAAAGTAATGTGATAAAAAATAAAAAACAAATTTTTTTTATCGGTGCAAGATATGTAAAATATGGCACCGACTTATGATACAAAAACTAACAATGAACAAGTTTTATTATTTTATCATGGATAATCAATGCGGTGATTGAAATGTAATGCATTGGTGCTCCTTGTTGACATAGAGAACTATACGGTCTATTATAATGTTTGTGCGGTGCATTTATGAGACATCCACGCACCGGCGTCGGTGTGTACACCATGAATAGAGCACCGGTTTCTTGAGATTTTTTTTTTTTACTTGAAAAGTTGACAATTTATTTATAAATATATTAATGAATGATATGGTACAGATTTGAGATTGATAAAGAAATTACTGACAAGAGATCAAGTAACAAAAATACTGATAACACATCAAGAAAAGAAAAAAAGGCAAGTTCTTCGTAAATTATTTACAAAACATATTATTTTTGAACTATATGTAAGTTTAACTAATATATATTGTTTACTGTGTATCACGCATAGCCACAAAATGACGAAGCTTGATAAGGTTATTTCTGATCTAGGACCAAAAGAGTGTAAAAGCTTGATGGAAAAATTGCAAAAGGATGAATCAGGTGAATGAAAAAACACTATCGATCCAATATGAGTTTATTTTTTTAATTTTCATTAATAATATAATTAAAATTATTAGATAACATGTGTTAAATAGTCTATTAATTCACATATGTTTAATGTTCTACAGGGACCAACAACTCAGAAAAGGAATGTTGTTCTAAGAAAAGAAAAAAAATATAACATGAAAATGAAAATGAATTGCTCCTTAGCTCATCTGGAGTGGTGTTGGAGGTTAACAAAAGGGGAAAATATTTTACAAAAGTTTGAGGGATCTATTGGAATGAATATATAGATTATCTTTGTACTTATAATACAAAAACCAATCCAATGATTCCAAGAACCAAATTTTATCTCACCTATAGGAAGGGTTTCCAGAGAATTGGTCAATGAGACATGTCACACTTCTAATAGCAAAAACATACAACAACAAAAAATAAGGAATGAAAAAGTAATATTCCTTTAAATGTTTGTCTAGAATTATTTATAAATATCACTTTTGTTATATTTACTTTTCATATATCAATATAAAAATTTAATAGTTTATTGTCATGTTACATTTTCAGGAAGATTATGAAAATATCAAAAGATGAATGAGATGATATCATAAATATGCCAGTAGGAATGTCCAAAAAAGTGTACAAGGAGATGGGCAAAGAAATGGACTAAATTGCATCGCAGGAGGAGCCATCTCAACAACAACGTGCTTCAAATATAATATGTAATCAATGAATTTTTCGATCATTACGTACAATAAATAAACAATTTAGCATTAAATATTAATTTTCAAGTATTTTCATGCAGAAAAGAAAATAAAATCGAACCCATTCAACACATAAAACAGGGCGACAAGGAAGAAAAGTGTTGATATCTAAGTTTGTGAGTAATTGTTACTTCCTTATAACAACTTAACTAGATTTCATTTTTGTATTTTTTAAGTTGTTTGAAAAAAATCATCATTGAATGTCTTCAAACAGGTGCTAACATACAAAGAAGAACCATCAGAGGAATTTGTAAGCATCTATCGATATTGTTTTAATTAGCTCCGTCTATAATTAATAGGAATATATATATATTAAATATATGATTTGTTATGGGGTATAAAATTTGTAGGAAACAAAGTATGGAACTGCACCAATAGATGAAATCTTGAAAGATGGCATGTTACATGGTTTTGAAAGAATGTGTATAGTTTATGAGTCAATTGTTGCAATGGTACGTAATTTCTTTTCGATTTACATTGATGTATATTATTTAATATTGCAACTTTCATTATTCTCACCAATGTATATACACTCATTACAGTTTATTTTTATGTTTGTAGATGGAAGGTGGAGAAGAAGAAAACAATCAACACCGTGAACAAAACATTCCTGAAAATAACCCAAGTCATGGAAGTAGCTCTAGCAGTGATAGCAGTTCAAGCGAAGAATGATGATCACTACGTTTGGATATCAAAGCAAGGCATTGTATTTTTTGAAATATGTTTGTGAAATCAGATATTTTATTTAATGTAATGGACATGGTGTCCCAATTTAAAGACAAAGGGATACTAATAACTGTCCCATTTTGTATGACAAAGAATGTCTTTTATATATATAATATATATATATATATATATATATATATATATATATATATATATATATATATAATAAAATATGTTTTAATTTATTCTATTGCGTTCTCCATTATCGTTCTCAAATGCACTAATAAAAATTTAATTCATTAGAATATTGTTATAAGATATATATGTGTCGACTTTTGATGAATAATGAATCTAAAACAATCACAAAAATTGCACTGTCACAGGTCGATGTTTCTAAAAAATATAAAATGAAAACCAGTACGTATCAGTTACTGCACACCAGTGCGTTTATATTCTTAAGATCATTGGTTCATTTGTATGACCTATGGACACCATAAAAATACCAAAACCAATTAAAAATATCGATGTGTTTGTGTGGTACGGCGCACCGGTGGTTTTATGTGTCTATACACATTGGTGCCATTGTATGACCTATGGGCACCGCACGAATACCAATACCAATTATAAATTTCTATGCGTTTATGTGATATTACACGTCATGGCATTTATGTGTCTATACGCACCAGTGCATTCGTACGACCTTTGGGCACTGCACGAATACTGATACCAATTATAAATCTCAGTGCATTTGTGTTATATTGCGCACTGGGGTGTTTATGTGTCTATACACACTGGTGCATTCCTATGACCTATGGGCACTGCATGAATACCGATAGCAATTATAAATATCAGTGTATTTGTGTGATACTACGCATCGATGCGTTTCTATATGAATACACATCGATACGTTGATACGACCTATGGGCACTGCACAAATCCCAAGACCAATTAGAACGACACCATGCGTTGTATCACCAACACTACACGCGATGTGGTTTTATACCTTAACGACCCAGTGCATTCTCCTTCGACCACCCTGAGGCGCCTACTACATGTACGCACCAGTTCGTTAAATCCTGAGTGGTGCACTGATGAAAAAAACATCTGTAAGAACCTCTGGCTGGCCATTTTTTTTATTTGTGTTGAATTTCCATTAAAGGCTCCTCCAGAACCTCCGTAACCATAAACAGATGTTGTAGAAAATGTTTTTTTGACAATTTTAGCCAATTCTATAACACTAAAAACCTCCTTTATAACGTTCGCTAGAGGGTCTTTTCCTTCTAGTGGCAGATGCAGTGACTGTTCAGAGGACCAAGAGTACAACATAAGAAAGGAAGAAGAGATGTATTGGAGGTAGCGCATTCATCAGAGGGTGTAATTCAGACCCTAGAGAGGGTGACACATGCCCACATAGTGCTCACGTAGGGGCAATGCAAAGCCTCTAAGGAAAAGTCTGAAATTCACTAGAGACTGGGGTTTCTAAGCCGACAGGGCCAAAACTAGACTCTGGGAGAAGATGATCAGCGTAGAGAAAGGGTGATGGAGTCCCTCAACTAGGTTCACACAGACTTACGCATTGGCATCATAGAGAATTCACAGAGCTATCTGGGGTTTCACTAGTGACTCATCTGGATCAGTTGGGACATGCGAGAGTGAGTTAAAACTCACATATTTTCTCTATAGCTGAGGTTATCTCTGTTGGGTGAGCTGGATTGTGGCACCTTAGATGTACTCAGAATATTGCTACTTAATAATAATAAACCCTCAGATCTGCTACACCAGTTTTCCCACATTGTGTTTTTCCAGGTACATTTGTCCAAAAAATCATGTGCGATTTCTCATATGTGCGTGATGTTCAGTAAATGATATGTATTTGTGTAGGCTACTAGTTGTGTTTACTTTGGTGTTTTTCTGAATATTTTTAGTTAAATAAATTATGCATAATAAAATAAATAAGAAAATTAAATGAATATTTAGCAGTAGGATTTATGTGCTCAAAAATTTTCACATTGGGTAGTCATGCCTTTCATCACATCATTAGGGGGTAGATGATGCTTTTGGAGAGTGTCCTAGAAGGGACCTACTATGGGTGCACCCAAATGATGTTGTCGTTGTTGAAATAGCAGTTGACACTATGCAGGAGAAGAACCAATGATAACTATTCTTTTGGGGCTGTTGTGTGCTTATTCTTCTTTGAGAAGATTCCAACAATCTGACCACATGCACATATCCGTGATGGGGGCCCATAGGAGCCCAAGATGCACTACTTGGGGAAACTACTGTGATGAGGTGGAAGAGGGGAGTAAGACAAGTTGAAAGGAATCAAGACAAAAATGAAGGTGAATGATGCGATGATCAAGGGAATTGGCTAACAAACCTATCACATTATCATATTTGGCCTCATTGTTGGTGGCATATCCAATGTGTACATCGTAGGAGTGAACTAACGAATGCAAAGGGGTGAAAATGGCCCAAGATGTTGAGGCTAGATTCCTAGAGAAACAACTCGCACCATTGACATAATCGATATGAGGTGTGGATGATAGATCCATATGCAATATCTAAGTAGACAACAAATTCGATGATGGGGAATGCAAGCTATCTAAATTCAGAAAAGAAAAATATGCATGCATTTCAATGGGAAATGCTACAGGTAAAATTTATTCAGCAAGAGTGCATTGAGAGGGTTGGGAATGATTTCTCCTTCAGATTCATCTAAAAGTTATTTCCCCTTGCCCAAATAATTACGGATGACGTAAGGACTGAGCCATAATGGTTGAAACTTCCCAAATTTCTCTTAAAAATTTAAATTTAATGTTAAAATTTGCCAAAACTCAATTCATGAAAGTTAAATAATAAATGTATCTGATATGGTCAATTTCAGGAAAATATGGATGTTGTATGAGAGGTATGGAAGGAAAATAAAAGTAAAATATGGGTTATTGGACTAAAATAAACATCAAAAAGTGGCACCAAACATTTCCCCAAGAGGAAAAGATTTCATGCCCCTATGCACCAAACTATATCTAACGCCTTATGACTAATCCTCTGCCAACTCTTCTTCCTGTAATAGTATTTTAATATTATCTTGAGAAGTGTGAATGATTTTTAACTTCTGATACTTTTCCTTTATTTTCGTCTTCTATTGATACCATTTGTATGCTTGTTTGGAAATTAATATTTCATGTATTTGTAATTTCTTATTTTTCTTCTTCAATATTTTAGTTTCCTTCTGATTTTTCTGACTTTGAATTTTCAGCTGTTCATTTTCTTTTTTAAGATTTCTTTCAAGGAGCTCCATTTACATCACAGTTTGTTTCAATTTTTTAATTTTCTTATTCTTCGTTCAACGTCTTTTTCTTTTTACTTTCTTTGAAATTTCTGAACCTTGCTCATCAATCCAAATATCATTTGTCATTTCCTCTTCCTGTTTATCCCTTTCCTATTTCTCCTGTAAGGCTTGATGGCATTCTTATTGAAATTGTTGTGCTTAATCACCTTTTTGTTATATCTGTCCTAGTTCGGCATGTGGACACTTCCTAGAATTTCTTTTATAAGTGTAAAATATATTTTATTTATGGTGCAGAGGATCTACAAAAAATCGGAATATGCGTGGAAAAAAAAATACAGACCACTAGTTATTTCAATATTGAATGATAATTTGCATAAACTTCAAATTAGCCACCATTTAATCATTAACATACATCGTAGATAAACACAGTAGTATAATCAAAGCATAACCATATGCACAAGATTTCTATCTGCAGAATCTAAAGCTCTGCAATTTCAATTAAACATTATGTGATAACATGAATCTGCCGGATCACATCATAGCCAGACAACACTTCCATCTGTGAGTTATTTAAGACCGATATCCCCCTCTTTGAATTGATTCTGACCAATACCGCCTTACACATGCCATTCGTTGTTAATATTTGTTGTAAATTTAAGACATATGTAGCATAATAGAGGTTTAATCAAATAATCAATAGAGAGCGAATAAAACAAATGAGTATATAAACAACAACAATATAATTTAGTGTTAAACTCTTCCTTGGACAATAATACGTTTGGTTGCCCTCTCGGCTTTCGCCCTTTACATAAACTTGCACACCATTTCTCTCTATATCTATATCTCCATCCTCATACAAAGCTCATATTTGTACATAATTTTGGATTAATTTGAATCCATGATTTCCTCCACAAATGACTCAACCAAATCTTAAAATAGCTTATCCCTCCTTTGACTCAACTAATTTCTATTTAAGAAGTTCATAATCCCTAAGATATCTATACAACCCAACTCCTCTCATATTCTCAATTTTAAGAGAATATTTACAATAAACCTCACACTCATATTTTCCTCTTAATTTATTTAAACTGTACATAATTTATAAAATAATTAAAAAAAAATCACCCCCTAAATGCCCCAAATAAAAAATGACAATTTAGCAGGATTTTCCTACATTAGAATCCCCATGTAGAAAAGTTTCCATAGACTCCTGTCAATGAGGTCTATCATTTTTCTGTAATAATGCGAAAACTAGAAGTCGCAATGACTTGCTACCTCCAGGATTCCAAACTCTGCTTTTCCGTCAGTCTTTTAAAGTATCAACTCCATTTTGTAATTTTGCATAGAATTCCCAGAATATTATTTTCAGAACACTATTTAATGTAACTCCCACTTTTCCATACCACATCATATTTATTTCAGAAAATACAGACTTGTGTAGAAACATTGATACCCATTCTTCTAGTCTCCAGGCTTTGCAATAATCTCGAACTAGCTTTACATCAACATCACCAACATCACTTATTCTGTCAACCAGATTCCATCGGTGTTTACAACAATTTATTCTGCCAATTCCTTAGAGTAATTCCTCTTTGTCAATTACATTAATATGATTTATGTTTTCTGTAGTGTCTTTTCCTCTTTCTATTATAATTTCTTTGGTCTTATCTTCTTCGGTCTCTAGATCTTTGTCTGCTACTTCCTTCTCCAATTGCATTGAAGACTCAGCTTTCTGTAATGAAGGATAATCAAGAATGTCTTCTTGATCACAACTATAGTCATTGATTGCCCCTATAGTAACGAATTTCTCATCTGGTGTTGTACCTGCATTCATCAACAAATTATTAGTTTTAAAAATACAAGACCTTTCGGCCTCATTTGATGCTTCAAGCACCAATATCTCATCACAGTCCTTCTAGATTTCAGTAAATCCTATTTTAAATTGCTCGTTGCTTTCATCTTTATCCTTTTGGATTAATATTGTTGTTTCCTTTATGTCTCTAAGGACATAATGGTTTTTTTTCTACTCTTGATCTTTCATCTCATCTTCAAATACTTTCTTCTCAATTTCTTTGATTTCAACATCATATTTATTAATTTTTCCTTCTATACCTACAGCCACATTATTATTTGAAGAGTTAAAACATTCACTTAACTCTATAAAGGTTAGAAAAATTTCATCCTTATCATGCATGGTAACTGCAATCTCTTCTTTATTAGGTTCTGCAAGCTTCACTTCTCCCTCAGGTTCTTTTAGCCATCCTTCCAAGAACTCTATATCCATTTGAAATCTTTCTAGCATTCTATCACAACCTTTATTCCCAGTTTCATTCTTCTTCTGGAAATCCTCCTGAGTTATCCTTTTTTCTGTATTATCACATTACAAAATTCTTTCATCAATTTCATTAAACAAATTCATTTTTTTACCTCCTTGGAATATCACTATGGCATTTTCATTATGCTTCTGCTCCATAACAACTTCAACGGGTTGTCTTACACCAAACAGAAATTCATCTATGAATTCTTTCTCCTACAATAAATCAGTACCTTACTCCTCCGAAAGGAATTATCCATCACAACTCACCTCAAGAGCTTTATTCATCTTTTTGACAGTTTCACCAGACTGTCCATCATCTTCTGCACATCCTGCAAACATACACAAACTATGAGATTTAAAAATACAAGGCTTCATAGCCTCATCTACTTCCCTTGTCAATATATCTTCAAATTTTTCTAAACTATTCTAATAGTCCATGAGATCTTCTCATTAACCTCTTCTCCCAGAATTTCACCCTGTTCTGGTCCATAAATGGAAACTTCCATTTCCAACTTAGCTTCTCTGAGTTCTTCACATCTCAATTTCACACTCAACATCTTCTCAAGCTTTCTCAGCTTTTCTATTAACTGCATATTTACCTATTGATTCCTTTTTATTTGTAGTCTCTTCCATTTCCCTTTTTTCCTCATGGTCCAACCATGTCTCTGGTCTTTCTTATTTCTTTGCAACAATTCCATCAATAACTGATGCAGGGTTTCTGCACAAATCATAATATTTCGGTAACAATAGAGTGTGTATTCAATTTAACATGAAATCCTCAGTTTCAAAATCTTCATAAAAACCACTGAGATTCAATACAGAATATAAAGTGTGGATAACACAACATCTATACTTCAAACAATACCATATGCATCGAATTCCTTAATGGATCCTACATCAAAATGAGACAATACCATCGAATTCTATTTACAAACTATTTCTTCTGCACTCTTCCCATATTACATTTATGTCTCATAGCTATTAGTTATGCCACTAATGCAAATTTGCAATTCGATGGTTTTTCTAGGGTATAATTTAGTGCATATTTGTGTAACAGTGTTTTAAATAATATATATGAGCAGAGAGCCAAACACAAATAAAATACTTTCATATAATATTGTTATTCCACCATCAACTGGTTTTGTTTTGAGGGTGTTTTTTCAATCCTTTTTTCAACAAACAATTTTGTTTTTAGCATAATTTTATAAAATGTTGAAATTTGACCTTAAAAAAAAACCAAGTGCGTTTTGGAAGACACACTTTTTGTTTTTGGGGTGTTTTTTCATGTTTTTTGAGACTTTTTGGGCTAGAGTTCCCGTTTTGAGGTCAGGTTACCTATTTCATCGGTAACAGTGTTACACAAAGCTTCATATTTATACATAATTGTGGATTAATTTGAATCCATGATTTCCTCCACAAATAACTCAACCAAATCCTAAAATAGCTTATCCCTCCTTTGACTCAACTAATTTCTATTTAAGAACCTCATAATCCCTAAGATATCTATACAACCCAACTCCACTCATATTCTCATTTATGAGAGAATATTTACAATAAATCTCACACTCAGATTTTCCTCTTAATTTATTTAAAATGTACATAATTTATAAAATAATTAAAAAAAACATCACCCCTAAATCACCCAAATATTTTAATGAAATTTGAGTAGGATGCTCCTGCATTAGACTCCCCATGTAAAAAAGTTTCCATAGACTCCTTTCTATGAGGTTTGTCACTTTTCTATAATAATGCGACAACCACAAGTCTCAATGACTTGCTACCTCCAGGATTCCAATCTCTGTTTTGTCGCTGATCTTTTAAAGTATCAACTCCATTTTGTAATTTTGCACAGAATTCCCAGAATAGTATTTTCAGAACATGATCGAATGTAACTCTCGGTTTTCCATACCACACCATCTTTATTTCTGGAATTACAGACTTTTTAGAAACGTTGATACCCATTCTTCTAGTCTCCAGGCTTTGAAAGAATCTCGAACTGGTCTGTCAACTGGATTCCATCGGCCTCTACAACAATTAGTTTCGCCAATTTCCCGGAGTAATTCCTCCTTGTCTGATGCTTCTGTTTCCAATTGCGCTGGAAACTCAACTTTTTGAAATGAAGAATAATCAATAACTTCTCCTTGATCACAACTATAGTCATTGACTGCCCCTATAGTAACAAATTTTTCATCTGGTGTTGTACCTGCATTCATCAACAAACTATTAATTTTAAAAATACAAGACCTTTTGGCCTCTTTTGATGCTCCAAGCACCAATCTCCCATTATAGAGCTTCTGGATTTCAGTAAATCCTAATTTGAATTATTGGTTGCTTTCATCCTTCTGGATCAATACTTTTGTTTCCTTTATGTCTCTAAGGACATAACTTTCTTGCTTCTCCTGATTTTTCATCTCATCTTCAAATACTTTCTGATCAATTTCTCTGATTTCAACATCATATTTATTAATGTCGCCTTCTGTACCTACAACCACATTATTATTTGAAGAGTCAAAGCATTCACTTAACTCTATAAAATTTAGAGACATTCCTCCTTATCATGCACGACAACTACAATCTCTTTTTTATCAGGTTTTGCAAGCTTCACTTCTCCTTTAGCTTCCTTGAACCATCGTTCCAAGAACTCTATTTCCATGTGAAATCTTTCCAACATTTTATCACAACCTTCATTCTTAGTTTCATTCTTCTTCTGGAAATCCTCCTGAGTTATCCTGTTTTTTGTATCATCACATTGCAAAATTCTTTCATCAATTTCATTAAAAAAGTTCATTTGTTTACCTCCTTGGAATATCACTATGGAATTTTCATTATGCTTCTGCTCCATAACAGCTTCAACTGGTTGTCTTACACCAAACAAGAATTCATCTATGAATTATTTTTTCTGCAATAAACCAGTACCTTCCTCCTCTAAAAGGCATTCTCTATCATGCTTCACCTCAAGAGCTTTATTCATCTTTGTGACAGTTTCACCAGACTGTCCATCATCTTCTGCACATCCTGCAAACACACACAAACTATGAGATTTAAAAATACAAGGCTTCATAGCCTCATCAGATTCCCTTATCAACATATCTTCAAATTTTTCTCAACTATTCCAATAGTCCATGAGATATTTCTCATTAACCTCTTCTCCTAGAATTTCACCCTGTTCTGGTCCACAAATGGAAACTTCCATTTCCAACTCAGCTTCTCTGAGTTCTTCACATCTCAATTGCACACTCACCATCTACTCAAGATTTCTCAGCTCTTTTGTTAACTGCATATTTACCTATTGATTCCTCTTTACTTTTAGTCTTTGCCATTTCACTTTCTTCCTCATGGTCCAACCATGTCTCTGGTACTTCTTATTTCTCTACAACAATTCCATCAATAACTCAAGGTGAACTGTTATCTCAGCCTTCTCCCTCTCATATTCGTCATCATTCTATTGCTTCCATATGCGATTTGCCTTGGCATCTTCCTTCTTCTTTCTTCTATTGTGGTCTTTCACAAAACCTCTGAAATGACTATCAAAAGTCATTTTTTCCTACTTTGTGAACTTCATCTGTTCACTTGTGGATTTCATTCAAATCCCCTTTTCAGCAAGCCTTCATACTTTCCATCCAACAATGCAAAATCTCTTCCCGCGCTTGACCTCTGTCTTGGAATCATCTTCTGGGAAACTCTCTTGCTTCTCTATGCTGCAAACAAAAACTGTAGTAATTCTTGTGTTACAATGACCAACTCTTTGGGTGTCAGGCTCCGCCGATCATGCACCCAATTACATTCAAATCGTTGACTTAATTTACAACTCTTTGACTCCAAAATTTACATCAATTCTCAACTTGTGCAAGGATTTTTAATTGACTTGACAAACTCACTTGATTGACCAATTTCTTCAATTTTGAAAAAAAAGATTCTCAGAAAAACAATTCAAGTTGACCTTAACATAATGTACTAGACTCCTTTTACTTCATAATATACAGACCTTTAGTTCAACTTTGACACTAGTACATTAATTATCCCACTGCAAATCCACTTCAAAGAACCTCAAACAAAATATTTAATGAGCACTTAATCTCTCTCCTTAACTTAAAACTCATGACTTTAGACAAAAGGCTTCCTTAAACTTTCATTAAATTTTAATGAAAGCGTTTATCACTCCAACTTTCCATAATTCCCATTTCACATTAACACTTTCATCTTCGTGAAATCTCCATAAAGTGTTTTAAATACTATATCCTTTACTTGATGATTTCATTAAAATATTTTAATGAACTTAATAAAATCACTCTAAAGTGATAAACCGTTGGGTTTTTTTTTTTTTTAAAGGATGTAGAAGCGTAAAACTCTTTTGAAAATTGCACTAGCATAAGTTTATGGTTTCCAGGTTCAATATAGAGACATATGAGGTACACATGCCATCTTTCTCTTAGCATAGATTTTCTTTATCATCCCTTTTGACTACACCACGACATCTAAATCATAAATGTTGCTCAATTCAAGTGGCTTATTACCTTCACCTATTAAGGCCATGTGGAAACAAACATCGTTTGCAGCTTCCATGTAAAAGACCATCTAACCTCTAGTCAATTCTTTCCTCCGCAGCTAGCCTCTGAGCGATACTTCATTAAAAGCTCTTGCATTAGTACAAAAAATAACTTTTCAAATTCAAAACTCACCTGGAACTGTTTTATTCAACACATTAGTTGGATTATTTTCTAACACCAAATATACTTCTCAGATGCAGCTGGGTGATTGTTGAACTGTGTTGTGCACTTGAAGAGTGAATATCGGCATTCGTCCTGCCCTTCACACTCAAAAACACACTTCAAGTGGAATTCTTCATAACATATGGCAGGCCTCTAGAAGCTATTGATGTTAGAAATCCTTGTTCCAGTACCGAAATTACTCACAACTCCCAAAATAAGCAATCGCATAAACATTCCATTTACCATTTGGCACTAGTAGTGACATTCATCCAAAAATAGAGATGCTCATACAATCATAGATTTATAATCACACATAGAGACAAAACATACTTAATGGATCTTATCTCATACTCGATATTGGCTTGCAAAATTTTTCTGAACTAACAAGATATTTCGTGCAACAAATGAATATTACAACTCCACGATTCTTTTGTTGCGCACTCTGTATGAAATCTATAGATCTGTGTATAAGTAAACAACCAATAATCGAACTACTACAATCTGCAAACTCTGTTGTAATGGCAGCATATGAAGGAAAACATTGTTTTTATACTTTCTTCTGATGGATGTCAATGGATGTCGACACAGTCCAACGCTTTTATCACTAGTGATTCACATACATAAAATGCTGCAAATTATATTGCAGGCTCACATGACTGTGCATTTATGCAGCCAACACTTGCTTTGTCGAATTGTGGCACCTCTTCAATGACACCAACACTAGTTGCATTCATGAAAATCTCAACTCCATGCAACAGTACTATTTCAGTTTTTTCAATTCAGCACTTAGCCATGACGTCTTCACCATGCAATAACTTGGATATGTGAGAATAGAAAATCTTCAAAAAGGAGATGTTCGTTGTTCCGGCATTCCCTAGCAGAGTATCAGACTTTGGTACAAGAAGAACGTCTAGTTGGAGCTATGCCAAGAACAATCAAGTTGTTTGATGCTTGAAAGAGATCGGTATGATCTTCATGGTGGTAGACGTGAAGAAAGCAAAGGGATCAACCTGGTGGTTGTTCCAATAAGTACAGACTAGTGGTTCAGTTTGCCTGACTTCCCTCTTTTAGAGGTAAACTTTCATGAATATGGAGTGGTTCTCCACACCGTATATTTGAGGGGCGAAGATCACGTGCTCATCAACGAGTTTGTTGAACTCATCCCATTAACAAGATCTACGCATTTTATTTGTGCTCATACACAGTTCCTCAACAGAAAAATTTCCTTACTCATGGCTCCTCCTCAGCATCTACATGCAGATCCACATTGGTGCAAGCTCACACATGGTTTATGCACAACGCACACTCTTCAACAGTTTAGTCACTTGTCAATCGTGCTACCAAGCTCAACCCCCTTCCATGTTAGACTCTTCCTCTATCTTTTCCGATAATGTTAGCACCAATACGAGGGGTCTCTCACGCAATACTAGCAGCCACACTAGAAACCCTCAACTCTCACACCGGCCACCCTCTTTCACTTCATGACCTTCAGTCTTTAACAACCTCTGCGGAAACTCACCCAGATTTCACTTGAGGCTCCGATACCAAAATGATGCAGAGCCATCTGCACAAACCAAAATACACGCGGACAGCATAGCGTTTACCCTCTCTTCACATATCAAATAATAGATTAGCATAATCTTCAAATGATAGAGAGTCGAACACAAACAAAATACTTGCATATAATAATAACAAGAAATTATAGCTTCAAAGTCTACTTGGCTGAATATTACTTTTGTGGCCTCTTGCTCTCACCTTTACAACTTGTCACACTGTCACACCATTCCTACTCTACGCTCTTTTTTTTCTTTTCTGTCCTATTCCATCTATATGCCTATTTTTCATCCTCACACAAAGCTTCATATTTATACATAATTGTGGATTAATTTGAATCCATGATTTCCTCCACAAATAACTCAACCAAATCCTAAAATAGCTTATCCCTCCTTTGACTCAACTAATTTCTATTTAAGAACCTCATAATCCCTAAGATATCTATACAACCCAACTCCAATCATATTCTAATTTATGAGAGAATATTTACAACAAACCTCACACTTAGATTTTCCTCTTAATTTATTTAAAATGTACATAATTTATAAAATAATTAAAAAAAACATCACCCCCTAAATCACCCAAATATTTTAATGAAATTTGAGTAGGATGCTCTTGCATCATTAACTTGTCCTGTGGCTTTGTGACGAAGGAATGCTTTCCCTTCACTGAAAACCACATCATATCCTCTATCCTCCAACATAGAAACTGAAACTAATTTTTTTTCAAGCCTGGTACATGCATGATATCTTTTAATAAGAAGGGTTTACCTGACTACCTCTGGAAAGTAACTGTTCCAATCCCGGTAGAGCTATACCTCCCATCAACACCCATTTTGATATGCATCTGTAGATCCTTCTCCTCCAAGCTACTAAAAAGTTCTTTGTCTCTCGTCATGTGGAAAGATGCACCACTATCCAAGTACCACACCAATCCCATAACACTAGACACCATGCATGCGATGAGTGAGAATTCCAACTCGAACTGTGAAGCCAAAGCTTCACCCACTGTAGATCATGAAGCATGCTTGTTCTTCTTCTTCTTCTTTAGACAATTAGTGGCATAATTTCCATGCTCGTGACATTAAAAAAAATTCACTCTGGACATGTCACGCTTCTTTCCTTCTTTGCTAGTCTCAGATTTGGAATGGGATTTCTTTCCCTTCCCCTTCTTTGCCTTACCATCCAAGGCACAATTTTCCTCATCATCTACCTTGGATGAGGATTCATCCCTGGTATTCTACCAGAATTCTTCTTGTACCAAATCTGACCAAAGTCACTCCCAATCTAGTAGCTTCTTCCTCCCATTGACAAAGTCCTAATAACTATGAAAACTATTAGGAAGGCCTAAAAGTGCTAGACTCACCAAGTCATCATCTGTTATAGTAATACCAACACTTACAAGCTCATATCGACATTGGATGAACTTGGTTAAATATTTCGGAATAGTGTCACCTTTCTCCATTTTGATTTTCCTGAGATTGTCCTTCAGTGCTAATTTTCTGTGGTCGCTGAGACTCTAAAACAGATCCGTCAAAGCCTTCCACATTGCATATGGAGTCACTTTTCCATGGAGAGTCGAGATAATGTGGTCTTGAACTCCCTCTAATAAGATCCTCCTTGCCTTTGCAACCTTCTTTTGCCAAGCATCAAGAAGAGCGATGTTTGTTGCTGTGGGCTTGGGAATGTCATTATCAATGAATTATTTCAACCCGTTGTCTTATAGAACTGCATCCATTTTGTCTTTCCATGCAATATAATTATAACTGCCCTTGAGTGCATATTCCAATCTTAAGCCATTGAAGTCCATCTTGATTTTCCTGTCACACCAAAGAATATTTTTGTAAATTCAAATGTTGTTCAACACAAACTCAATTTCTTCTCCACTATAGTGATTTCCTGCGCTCTGATACCATGTAGAAATTATACAAACAATATGTATACCAATGGATTCAATCCAATCATGCGATATGCTAAATCAAGATACTAAATCCTTCCACAAATAGATTGCGAAAAATAAACACGATCACACAATCACACCAAGTAAAAGAAAGATGCAAATCAATCCACAACACAATGTTTTTCCTGGGGAAATCTTGCTTCTCAAAACCCCTCTATCTTCTATTGTATATTCAACTAAGGAATTGTTAAACAATTACAATGCACTCTTCTCACAAGAGTCTGTTGCACTCTCACAACTGTCTCACACTGGTCCAAACAAAATCAACCAACACTTAGCCAATTTCCTGCCTCTGCTCCGCCTACCTTGCTTGAGAAATTTATGTAGAATTAAATCCCTATTATTTAGGAATTTCAGCCTTCCAAAACTGTGCAATGCTCATGGGAAATCCTATGGGTGTATTACTGCATGTTGGCAATTTGCTAATAATACAACTGATAGTTAACATCCCTTTAACCTATGTCTCAACTGGGTTTTCATCAGAACTGACATGCATGCAACTATTAATAGTAAATCATCAGTTACTTGTCAGATCACTACATGTGAATTAAATATGATTTAATTCACTTGACCTCTCACTAGTGCAACAATCAATCACAACTAGTTAAACTTATTTTAACTCAATTAATTGAGTTAACTGAGTTCTCATGCATTAAAATAATACACTAACTACAACTTGGACTAAAAAACATATAGAATCACTCTGCATGCCTCACCAACCACCCTCAACTCGAAATGCATGAGCTAACTGAGTTTATCACACTCAGCTAACTATTACAATTGACTATGAGATAAGATAACAATTTATTGTCCAATTTAATTAAGGGAAATTAAATTAGACATGCATTTCTTGTTGACTTTTCAACAATTTTTGTGTGTGTGTTCCCTGAATGGAGAATGACCCCATCATAATGAATTATCCCTATCTTTGAGCCACACATGTGATAAATTTAGGGCACTATATAATTTTTCCACAATTCTACAAAAGCTTCGAGAAGATTGAGCTGGAAAGCATCAACCCAACCTTAAGCCCCATTGGAGGTGTGTATGTTATCTGCAACCAGACTAAGAGTTATCCTTCCATTGTCATTTAAAAAGTTTACCAAATCACGAGGATACGGTAATTTTATTATCTATTTATTAAGATAAATTTCAATTTATTAAATTGAAGAAATTATAAGAAATTAATTAATTGAATTTAATATTTTATTTTTATATTTTAAAAAATTCAAGAGGAATATTTTTAAATTTTTATAATTCGATGAGTTAAAAGATTAGAAATATCATTAGTATTATAAATATTTTGAAATTGAAATGATATCCCACACATGTAAAAAATATTTTTCATCCTCTACCTTCTTACTATCACAAAAAAAACACAAATTCTTACATTAAATAAACATAATTAAATATTAACATATCCTATTTTTGTATAGGTAATTATCTAATTAACATTATAATATTGAAAATAACAAAAATAATTACTAAATAATTCATGAGAAAATAATGTTAAGAAAAATAAAACTTATAAAATGTAGATTAATTGATTTGAGTGGAATTTAGTTTCCACGAGATTAGAGATTCCAATCTCATAGAGAAGAGTTAAATATTAAAACTACTTTTGCAAAAATTAAATTAGGCAAATTATGATTAAATTATATATTATTGTAATACAAAATTATAAAGTAATTTGGCCATGGTGGGTTCCCAAAACGTAGGTCTTTTTAATAGGAAAAACGAAATGTGGCTGAAAACAAAATATGGCTTACCTTTCTTATAGATTTAGTGAATATATATATATATATATATATATATATGTATATATATGCCTTACAAATTACATATGGAAAATAACTATTGAAAAACATACTAACACCCGCATAAAAATCCATTTAAAAAAAATGAATAACTAGATTCCATAGTACGTTTACATGCTTTGGAAGGTGTATAATGTTACTTTGATCAATTCACTCACATTTATCCTATATACCCCTTATTGTAACCATGTACCATTGTTTCACCATGAATTAGTGCTTATGTCTTACTTTTTCATGATGGAAAAAGAAAATGATTTGCTTAATTATTTTATTTAATATATATATATATATATATATATATATATATATATATTTTAAAACTTATAAGAGAACTTGATGTTTTGAGGTGGGATTTGATGATATAGAAATTGTAAAATATTATTAATTTTTAAATTGTAATATTTCTTATTTTTTTTTCTATTTAATTATTATTAGATTTGGAAGCACTTGTTGGAATATGTAATTCCTATTTGTCTTTAGTTGTGACTTTCTATGTATAGAGTTTGTTCCTATTCCATAGGAGTTAGCTAAATCAAAGTTCCTAGTTTGGTGTGAGGTTGAGATATTCTCTCAACCAACTTATTGTGCGTCCAAGATAACTTCCCTATCTTGAGATAATACCTCATGTATATATGTAACTCTATTTGATTAATTGAACATAGAGTGTATCTTAGTTTTTATCTTGGTATCGGAGCCCATACGAGCCTAGACCTCGGCCCCTCCTAGGCTGAGGGAAAATAGGGAAATAAAGAGTCTCTTTGTCCATTAATTTTTTTTTAATTGTCCATCGGATTATTAAATTCAGTTTGGAGTTGTTAGTGTGGACCATCACTACGCTGTGAGGACTGACATGTCAGTGTGCAATTTTATCTATGCTTTCGTTTACTCGTCTCTCGTTTCTGGAGTTGTTTGGAGCCGAGAGCGATGTTGCTCTGGAGCTGGAGTGCGACTGCAGTTGAAACAAAAAAAAGGTTGTTGTTGATTGGATCAAAGGAAAATTAAGTGTTGTGTTGTATGCATTGTCTATCATGGAGCAGTGGTTACAATAACAGCAGCGACGACTACGAGGTGGGTTCGAGCGGCCCTGGGTCGTCGAGCAAGCCCCCACAAGGCCAATAATGATGTTGGCTAGGAGGCCATCCGGAGGCTTAGAGCCAAAGGGCCTCTCGGTCTCTCGAATTTCAGGATAATCCACAAGCTTGACAACGGTGACATGAGAAGTGTTTATTTGGCAGAGCTCAAGAGAAAACTAACGGAATCGCGATGAAGCGGTTATGGTGCTCCTGTTGCAGTATTCTTGAGTTCTTAGTAGACATATATTTTCTATGTTGAAGAGTACTTGCGTTCCACTATCACCGCTAGAGAGACGTAGACTGGTGAGGCGGAGGATCAGTTACAGTTGTGATGGCTGGATTCAACTGTGTCGCTCACGCTACACATTTAGCTGGTGACAGGAGGTTGGAAGATATCCCATGAGAGGAGAAATGGTGTCTCTAACACCTTGAGTTACGTTGAAGCTCTTGCAGGATTTAAATTTTGCTGCTTGGATCCATCTACTAGACCTACTGGTGCAATGGATCCGGATTTGCTGTTTGCTGAGGGACATGCCTGGTGATCGTCCATGGCATTGTGCTGAGTGCTTGGGAACTCTCCAGGAAAGCCAGATACTGGTGGCAATCGATCCTATGGAGAAGATAAGGATGGTTTAACATTCAAGATGTTCAGTGGCACTATGAGTGTTTTCGTTGGGGGCTCCGTCTGGGAGTTGTGGTGGCCAGTTGGTACGATGTGCCCAAGGTTGAGAAGAGCATTGCCCTTCCATTTCTGATCAGGATTGTAAAATTTATGGGGAATTATGGTCTCACATGTTTTGCAATTAGAGGCATCTTTACATGGTTCGATCATGTGGCTGAGAAATTTTGAGTAAAGGAGGACTTCTGGAATGGAGCCATTGGTGGCTTTGTTGCCGGTACCTCCGTTTTGGGTTTGAGAGTTGTCCAAATTTGTCCCGTGTCGTGGACAAGCACTGCATAATGCCAAATTTGGGTACTTGTAGCTGTGAGCCTGATTTCATCAATTCAAAATTGCTACTTGATGGTGGTGCGATTGGAGGACGAGCCTGAGAGGAGGTTGCATGAAGAGAGTAGGCCAAGTGGAGTGTCTACTAGTTATGCGTAGTGCAGAGCTTTTAGATTCATCGTGAATTTCTGCAAGTGGTTGTGTGGTGTTTTATTACGAGAGCTGATCGTAGATTGAGCTGGTGAGTGAACCTGCATGGGTTGAGTTGACCTGTGCGCTGAATCAGCATGGCGTGGCTACTGGGATATGTCGAGATCTTGGTTCCCGTAGAACTGCTGAGGAGGCCGTGGCATAGGAGCTAGTGAGCTTGCAGGTAGTGGAATCGTGGGTGATCAGCGGTATCGATCGAGCCTCTGGTGTCTATGGCACAGTAACGTGCTGAGTAGAGGGGAAGCCTGACACGTATGGTTGGAGATAGCAAACATTGTTGGATATGTCGAGAGCTTTGAAATGCTCCTAAATGTTTGCCTATATTCGGTCATGTCTTTTGGAGAAAAGATCTAGTGATGCAGCTTATCAATATGATGGCCGCGATCTCAACTCACTATTTCACGAATTGATGGATGTCGCCACTACAGAGATCTATATTCTTGTGTCTTCTTTGAGGCTTGGCAGTGGAAGCAGGCTGGGAGGTGTCGGATCTGCATCTGTAGACATCCATAACCTTTGTGGAGTTGCAAAAATGTTGTATCGTGGCACCCAATTGGGTCACTTTCTGCAACAGGGCCATGGCAGACATCTAAGCCGTGACAGTGGAGCTTTGCGGGCTGACATGGACAGCCTCTATTGCAAAGGTTCCCATTGCTGCGTTTTAAGAAGAATCGTCCCCAAATCGAGATCTATCTTTGTGTGTATTGCTTGCTACTAGACTTCATTATGCTGCGTCACAAATTGAATTGTTGTGGAATGTTGTGAGTTTGCTTTCGAGAAGTGCTCACAGTGGTATGTGTGAGAAGAAATTGTTCCCCAAGAGTTCTTTCACTAGCAAGTGGAACCTTGTAGGGTGACCTATTGGTGTTTAAGTGATCTATGAGCTGGAGATTGTCTTCCTACTGCGGTTGTTCGAGCTATTGGAGACTGCCAGTGTGTTTTGGAAATGATGTTTTTTTATTCGGTATCGCATCATTAATATTTTTGAGTGCTTGGTTGTTCTTTGGCAAGAATGTGTACGAGGCCACTGAGAAGGGTCGAGTCCTCGAATACTAGTTTCAGCTTGCTGTCAGCATAGGTGTTAGAGTGCTGGAATCGCAAATATTTCTAGGAAAGGAGTCAATGGTGCTCGAACCTGGTGGTGAATTTGATGGCAATGCTGCCATTTCAAAGAAGGGAGAGTTTACTATGTGGTGCTAGTGGGCATAGATTTTGACCCCAGTTGAATGATTGTGTAGTTAAGATATTGCAATCGTGGTTGGTACTTTTGCCTTAATGCACAAAATCACAGTAATATTTAGATTTTGGAATGTGCTTTTATTGTTTTTTCATATTGTTTTGAAGGGAATATGTCTTGAAAGTTTGTATACATATTGAGATTCGCGCCTCAATATGAATTCATTTTGTTAGAATTTACGACTCTAACTAATGACAGGTATAACATGGAGATTCAAGATGAGTATATCCAAAACTCAAAAGTAAAAAATCTATGACGTAAATATTCAAGCAAGAAAGCCCTGGTGTGTTCTAGCATATGAATGGTATGGTGAGCAGCAAAGGATGATGGACAATCAAGTTTGTGTGAGTTTTTTGTGAGTTTCTTGGAATAGACTCTTGATGATGATTCACACAGCTGAATGGTAAGCAAGTCTAGGATGGTTTTGAAGTGGTCATTATATGTACCTGGTAACTCCAAGAGTTGAGTATGTGTTGTAAGACTTGTAAGGCATGTGTATCCCCGTAAAGTTCGTGGTAATCTCAAAACGACTTTGTAATTATAGGTTCGTGGTCAGCCAGAAACCATTTTGCAGTGTTGGTTTGTGGTCATCCAAAAACCACATGTAATAGTGAAGTGGACTGAAAACAATTTTGTGCTAGTGTTCGCCCACTGATGAAGAAATCTGGTGAAAAGTCGTCGATGAAGAAATCCGGTGAAAATTCGCCGATGAAGAGATCCGGTGAAAGGTCGTCGATGAAGAAATCCAGTGAAAGGTCACTAATGAAGAGATCCGGTGAAAGGTCTCTGATGAAGAGATCCAGTAAAAGTTTTCTGAAGTGATCTAAGACAAATCTACTGCCGGTGAGAGCTCACCGATGAAGGAAGAGCATGGTTACAGGTCATTCGATAAAACCCACGTTGGAGGGGGATATGGAGATACAGGTACATGTATGTAGTGGTAATGGTTGATAGAACCATGTATGCGAAGGACATCCTACGAGATTGGTGGTTGCAACGGTTGGCACCCATGCATTATGGTGGACGGTTGGTCCTTTATATGGACGTTGACATATCCTTTTGTTATTTTTGACCACAACTATATTTTTCAAAGTGATATCGAGACAAGTAGTCATTAAGGGGGTGTGTAGGAATATGTAATTCCCACTTGTCTTCGGTTGTGACTTTCTATGTATAGAGTATGTTCCTATTCCATAAGAGTTAGCTAAATCTAAGTTCCTAGTTTGGTGTGAGGTTGAGATATTCTCTCAACCAACTTATTGTGCATCCAATATAGCTTCCCTATCTTGAGAGAATACCTCATGTATATATGTAACTCTATTTGATTAATTGAACATAGAGTGTATTTCAGTTTTTATCTGCACTAGCTTTCAACACATTGTTAGTTGTGATTTTTAGACTCGGGAAACCTCTAATTGATTTTATCCTTTTGAACCATAAATGAATTTTTCTTGCACTTGTTATTTCTTATATTAAGATATATACTTTTATTTGATAATTTAAAATGTAATAATAATGAAAGTAGTTCATATAAAAATGAATTTATTGTATTCAGAGGCGCTCTCCAGCATAATATGGTAGAGATGTTGTAATGTAATGTTTAACATTCTCACTAAGTCAATATATATAAAAAAAAATGAAAAGATTAATGTAATGTGAACTTTTTAACTAAGTCAAAATAAAATAAAAATAACCCTATAAAAATAAATAGCAATACAAATAAAAATGACCCATGGTATATATGGTATTGAGAAGACGTGGTATTGGTCCATGGTATTCATGTGGAATATAAAGGGGGAAATTAAACCAACTTAGATCCATCTTAACTCCATATCTACTAAGCGTCGAGAGGGATCAAATCTCTTGAGATGAAAACCTCTTTTAGAGTGAAAAGATATTTGATCCCACTCGACGCTTGGTAAATCCGGAGTTAAGATGGATCTAGGTTGGTATTATAATAAAAATAATAATTTAATTTTAAGGCCACGGCTAAATCATACATCAAATTCATGTATGAGACCCTTTGTTTGTGGCACAAGAGGCCCACATATATGGAACAATTTGACTACTAAAGTTTAAATAAGTGGACACACATTACCTCTTTGAATTCGAACATGTGACCTTTTACAAGGAAGTAAATGTTGTTAACCATTAAATCCACTTAATAATAATTATATATTATTATAAAAAAAATAAACAACTAACACAATTTCAAATCTTCAATAAATTTATAAAATCTCTGCATAAAATTATACTACAACAAACAACTTAACTGTAAATTATCCCGATAATGCAAATTTCTGGAATATTGTGTGATTTCGTTTAGATTTACAACGTGTAACACATCATCCCACATTTACCCACCTTCACCGGCCTGTCGGGGTAAACATGAGATGAGGGCTACTATGACATGACTCAAACTTTGAGCTTCACTTATGGAAGTGGGGCCAACAACTAAACCTATCAACCACAAACTAACATCCTACATGACTTACAAGACACTCAAAGGCTAGACAACCACTCCCAGTGCCCAAATCCTGAGCTAAATATTTATTTCACTGACCTAGACTCTTAGTTGTAGGAATAAAATTGCATGCATGCCATTGTAGGCCTCCAGTTGCATGCATAATCCTGCATCCATGCGACTGCAGTCTAAATTTCTCATTTCTGAGCCTGCAACCGCGAAATGAATACTACCTTTTCAGGGCTTGTTTCCAAACCACTGCCCGAAAATTAATGAAACTTTCTAGAATGATAAATAACATTAATATAAATCCATTAATACAAAACTTATCAAAAAATTGACCTATCCAAGCCTAACCATCACAGTCATTTCATTAAACATATTGAGAACATGCAATCTATAGGTAATGAATGCATATCTGAACAAAGGGATTTGATACTTATCTAAGAATCACCAAGAAGGTTTATTGTCCTCTCATAATAGCTGTAATAAAATTTATTATCTCATGCATTCATTAACCATTCATCAATAAATCAAACATATCAATATCCATAGCTATAACATGTTATGAAACCATGCTTATAACCAACATATAACCATAATAATAACCATGATAGAAAAACCATCAAAGCCACATAATAAAAAGTATAATTACTCATGAAATACAATAGTAGAAAGATCTTATTAACATATACAAAATCCTAACAAGTCAGGGACTTCGACGTACCACTCGACCATAGATTGGGTTGAACCAAATATTTCTTTCAGCCAATCACTCTCATGCCATATTCCAAGCATGATTGTGGGACTTAAGAAAAAACAACCAGGGATTCCTCAAGATTTACGGAAATCCCACAAAAACTGGTCAAGGGACTCCTAGGCCTGAAAAAAGCACTTACACAACCAGGATTTACCACACTCCCTCCATTACCCGTCAAGGGATCACTAGGCCCTAAACAAGCTTGGATGCCTCTGGATTTCTTCACCAATACCTTAAGTAATTTTCCCATATCCACCCTCAGGATTTACCGCAATCCCGTGAAAACTGATTAAGGGATTCCTAGGCCCTTGCGAATTTTCCTAAGAACACCTCACCTGGTTCCAAAACCATCTAGAAATCCAAATCTCAACCAACTGAAAGAGACCCATCACACCATGGCTATTTAAAAATAGCAAGGTAAGGCTAAAATCATTGTCACACATGGAAAAACTCATGAAAATGATAACAAAAGAACCAAATACACACATGCATGTACTAACCATCTAGGAAATCATAGATGCAACCCATTACTTGTAATTATTCCCATTGAAGTTGCTTGACCCAACTTTTCCTTGCTTGTTCCTTTGCTTTCCTATTTTTTCTTTTCCAAATGCTAGAGTGCTCTAAGTATGCAATAGCATAAGAGAACAGAGAGAGATCCAAGCTAAAACTGACAAAATTCTCCACTAAAAAAAGCCATGAACTGATCCACATAAATATTTTTATCATTGAGGCCTCTACTTTCTTCAATTTCCTCTATTTTCCTTCAATTTTTCTCTCATGAAATCCTGTGACATTTCAACATCCTTTTCTCCTATTTTCCCTTATTTTCATAAATAAATGCCAATAAATTCCTCTTTTCCTTTTCAATACCTTTTCCAATTTCCTTAGCCATAATAAACCAAGTGAACACCCAATAGGATTTTTTTCCCAACATTCAACTTGGAATACATGTCCCATGACATTTATTAACTTTATTACATGAAATTTTAACCCAGGGTTGTTACAAACCCCTCCCCTTAGGGGAACATCACCCTCGATGTTCTACGACACCTATGACAGCAATCCACTGCAAACAAAACATACTGCTTATGGAGCTTTATAACACAACTCGTTGTAGTATTTACAATGACCACTGCTGTAACATGAAAATCATACAATTTACTGGAGATTGATAATGCAACTCATTATGATATTTACAATAACAACCACATATACTTATACATGTTTTCTTCAACTAGCAAATAATCATACTATCTATGGAGCTTTATTCCACAACTCGATACAATATTTACAATAATATACACATATACACATAGCACATTTTCTCAACCAACAAATAAAAGGATATGGTGCCCACATCAATCAACAAGGGAATCCAGAGGATCACACCTCCACCCTCAAAAGTAGTACCAATATTCATCTCCTTCCCAGGAAGTCCAGAATACACTACCAAAGTCAAACCTGCATCGAATGTCCAACACTACAATCCTTGCGCTAATTATTCCCTTAGTGAACAATTACTGACTCATTGTTCTAGGGCAGACTCCTAATTTGCATCTGATTCCAGCTGGAAATGCTAATGACCAAAACAAATTCATCCCCCTACTTCCCTTCTCTGCTACACAGTCCCTTAGGTAATTCAGTCACTCACCTCCCAAGTTCCCTGACATCCCCTTTCTTGGGTGATCCATCCCTTGGCAAGGTTTCCTTGCATCGAAAGGTCCAAAAACCAAGGCATATTCCTGCCTCAAAACCATCATACCAGTCATAACGTGATCATGGAAATCAATGGAAATTATTGGGTACTAGTATCCCACAATGGCCCTGATTCTGAATGCTTTACCAACATATTGTTGCATGTTCCAGTTCCTTTTTGCTTTTGCTGCTAATTATTGTAGTCAGTTTCAACCACCTAAACTGGGCATTTCCCCACTTTTATGTACCAAGAAAATAATTTCCATTAGGCTTAAAATTAATTGAAATAAATGAAAATAATACCTCATTAGTAGCTTGTTAATGAGGTACACTTGCAAATATGTTTACTTCCTACCAGAACAAGTCAAATTAAATCTTCAATCATATCATCAAGTATAAACATATCACATTTGATTATCTCATAATGTAACCATCATAATCAAAATCATATATCACATGTAACCATCATAAATCAAAGTTGTAGATCACATGCATAATTAAAATTTAAAATAAAATACTGATACTTTTCCTTTAAATAGTTTTTTATTTTATTTTTCCTTTGTTCTTTGTCCTTTCTGTGCACACATCAGATCAGTTTCCATATCCAGCAAACATCCATTGCATCTTCTTCTCTTTAATCACGTACACACACACACACAATGTACATCACAACACATGCACCTGCACCCAATGTACAACACAACACATGCACCTACACCTGGTGTACAACACAAAGCAAGCACTTACACTCGGTGTACAACACAATACATATACGTACACATAGGACAACACAACAAATACACATGTTGTGACACAATGAATACACAATGCACGTAACATAGTACCACATGTACACAACACATCATGTATGACATGCACACAATACCACATGTACAACATGTACATAGTACCACCTATACACAACACCACCTGCACAATGTGTACACAATACCATATGTACATGGCACCACCTGCACAATGTGTACATAGTACCACATGTACACAACACCACCTGCACAACGTGTACACAACACCACATGTACGTTACACAACCTGCATAGTGTGTACACAACACCACGCACATACAACACCACATGTACAACATGTACACAACACCACCTGTAAAACATGTACATAGCACCACATGTACAAAACGTACACAACACCATATATACACAACACTATATGTACAACGTGAACACCGCACCATATGTACACAACACCATATATAGACAACACTGTATGTACAACATGCACATTGCACCATATGTACACAACATCACATATACAACATGTACACAACACCATCTGTAAACAAGACCACATATACAACATGTACACAACACCATCTATACACAACACTGCATATACAGCATGTACACAACACTATCTGTAAACAACACCATCTGTACACAAAATCGCATATAGACCATGTACACGACACCTTATGTACACAACACTGCATATACAACATGTACAACATATACATAACAATAGTACTACACATCCAGAGACCACACTGTCTCCACCAGGAAACCTCTTCATGCCATTCACCTGCATAAGAAATCATTCCTCCACAAGCCTGATCCCTGACGACCTGTTAGAAAACGACATACATACATGCATATATACATATAAACATTAGCATGAAACCATCATGATCCCTGACATCCCTGTCAGAAAATGAAATACATACATACATATATTCATATATAGACATCAACATAATCATAATCATAACACAATTACTAGATATCATAAGGTTAAGGTTAATACAACTCCCTTTATCATTGCACAACATGCACACCATTAAGAACAACAATTCCCAACATGTCCAGGGCATTTGATGCCTCAAATCCATTTATAAATTTACCTTTCTGGTTACATTTCTCATTATTTTTCTACCACCGTCCATTTATCCCAATGGACCCAACCAACCCAACTAGTTGTCACATTATTTCCTTTATCTGCCCTATATTCATGCACCGGCTTCATCCGAGTATTACATTACCTGTTGGGTTTCATTCCGCAATTCCTGAGCTCCATTGAATTTCCTCTTTCCCAATCAATTCCAAAGACCCTCAAAACATAAAAGGAAATTACAAGAAACAAACAAGAAGAAAACCTTGAAAAATCAATAAAAATACAACACCACAAACAAAGTGGCATGGCCATGAAACATACACAATCAAAAATCATTGAAAGAAAAAAACTAGCAACAAATGCCATGAATCAACCCCATGGGTTCCCAATGCTTCCAAGGGAAAGCTCAACTTAAGACTTCTTGAATATTTCATGGCAGTATCTTTTTCAATGCAACCCCCCACATCATACAACCATAACCACATAACTATCAATGCATAAATAAATATACAATATACCATTTTCCTTACCTTGCTATGCTAAGAAAAATGCCTTGTAACCGAGCACGTACATATATCATCTCTCAAGGGAATCTAATTCCTACACAAATCCACCCATAGCTCAAAACCAACTATTATTCCTGTCAAATACATGTTCATGAGTATAGCACATATCCACATAATGTTAGACAAAATCAAGGCTCATAAGACTTCTTGTATTCATGCAAAGCACTCATTCGTTTGGAATTGTGGTTTCCAAACATAGCCAAAGTAATTCTCACCCAATTCATTTCTTATACCTTTTTCCTTGTTGCAATTATTATATGTTATCACATCGCCCAACACTTAGCTATATAAACAATTCAATTGTTACCTTTTCACACTAATACCAAGCATGTTGCCTTGCAACTATTTACACATATCAGTCACATGTTCCAAATATTAAAATAACAAGTCTATTAATTTGAAATCAACCATTACCAATACTAACATCCATGCCATAATTTGCAATCAACTCACAATCAATAGTCATACTACTACAACTAGCACCCACTTGCACTCAAGTACATATAAGTTTTCTCAACACATAATGTTTTAGTACAACCATATTAAAACAAGATAATTTCTTCATGCAATCTTATAGACACATACTCATATCATACAATTAATCAAACATTAAAACAACTTGTAAACATGCCATTTTAGATAAATAAAATAGACGACATAATCAAACTCATAACTCAATATATCTTAGGGGAGACTATCACATTTGCATAAGTTAGTCCATATTAGTACGATATAATATCAAAAATATATCGATTCATTATACCTGAATATCATAACCATAACCATCTACACAGGCCAATCTAAATTATCAAAATACATAATAACATCCAAATCTTAGTTGAAATGACCATAATGATCATGTGTATGCCAAAAATGCATACCACAACAAGTTACTACCATTCATGACTGTCTAACGCATGTGCATAGACCGCACTGATCAAATAGAATCTATCATGCATGTAAGGATAAAAAAAATAAAATGATAAGTATGTATATAACCATAATGCATATAACAACCATTAACCAATGTACCTACATTCCCAACATAAAAAACCTGTATGAAGATTTATCTTTACTCTGAGGTTTAGTGTTGCAACCTCGCTTTGATAATATTCTTCTCCTACTCTATCTTGACCAACACATCAGCATCATAACATACCAACAACATCATGATGCCACAAACTACATAATGACCAACACGATGCATGTTTTACCTACTTTGCATGAATAACCATATCCAAAATAATGCATGCATAACAACATGTATCTATCCCATCCAATCTAAGTGTTTAAACCAAGGAGCTCTGACACCACCTTGTAATGCCTCCTCCCACATTTACCCACCTTCACTGGCTTGTCGAGGTAAACATGAGATGAGGAATACTATGACATGACCTGACATCCAAGCTTCAATTATGGAAGTGGGGCCGACAACTGAACCTATCAACCACAAACTAACATCCTATAGGACTTACATGACACTCAAAGGCTAGAAAACCACTCCCAATGCCCAAATCCTTAGCTAAATATTTTTTTCACTGACCTAGACTCCCAGTTACATGAATAACACTACATACATGTGAATGTAGGCCTCCAGTCTCATGCATGAGCCTACATCAATGTGACTGTGCACAGTCCAAATTTCTCAATTCTGAGCTTGCAATCGCAGAATTAGTGCCACCTTTTCAAGGCTTGTCTCCAAATCGCTTCCCATAACTTAATGAAACTTTATAGAATGATAAAAAAAATTAAGACAAATCCATTAATGCAAAACTTGATCAAAAACTTGACCTATCTAGGCCTAACCAAGACAATCATTTCGTTAAACATATTGAGAACATGCAATCTACACATCATGAATGCATATCTGAACATAGGGGTCTAATACTTATATAATAATCACCAATAATTCTAGTGACCTTTCATAATAGTTGTGATAACATCTATTATCTCATGCATTCATTAACCATTCATCAAAAAATCAAACATTTCAAAAGCCATAGCTAGAACTTGTTATGAAACCATGCATATAACCATAATAATAACCATGATTAAACAACCATCAAAGCCAAATACTAAAAATTATAATTACTCATGAAATACAATAGGAAAAATATCTTATTAACATATGTAAAATCCAACTGATGCAGGAGCATCAGGACTTAGCCAGCAATGTGATGTTTTGTTCATATGTTGTGGCTAATCAAAATAGATAAAACATTAGTAGTAGTATTTTATTTTATTTTATTATTATTGTTATTTATTTATGAGAATAGTTAGTTTGTTTTGTATTTTTAATCAATTAGGAATAAAATTACGAATTGGTTTCTTTCCTTGCGTGGATAAAGTGCCAACATAGGGATAAGCACTTAAAAATAGGGAGGTATTGATTTGTTGAGAAAATTTGAGAAGAAACCTATTCTAAGACGAACAATTTCATATTTCAAGTATAAATAATAGGGAAGTAAGGAGGAAAAACCAGAGAGTGAGAGAAGATTGACAGTATGTAGATTGCAAATGCAAAGGGCAATTAATGAAATATTTAGTCCATGCGTTAGTAATTCAGATTATGATTGACGTTGCATTTTTTTATTTGAGTCTGCAAATTTATATATATGTTGTATATTTGAGCATGTGAATGCAGGAACAAGAATGTGATCAAGGAAAGAACGCAAGCTTGTGGTTTGGGTAAGAGATTTTAAGTTGTGGAATCTGCGTGAAGATCTAATGTATTGTGTGACGGCGGTATCACAGGCATATATGTCATGACATATGTGCCACAGACGACGTGTTGGGTAACTGTGAGCTCGTGCGGCAAAGGGTGTAACATCTGGTAAGCATTAAAATGTTTATCACATATGAGAGTCCGTGGAATTGGTAAATGTCTCAGTGTTAATTAAGTCATGTAACATATGTTACATAAAACATACAATTTGACGTGTTTTGAACCTTTCGACTTGGCCATAGTCGCTTGAAAGGCTGGTGGTGATTGTTATGAGCCGGCCTTGTGGATTCCATGGTAACATTTGGTTTGATAGCAATGTGATTTGTATGAACCGTGGATTCAAATCATAAAGGTTGCAATGTTTGTGTTTTTTAATTGGATTCCATACTTAGTAATACAATGATTTCAATTTTGGTATTGTTGTATGTATAACAATGATCCTTTAAGGATTCCATCAATGTTTGTGGAATGAAGTTTGTATAAAAACTGCAAAATATATCATTGTTATATGTATTAATTACAATGGAAATTGGAATTGCACATCAAGTGGTGCGGAGTGAATCAATTCCATCATTTTGAAGAGTAAACCTGGGCCTTAGTAGAATTGTGAAGTGGAAATTGTGGTTTCTACATCAAATTTTGGTATCAGTGAAGTTGAGTTGTTCTTGAGCATTGCAGAAAATGCCGCCTAGAAGAGGAGTTGGGATAGGTCGGGGGAGACCTATAGCAAACACAGTTTTTCTAGAAGAAATCCGGCACTTGCGTACAAGGATGGCCACAATGGAAACTACTCAGAGGAGGGTGACAGATTATGGCGTTGCCAGTGTCGATGAAGAAGATACCACCGAAGAAGAAGTGGAGGAAGAAAACGAGATAGCTAAAGTTATGAAGATGCTAGAAAAGGGTAGTAGCAGACCAAAGGTAGAAGTACATTTGTACGATGGAAATCTTAGTGTGGAAGTACTAATGGACTAGATCAGTTCATTAGACAAATATTTTGACTATGAATAAATCGATGACAAGAAGAAAGTGAAGTTTGCAGCCACGAGATTGAAAGGTCATGCACCCCTGTGGTGGGATGAATTGCAGTTGTCCAGGGAACGAAAAAGGAAACCAAAAATCAAGCAATGGGATAAGATGGTGAGTAAACTGAAAGGTAAGTTCATGTCGAAATATTATCAATTAAATATTTTTAGGCAATTGCAAAACTTAAAGAAAAAAGGGATGACTATTAAAGAATATACTAAAGAATTTTATAAGTTGAGTATTAGAGCGGGTCATATTGAAGATGACATCGAAAAGGTAGCTAGATATATAAATGGCTTGAGATATGAAATACAGGATGAGATCAACTTATTAAATCTGAAGACGATTGAAGATGCCTATCAAACAGCTTTGAGGGCAGAAGAAAATATGTTGCGCAAACAAAATTAGAGAAATAGAGGTAAGAATCCGGCAAAAGGAAGGGGAAAATTTAAATCCAGATTTCAACACTCGCAGAATGAGGCAGGGATTTCGAGTAATAAATCACCACAAAGAGGAGATTCTAGTCACGGAAGGTTTGTGCCCAGAGGTAGAGGCCGAGTAAGAGATGTTCGTTACTTTGCATGTGCTGATTAGGGACATGTGCAATGGGATTGTCCTCACAATAGACCAGCAACCCAGCGAAATGTGAACGTTGCTGAAACAAAGGAAGAAATTCCTCAGATTGCAGCCAAAGAGGAACCACCTGAAGCCGTAGAATCCTTGTTGTTGAAAAGGATATTGCTTAAAGCAACTAAGGAAGCCAGAGAACCAGCTTAGAGAAAGAATCTGTTTAGAACTGTATGTAAATCAAAGGGTAAGTGTTGCAAATTGGTAATTGATAGCGGTAGTACTGATAACCTTGTTTCTACAAAGATGGTGGACAAATTGAAGTTGGAGAAAACAATACACCCCACTCCTTATAAAGTATCATGGCTCCAAAAAGGCCATCAAATTATTGTAACTGAACAATGTAAAGTTGAAATCCAGATTGGTACTTATAAGGATGTTATTTTATGTGATGTAATGTCGATGGATCTATGTCACATATTGCTAGGAAGGCCCTGGAAGTTTGACTGAAAAGCCATACATGATGGCAGAAGAAACACTTATACTCTTGAAAAAGATGGGAACAAGCATACACTGCTGCCATTGAAAAATGAAGCTGATGAGGAAGCACCTGGAAACAACGTTATGTTGATAAGTGGAAAAACCCTGTTGCAAGAAGTTGAGAAGGGCGAGGAGATGCATTTTTCTATTGTTGGGAGACCCAAGGTAATTTTAACTTCTACAAATTTAGAAGATTTACCTGAAGAAATTCTAAATCTATTGAATGATTTTGTTGATATTATTGTGGATGAGTTTCCAAATGAGTTACTGCCCATCAGGAGTATTAGTCACCACATTGATCTAATTCCTAGAGCTAGTTTACCGAATAAAGCAGCCTACAGGTTAACACCATAGGAAAATGTCGAAGTTGGAAGACAAGTGCAAGAGTTGATGGATAAAGGGTTAATCAAAGAAAGCCTCAGTCCGTGTGTTGTACCAATAATACTCAGCCCAAAGAAAGGAGGTGAATGGCGCATGTGCACAGATTCTAGAGCCATAAATAAAGTCACCATCAGGTATCATTTTCCTTTACCACGAATGGATGATTTAATGGATTGTTTGAGTGGGTCGAATTATTTTTCTAAGATATATTTGAAGAGTGGGTATCATCAGATAAGAATTCGAGAAGGGGATGAATGGAAAACCGCATTCAAAACAAACAGTGGTTTGTATGAATGGTTAGTAATGCCTTTCGGACTTACTAATGCACCTAGTACTTTCATGAGGTTAATGAATGAAGTTTTGAAGGAGTATGCGGGTAAGTTTGTAATTGTTTATCTTGATGATATTCTCATTTTCAGTCAAAGTAAAGAGGAGCATCTGGAACACCTTAAATTAGTTCTAAAGACTTTGCAAAAAGAAAAACTGCTAATAAATTTGAATAAGTGTAGCTTTATGAAGGAAGAACTAATTTATTTGGGGTTTGTAGTCTCTAAGGAAGGGTTGAAAATGGATCCGGAGAAAATCCAAGCAATTGTGAATTGGCCAACTCCTAGAAGCATATTTGAGGTAAGAAGCTTTCATGGTCTTGCAAGTTTCTATGGAAAATTTATTCGAAGTTTTAGTCAGATTTGTGCACCCATTATAGAAACAATCAGAGAAACGAATCAACCATTCAAATGGACAGAAACAGCAGATTGAAACTTTAAATTACTAAAGAAAAAAATTACTGAAAAACCAGTTTTGGCTTTACCAAATTTTGAGAAAGTTTTCCAGGTTGAAACTAATGCTAGTGGAATTGTGATTAGAGCAGTTCCGAGCCAAGATCATAAACCAATAGCATATTTCAGTGAAAAACTAAATGAAGCAAAGAAGAAATATTCATCTTATGACAAAGAATTTTATGTTTTTGTATAACCTTTAAAAAAATGGAGACATTATTTATTGCCAAAAGAGTTTGTGTTATATTCTGATAATCATGCATTACCATTATAAACAATCAGCCAAAGTTAAATCAGAAACATGCCAAATGGGTAGAATATTTGCATAATTTCACTTTTGTAATCAAACATACGAGTGGTAAATTGAACAAAGTTGCTGATGCTTTGAGCAGGGTGAACTTAATTCTGCAGGAATTACAAGTTGGTGTTGTAGGGTTTGAGGAAATGGTTGACATGTATAAAGATGATGCAGAGTTTAAAGAAATTTATGCAGCTGTGGAAAATCCAGCAATACATAATAGGAGTCAGTGATTAGATTATCTTATCCAAGGGGGATTACTATTTAAAATTAATAAGTTATGTATTCCTAAATGTTCTATGAGGGAAAACATAATAAAGGAGAAGCATAGTCGAGGTCTATCCGGAAATTTTGGGCAAGACAAAACCTTTGCTCAGGTAAATACTTTTTATTACTGGTCGAAAATGCAAACTAATTTTAAATGGTTTGTGGAAAAATGCAATATTTGTCAGCATGCTAAGGGGAAAGGTCAGAATACACGATTGTATCAGCGATTACCAATACCCGACCGACCGTGGGATGCAGTTAGTATGGATTTTGTTTTGGGTTTGCCAAAAACTCAAAGGGGAAATGATTCCAGTTATGTTGTTGTGGATAGATTTTCTAAAATGGCTCATTTTATTGCATGCAAGAAAACGAGTGATGCAACACATATTTCTAATCTATTTTTTCAGAATTTGTAAGATTACATGGATTACCTATAAGAATTGTGTCTGACAGGGATACCAAGTTTGTGGGACATTTCTGGAGAACTCTATGGAAGAAACTAGGTACCAACCTTAGTTTCAGTTCAGCATATCATCCTCAAATGGTTGGACAGATCGAGGTCGTGAATAGAAGTCTGGGAAACATATTGAGAAGCTTGGTGTATAAAAATCCTAAACAATGGGATTTATCCCTTGCTCAAACTGAGTTTTCTTACAATGATACTCCAAATTGAAGTACTGGTATGAGTCCATTCCAGATTGTTTTTGGAATGCATCCAAGAGGTGTGTGTGAAATCAGAGATCTGGGAAAACAAGAGGTAAGGAGCGCAAAGGCTGAAGAATTTGTAGAACAGATGCAGGAACTACAGGAAGATGTCAAAAGCAGATTGCAGGAAAGCAGTATCAAATACAAGCAAAGAGCAGATATGAGGAGGCGAGAAAATGAATTCCAAGTGGGTGATTTGGTTATGTTATATTTAAGAAAAGAAATATTTCATGTTATAACTTATAACAAATTAAAATTGAAGAAGATAGGGCCATGTAAAATTGTAAGGAAATTTTCTTCAAATGCATATGAAGTTAAATTGCTAACAGGAATTGGAATATCACTAATCTTCAATGTTGTAGATTTGTACCTATACCAAGAACCAGAAGAAGAACCAAAATAAGACGCCACAGTAGAATAAAACCCAACAGTAAATTGGGAAGAGCAGATGCCTAAAGCAGGAAAGAGGGAAGTTGAAGCCATTTTGGAGAAGAGAGTGTCGAATAAAACTAGGAGCCAAACCTATTATCAGTATTTAGTCAAGTGGAAAGGAAAACTAGTGGAAGATGCCAGTTGGATGACTACAGCAGAGCTACAGAAGTTGGGAGTAGATTCCGAAGCATTACAAGATCAGTTTTCTTCCACGGGAGTCTGATGCAGGAGCATCGGGACTTAGCCAGCAATGTGATGTTTTGTTCACATGTTGTGGCTAATCAAAAGAAATAAAACATTAGTAGTAGTATTTTATTTTATTTTATTATTGTTGTTATTTATTTATGAGAATAGTTAGTTTGTTTTGTATTTTTAATCAATTAGGAATAAAATTAGGAATTGGTTTCTTTCCCTGCATGGATAAAGAGCCAACATAGGGATAAGCACTTAAAAATAGAGAGGTATTGATTGTTGAGAAAATTCGAGAAGAAACCTATTCTAAGAGGAACAGTTTCATATTTCAAGTATAGATAATAGGGAAGTAAGGAGGAAAAACCAGAGAGTGAGAGAAGATTTCCAGTATGTAGATTGCAAACACAAAGGGAAATTAATGAAATATTCAGTCCATGCGTTAGTAATTCAGATTATGATTGACGTTACATTTTTTTATTTGAGTCTGCAAATTTATATATAGGATGTATATTTGAGTGTGTGAATGCAGGAACAAGAGTGTGATCAAGGCATGAACACAAGCTTGTGGTTTGGGTAAGCGATTTTAAGTTGTGGAATCTGTGTGAATATCTAACGTATTGTGTGAAGGCAGTATCATAGGCATATATGTCATGGCATATGTGCCACAGGCGACGTGTTGGGTAACTGTGAGCTCGTGTGGCAGAGGGTGTAACATCTAGTAAGTAGTAAAACGTTTATCACAGACAGGAGTCTGTGGCATTGGTAAATGTCTTAGCGTTAATTAATTCATGTAACATATGTTACATACAACATACAATTTGACGTGTTTTGAACCTTCCGACTTGGCCACAATCGCTTGAAAGGTCGGTGGTGATTGTTATGAGTCGAGCTTTTGGATTCCGTGGTAACATTTGGTTTGATAGCAATGTGATTTGTATGAACCGTGGATTCAAATCATAAAGGTTGCATTGTTTGTGTTTTTTAATTGGATTCCATACTTAGTAATACAACAATTTCATTTTTGGTATTGTTGTATGTATAACAATGATGCTTTAAGGATTCCGTCAGTGTTTGTGGAATGAATTTTGTATAAAAACTGCAAAATATATCATTGTTATATGTATTAATTACAATGGAAATTGGAATTGCACATCAAGTGGTGTGGAGTGAATCAATTCCATCATTTTGAATAGTAAACTTGGGCCTTAGTAGAATTGATAATTTTTCTATACTAAATTGTGAAGTGGAAATTGTGGTTTCTTACATCACAAACCATCTACCACCTAACCATATATTGGGCTGAATCAAATCTTTCAACGAATCACCCTCGTGCCATATTCCAAGCATGAATGTGGGACTCAAGACAAAACAACCAAGGATTCCTAAAGATTTACCGCAATCCCGCCAAAACCGGTCAAGGAACTCCTTTACCCGAAACAAGCACCTACATAACTAGGACTTATCGCTATCCTACCATTACTTATCAAGGGATAAGTAGGCCCTAAACAAGCTTGGATGCATCCAAATTTCTTCACCAATACCTTGAGGAATTTTCCTATCTCCATCCTCAGGCTTTAGTGCAATACCACCAAAACCGGTCAAGGGATTCCTAGGCCCTTGCGAATTTTCTTGAGACTGCCTCACCCAGTTCCAAAACCATCCAGAAATCGAAAGCTCAACCAAATGAAAGAACCCCATCACATCATGGCTATCTGTAAATGGAAAGGCAAGGCTAAAAGCACTATCACACCTAGAAAAACCCATGCCAATGACATCAAAAGAACCAAATACAGACATGCATGTACCAACCAACTAGGAAATCATACATGCAACCTGTTACCTGTGAGTATTCTCGTTGAAGGTGGTTGACCCAAATTTTCCTTTATTTTTCCTTTATTTTCCTTTTCTTTCTTTCCCAAATGATAGAGTGCTCCAAGAATGATTTAAGTATGCAATAGTATGAGAGAATAGAGAGTGATCCAAGCTAGAAATGACAAAAGTATCCACTGCCAAAAGCCATGAAGTAATCCTTAGAAGCCTTCTTATCATTGAAGCCTTTACTTTCTTCAATTTCCTTTATTTTCCTCTCATGCAATCTTGTGACCTTTAACCTTCCTTTTCTCCTATTTTCCTCTATTTTCATAAAAATGTCTCTTTTCCTTTTCAACATCTTTGCCAATGCCTTTTCCAATTTCCTTAGCCATAATAAACCGAATGAACACACACTAGGATATTTTTCCCAACATTCAACTTTGAATACGTGTCCCATGACCTTGGTCTTTTTTTTTCCTTTATCAACTATATTACATGAACTTTTAACCCAGGGTTGTTACACAATATTTGGGTGAAAAATTCACCCATCCTTAGTGACAGAAAGCTCAAATTTGAGCTTTCTGTGGGAAAATGTTCCCCACCGAGGACCATAAAAGGAAATGGCGCATGTGGGGAAAGGTTCTTAGCGAGAAATACATCCCGAGATGATGTGGTGTAGACCTACAATGATTTAATGAGTGGTTGCCATGAAAAAGACAGAAACCAGTTTACCAATGCCATGTGAGAATGACAGGGTTGACTGGGTCAAGCACGTGGATGCCGCTTGGCGGATGGATAACATGGCATTAAAAACATTAAATGACCATAAATTTTGATCTAGAGGTCAGAATGGGACAAAATTTATATCACAAGAATCATCTCAACGAGATGAACACAACTATGTTATCCATTTAAGGTTTTTAATAAGTCGAAAATTATCGATTTTTTTTAAGACCCCATTTCCATAATGCTACCTTGGATCACGGGTCAGTATAACCACCTTCTTCTAACGAGTGTTTGGTATGAGTTAGGAGGGGGCATGATTACAATATTTCTCTCTAGTGGATTATTAAATGTATGTTGAGTGACAAGATTAATCTAGTATTGATTATGTTTTCTCCATTCTTCTGAAAAAATTCATCATAGGGGAATAAAATATGTAGATTGTAAAAAGTGAATGTAGTTTAATTACAATTTATCTAATAGTATCAAACCGTTGTTAAAATTGTCACATCAATATTTTATTGAAAGAACCATTTGAATATTACCTTTCACTTATGAATTTATATGCTGGTGGTCTTTTCAACACTGTCCTTCTACAATTTTATGGGTGTTCTTTATTACAATTTATCTAATAGTATCAATCTGTTGTTAAAATTGTCACAACAATATTTTATTGAAAGGACCATTTGAATATTATCTTGCACAAGTATGAATTTATGGTGATGGATCTTTTCAACGCTGTCCTTCTACAATTTTATGGGTATTCTTTATTTTATTTTAAGAAATTCCCTTTATTTCTTCTAAACCATTGATCATACAACTTTATGAATTAGCTTGTATATTTCTAAATTCAATCTTGGATTGTTCTTTCTCTCATTCTTCCAAATAACTTTTATCATTCGTTCCATGGGAGCCAATTTCTAGTCCCATAGGGATGAAGTCTGTCTATTATTTTGAATCTCGCAGAGGGATATTTTCGGGAGAACATGTCATTTGTGGTTTTTACACTTTAATTTCCAAACTAGTAGTAGGAATCTTGTGATTTTTAACCAATTATTTTAAGATCTTAAAATGCATGAAAATATTTGAGTTCTCTAACAATACAGAGAATCACTTTATTTTATGTTTATTGTTTTGTTTCAGATATATCTCCTCATAAATGTATGAACATATGTGTGCACCTTCAAATGAATCATCCAGTTAACATTTATTTGTGATGTTTGATGGCTTTTCCATCCCCACACTAGTTTCATCTTGTAAATTCATATTTGATTATGGATTTACATTATTTTAAAAAGAAGGAAAAATATTTGTCAAAAGAAAACTTGGTAGATTGAAAATTCCTTCCATTCATGTTCATATATATATAGATAATTCATGTGCTTATAAATAAAATATGCTATAAGAGAGCCTTGTTGGGGTTTTTTATTTAACATTCTTCCATTGCATTCATCAGAATACATATATGATAATCTTCCACATATTGATAGAGGAGTATACAAGGCAACCCCATCACCCATATGTGAGTCATTCGACAAACATATTACATGTTCCTGCATCCACTAATTTGGCATCAATATGGTTTATCTCTCTCTCTCTCTCTCTCTCTCTCTCTCTCTCTCTATATATATATATATATATATATATATATATATATATATATATATATATATATATATATATATATATATATATATATATATATATATATATATATATCAGTTGTAGTCAATAATCAATCTAGAATCATTAGCACCTCATGCACCTATGCACAACTCTGGTCTCCTACCACACTCAAACAATTTTCAATAACATCCAATCATAAATATTACTCATCACAATTTATACATGATAAAAAACATCAAAATCATTAATCTAAACCAATATCATAACTATCAACATAATCTAAGCTGCCAATCAAAATCACTAGTCATCACCTCTTGAAAATATAATCAGATTATCAATGTATGGTGTCCTCAAAGAGAAAATTGTATTGCATATTATTTGTCTCACAAGTCAATCGAAGTTCTTTTGGGTGGTTGGGGACAATGGATTTTATCTTCCCCACCCAGATTCAAACCCCCACTGGTGACATGATGAGATATAATTCCTTTCTAAATATGTTTGTAATGGCTTTGTGCCTATTATTATTGTTGTATTGACTTCGATCCTTGTGAAATATTAAGGGAGTATACATGTGGGTTTTCCTTGTACCAACAACCTCACTTTAGCCCTAGGGTTGAGAGAGGCTATTTTCATTACTCGAGAAAAGAAAAAAACAAAAGAAAAGGAAGAAAGAGTATTTTTCTTAGAAGTCAAATTAAGACTAAATGTGTTTATTTCATTGTCAAGGTAAAATGGGGCACACCACTAAAAGAAACCATAATTAAGTATTATGATCTCTTCTTGACTAAATTCAACCATCATACTCAACCATAGTCACTTTTATATAAAATTAGTTAATATTTGACATACTCAAACACATTTGACTAGTCAAACACTATCAACCATAATCAATTAGAATCCACCACAACCACACAAAGGAAACTATATTCAAAATCACACTTAATGATTAAGAATCATGATGAACCAAGGCCAATTATTGTCAAAAATAACCAACTATCATCAACCCTAACAACATGGTCTACTAAATTCCCCCATTGTCTACCATCCTTGGCCATAGTCATTGAATTGTTAACCATTATCAAACTTTATTAGCCATAGTCAACCATTGTTAACCAAACTCAATCCATAATCAACCATAGTTAACCATTATGATTTCAACCACTATGATCTCTACTCAACCAAATTTAACTATCATACTCAACCATAGTCACTTTTAGTTAACAATAAATCATTCTAGTTAGTTTACATTAGGCAGAAAATTCAAAATATTACATATTTCATAAGGAATCGTTAATATTATTTACATAATTTTTTTATTATGTATGGATACAATTTGATTATTTAATACATTTTTTTAATGTGTGTGTGTGTGTGTGTGTAAGCTTGGCAGGACTACATCTTCATCATGTCCAATATATCACCCCGATCGGGGCGAGAAATTGAACCGGTGACTTCACATCAAGGAGTTCCTTAACAACGCACTCGATCACAATATATCCAAGACCCCATGGACTAATGTTTTATATTTTAAAAAATGAGTGTTTATTTAATAAAATATTAAATTAAATTAAATTATTTAATTTAATTTAATTTCAATTTTATATAATAATAATATATTATAGTATTTTGACATTTCCCATGGAGCTGAAGATAGGGAAACCCTGGTTTTTTTCTGAGTGTCAATGTCGATTGGCCCAGAGGGACTCCTCCTGTCCTCACATCGATTTTGTCACCTTTAAAGCATTGGGGGAATCATTATGGAAAATACCTCGCCCAAAGGAACATCAATCACATTTTGTGAAGAAAGTTGTGAATATTTCGTCAGTTTCTCTACCAACGATGTTTCGACGGGCATCCCTTGCATTTAAAGACAGAGCATTGGTTGGAAAATTTACCAACATGTTGTCGTCGCCCAAATCTATGGATCAATGGAATGAAGAAACTTAGAAGCCCTTAATGAAGCGAAGGATCGATCTGCATGCCTGTGACAATTTGCTTTTTTGTGTTTCCATTTGAACTCAAGGAAGACTAAGATACAATATTCAGAATGGACCCCGTTTCTTTGGAAGAAAATGAATGTACTTGAACTCGTAGTCTCTCAATTTTGATTCGTACAAGGATATACCTAATGTAGTTCCAATCTAGGTTAAGTTACCACATATTCCTCTCTCCTGCTGGAGTGATTATTGTTTGAAAGCCATTGGAAATGGATTGGGAAGATACCTAGATCGTGCCGAAATGAAAGGGTTTCAATTCACCTATGCAAAAAATTGTGTGGAGGTAGATCTGGAAAAAGGGTTACCTCCATAAATAAAATTGACACAAGGAGAATGGGTCCACCAACAAGTTTTGGATTATGAACAACTATCATTAAAATGTCATATTTGTCATGAGAACATCCATTCTGTTAATGATTGCAAAAAATATCAGCCTGAAAAATGGGATAATGTAACACCGCCTCTAGAAGAACAATGGAAAACTCAAAGGAAAGGGAATAATAGGGGAAATGAACCAATGAACAAAAACCCTAAACAAGTTGAAAACACTGCTTCTATGTCAGCGAATTTGTTTGAAACTTTACAAGCACTAAATGGAAATGAAAATGAAAACCTCATCGTATAAAATGAAGTTTTGAAAGAAGGTGAGGAAGTTATTGAGGGAGAAAAGAGAGCAATCCCTAAATCATATCCATAAAAGGATGAAAACCCCATTGAAAAGGATCAATCCTCCCCTCATAATCCAAATTATTCAACTCAAGAAGTACCAATGCAAGGAGAAGTTGTCTCACCTTTAACTCAGTTGCTAGTGATATTAGACATGAAGAAAATAATGACAAGGAATGTAAGGAAGAAGAAATATGCATGAGAGGATTCAACTAGCCGTAAGTCTAAAAACCCTAAGAAGACAAGTATACCCTCTATAAAATATGATCGGGAAGCACAAGCAGAGTTTAAAAAAATACTAGGCAAACAACCATAGATCTCACATGTATTCTGATTTGTAGTGAACAAGGATCAAGGGAGTGCCAAGGGTGGTGGAGGTAAATCTCGGAATAAGCCGCCCTGCGACATGTTTTGTAGATTTATAATAATATTTGGATTTTTGGCATTCTCTTGGTCACTTTGAAGTATAATATGTTTTGTAGATTTATGTTTATTGTTAGGAGTATTTTTTCGTGACTACAACCGACATCTATTTAGAACTCATAATTTTGGATCTCAATTTTATGGAATGCTGAACCAATTGTTGTGTTGGAGCTCGATGTAATTAGTGAATTCAGAATTTGATGATATATGTAACGGAACTGACCCAAAAACCAATCTTTTATATAATGAAAATGAAACTCGTTCCCTAAAAAAAATCAAATATTGTTTTTTTTTTTAATTTTTATTATTATAAAACATGATAACAAAACAATTTAATATAAATTTATTTTAATAAAAACCAATAAATAAATATGTTATATATTTTGAATCTATTGTAAATGAGATTTATATTAGATATTTTGAATGTATATTGAATGAGACTTTTTTGAATGTATATTGAATGAGACTTTTGTTTGAAATTTTCTTTAAGATGACTTTGGTATTTTAAAATTTAAATAATTATTATACCAAGAAGTGCTCTACAAATCAATATGAAGAGATGAATCAAATATTATTTTATTTAATTTTTTATTATTATAAAATATGATAACAAAACAATTTAATATAAATTTATTTTAATAAAAACCAATAAATAAATATGTTATATATTTTGAATCTATTGTAAATGAGACTTATGTTAGATATTTTGAATGTATATTGAATGAGACTTTTGTTTGAAATTGTCTTTTAAGATGACTTTGGTATCTTAAAATTTAAATAATTATTACATCAAGAGGTGCTTTACAAATTAGTATGAGGGAGATGTCATGTAATGGTGCATTTAAAAATAATAAAATAATATCTACATTAACAAATTAAAACAATAGTGATAACAAAAAATAATAATGTCGTCACAAATAAAATACTTTAATTTCCACCTTAATTTTACATCAACTTTATAAAAAGTAATTAGGGAAAATAATAATAATAATTTACTTCTTAGTATTAGGGAGATATGTAATGTCTTCACTACTTAATATGGAGTTTATAAATGGCATTTACAAATAATATTATCGATACTACATGATATGTCATTCATTCTATGATCAGTTAACATGTAATGTATAAAACAAAATTATATCAATAACATACTAAATATCAAATATTCATATTGAATAACAAAATTTTACTTTATATAAAGATATTTTTATTTTTCGCTAGCATTGTAATAGACATGTGTAATTTATTACATTTTTAAGGTGGAGTTGATATATAACATCAAAAAAATATTAATAAAAAAAATTGATATATATATATATATATATATATATAGAGAGAGAGAGAGAGAGAGAGAGAGAGAGAGAGAGAGAGAGCATATATATATGAGGAATATATGTAATTCCTTGGAAAAAAAATACTGAGAGAGAGAGAGAGTACTATGAATATATGTTTTCTACTTCCAAATATAAAGAGTCATGCAATAACATTTTAATATGTAGAATGTAAATCATAAATTAAATATTTTAATCTCAACTATGTATATATTATATAAAACAAGTGTGTGTGTATAACATTTTATTAATAAGTTTTTCAAAATCATCATAGAACTATCTTAACTCTTAACTCTATCAAGAACTAAGTGAAATCAAATTTTTTGAGATGCAAACAATTTTTTTTAAGTTTTTCACTCAAAAATATGTTCGCATCTTGAAATATTTAATCTCTCAGTATTTGTATTTGGAGTTGGAGTTAAGATGGATCTACGTTGATGATTGTAAACTTTAATTTACTTTCATAATTTTTTATAACTTTATTATTTAGTTAAATAATATAAATGGATTGTATAGTTACATGTTCTAGATAAATTTAATTATAACTGAATAGTTAATTATAAATATTTGTAAATAAGTAATTGGCTTAAAATATCATTTCAAACTATATATATATATATATATATATATATATATATATATATATATATATATATATATATATATATATATATAATTAAGTTTTTATTATTCATCAACTTTACTCAATAAATATATTTTTCCATATGTGAGTAGTTATAAAGTTATATAATTATAAGCAATAATTAATTATAAAGTTGATGAAGTCATAAATAAATAAATAAATAGATATATAATTGCACCGAGAGGCGCTCTAAATTCCAATATAGAGGAGATGTGCAAGCATTAGGCATAATGTAAGAAATATAATATGTCAACGTTTTTTAGATATTCACTCAATAACTTGAATTTAAATTTATTTACATGTTATTTTAATCCATTTTTATGTAAAGACTTGTTTAAATTATAGTGGGGAAGTAGCTGAATGTAAATATGTTATTTACATGAATACCCAATATAGATCCACCTTAACCATAGATCTAGCAAGAGTCGAGAGAGATCAAATCCCTTAAGGTGAAAACCTCTTTTAGAATGAAAAAAATTTCACACGACAAATTTGATCCCTTTGGAAGCTTAATAGATATGTAATATATATATATAAACTAAAATACATTTTAAAATGTATAAAATGGATTCAATGCCTTCAAAATCCTCTTTTGGAGTGAAAATTTTGAATAAACATTTGCACAATGTTGGTGGAATTATATGTATACTAATTCCAACATTTAATTATCAAATCCGAGATTGTAAGGCTTATATATGAAAGCATGGGAAATCCAGGATTAGAGCCTATTCTAAGCTATGCTAACAACTAACACTAGAAAGAATCAATCACTAAGGATTATAACTTCTCACTAGACTGTGAGACTCTAATGATTATCGGGTCTGAACCAGAATATTTCATTACCAACAGACCTTGTTCATGTGGTTTTATTTATGTAGCTTATTATGTCTTCTGACTTCATTGGTTCTATTGCTATAGTGTTACATACAAAACTCATTAAACATGTTGTAGAAAAATAAATTGCACAAAAGTAAGTGTCGAAAACTATAAAAAAAGCGTGCGAGACAAGTAAAGAAGGCAAGGCAATAAACTGCAAGGAATGCATTAATAAAATATCAAAAAGAAATGATAAGCATGATTAGAGTAATAATGATATATTGTAGGTTCTTATTTGTTGTAGGAATATTTTATCAAGTGACTTCAAAGCTCTTAATTAATTAAAGAATCCTAAACTGAAAACCACAAATTATTCAGTATTCAAATGTAGAATTTGGTCTCTGATACCGAATTAAGTAACATAAATTTTGTAAATTAAAACTCTTGTTATTGGTATCGATTTAAGTACTGAAATTACAGCTCTAGTTACTGGTACTGAATTAAGTACTGAAATTCTATAATGAAATTTGGGTACCAAAACATAATAAGAAACCAAATTTTAAGCTTTCTTGACTCTTAAGCCCGAGAAAATTAATTAAAATTTGATCATAACATGTTCTATTAACATATCTAAGAATAGAGCAATAGATCTAATATTGTGAGAAATACAAATCTACTAAAAAAAATTGAAAATAAACCATCCAATAAAATATGAAATTAGAAGAAGCTAAAACTGAATATTACCCTACTTACAAATAAGAAACTAGGGCGTTATGGGAGTCAAGGGGCGCTTCCTGACCTGAAAACATGCCCAACAACTAACTCAAATCAACAAGATGCTCAAACTTCGATAATTAATCTTCATTGCAACAATTTATCTTCTTCTTACAAACGATGGTTCAAGTTTATTACAATAATCAGTTTATGAATAATAATGATTTTTTTCTCTGCATCCTCCCTCCTCTCATTCTACGCATATTTATTCTTTATAATACGTTGGGTAAGGAAGTGAAAAGCAAAGAGGACCACATCGAATTCCATAGAATTCGCGTTCCATGCTATCATTAAAATAACAAATGATCCTTTCAATATATTTTTTTAGTTATGATTGGAATCATTTGAAATCATGTATTGGAAATGGAGATGATGCCACTTGGAATTAATTTGACTTTATTCCAGGTTTAGACGTAACTACAAATCTTAACGTAACTTCCCATAGTTGTTGGTGCGTAGGTGAAGAATTAGGTATTGAACTATTGACCTGGTACCGATCTAAATACCAAATTATCAGACTGGCTTGAACAAGTAATGAACTAAGTACCAAACTGATAGACTGGACTGAACTAGTACAAAACTGACAAAACTAATAGAAAGATGGAAAATTTCATAGTTGAACATGTTCTTTGGCCACATAACCACATTAATAACCCATCATTGATAAAATCATATTAAAGACATTCTTAATAATTAAAACGATAAGAAATCCATCATAATTAACCACAGGGTAGAAGAGGTTAATTTAGTAGAAGTTGATGATATAACGGCTACGAAAAGTATCATAAATGCAGGAATATGGCTCATGAATAAAGACTTTATTTACTAAATGATATGACATATCCGGAGCCCAACACACACTACATATTTGATCTCTCTTGAAGCCTATCATATATATATATATTCATTGTTTAAATTACACTTTTGAATGTATAAAATGGATTCAATGTCTTCAAAATTTACTTAGGAAATTGGATTGTGTTACAATTCAAAATCTACTTAGGAACTTGGATTGTGTACCCTACACAACTTAAACTTACAATTCAAAAACATCTTTGCTTTATTTCAAACAAAATTAACCAAAAATATATTTTAAAAAGGGCCACAATTAGACTCCTTAAAATGTTTTAGCCATAAATATTTAGTCTTTTTTAATCATAAATAATATATACACATTTAAATATTTATCTTAAAAAAAAGTTCCCGCAGAAAAAACCTGTAATTTATATTAATTAAAATAAAAAGTACACTTTCTAAACACACATAGTGTGTAATAAAAAATAAGTTTTGCATTCCTGTAATTGATGAATTATTGGGTGTAATATGAATTTTCAATTGCTGCAGGGTAACCCATATATTCCTGTGGGGAGGAGAGCCAATAGGTTGGTAAAACCCTAAGTATGGTGGTTTCTTACAGGGTTTGCAGGCCATACACAGTGACTTGTGAAGGCATGTGCGGAGACCCAAAGATTGACACCAGGCGATTTGTGTCAAGTTCCAGAGCATAGCTGGCGATGCAGGTGGTGGACACGAGAGGTACGAGCGTAATCGGAAGTGATCGAGGGTTAAAAAGGTTAGTAATGGATTTACCTTGCCAAAAACCTAACTTTTCTCCTCGACGCCTTTCTGAGAATAGGGTTTATGTGCACCTGCGGTCTCTACGCTATCGCAGTTTAGGGTTAAGGTTGGGCAGTTGTATTAGGTATGGGTTTCGATAACGATCACGTGGACGTTGAGCTAGCGCTGGAGGACTTACTTACCTGTTGGGGGCATGAGGTTTCAGAGAAGAACCTGGATCTATTTGTCCCTATCATAGCAGAAGCCGAGCCGAAATGATCGGACTCCGGAGGACAGAGAGGTCTCATGAATGGAGCCGTGTTGTTAGAGGAAAGCCTACAAAGCACGTTCAATTGTGTTTGGAAGTCGGAAGGGACCAGAGGCGGAACTTCAGCAGTTGAGCCAAGGACTTATGGTGAAGGTGAGATTTCTGCTGCTGGCCTCCAAGCTCAACCTTTCTCTACAACTCCAGGTATTCCCTCTCTTCCGATTTTCACGGGAGGGCTAGAAGATATTGTGGAAAATTTAGGGCTTTCGATATCTGTGGGTTTAAAATTGTTGGGGGTGGAAAGATCCATATGGTTAGATCAGGAGAGAGGCAGATCTAAGGCACATCTTGGTGTGGTAAGAAACAGATCTCAAGAGCAGGGTTTCTCTTTTCTGGAGAAATTCCTCCTTTCACAAGGGAGTGAGGCGGCCAATACCGACCCTTTTCTAGCTGAAGGCGGTAGGGGTCCCTCGAGGGCCCAGGGGCAGTATAGCGGAAACCAGGAGAGGTCGTTAGAAGGGTTTTTCCTTCAACGGGGGGCGGGTGTCTCCTCCAAAAAGCAAGTGAGATTCACCCCAGAAGCCTCACAAGATCAGGGCACTAGAGCCTCGGAAAGGGGCCCTCCAATCCTTGAAGGTGAAAGGTGACCTGTGTCACCTGTAACACTCGCTACAGATGTTAGAGAAAGCCCAGTGGAAGGCACAGAAAGAGAAGAAAGTGGATCTCTCGGATCCAAGCAGAAGAAGAACAAAGCTATTAAGAAGAAGGAGGAACGGTCGTGTTGTGTGCTCGGAGTAGACATCACAATTGACGAAGTCATGGAAGCTACCGAAACAATCCTTGTGGGAAGATTCAGGGGAAGAAAATACTCGGCAAACTTCATCTCTGAATGGACTAACACAGAATGGAAAGAATCCCCTGGCAAGCCAGTGAAAATTCAAGCTCTGGCAAAGAGATGGTTCAGTCTGAAATTTGAGAAACAAGAACACCTAGATTGGGTCTTGGTAAGAAATTGGTGTTTCGGAAAGAGTCCAGTCCTAGTTCGGAGATGGAATCCTCTATTTGATACACAACGGGAAAATATGGAGGAGTCCCTTGTGTGGGTAAAGCTTCTAGGACTGCGACTCCCTTTCTGGACAGACTCTATGTTTAGATCCATCAGGAACACCTTGGGTCAGTTTCTAGAAGTTGAATCCTATTTCAAGCTAACAAGGGACCTGAGTGTAGCCAGGATCTTGGTAATATTAAACCCTAGGGAAGGACTCGCTGATGAAATGTGTTTAAAATACAGAGACTATGATTATATCCAGCTTTTGGATTATGAGCATTTTCCCTTCCGGTGCCATAGGTGTCATAAATATGGACACCTCGCAAAAGACTACCCTCTTAGCCATTGTTGTAGAAGAAATCAAAAAAAGGTGAACAGGGAGGCACACCCATCCATGGAAGCTGATGAAAATGAGGACCCCAAGGAGGAATTGATGGAAGAAACATAAATATTGGATACCACAATGGAGGATCCAATGCCTCCTGGGAACGAAGAGTCTCTCCAAAGTCAGCAGGCCTCTGATTAGCTTGAGCATCCGCCACAAGTCTTGATACCTCCAAGAGATGAAGAGGTTGAAGCCGCACCTCTAGAGGGTATGCTTACTGACTCTCATCCTCCTTCTATTTCTTTCAAGTGTACTTCTTTTATTTATCTTTCTCAGCCTAGTCCCTCCAGAGAAAATGACATGGAATATATTAAAATGTATGAAATCTTTGAGTCTCTCGATAGTATTATCACTTCTCTCCCCTCCCCTTCCATGCCCCCTCCATGTAGTAATGTTCCTGAACCAGAGTCTCCCCTGTCGATCTGTCATGTTTTGCCTCCTTACAATTTGAGATCCCACGTGAACAAACCTTGGATTAGTAAAGCCATTGGAGGACTGGAAACAAACCCTTCGCAGGTTGGGCCTAGAAAGTTGTGAGGCAGAAAACCTTTCTAAGGCACAAGTAAAGGCTAAACTTGATATAGCAGATGGAAAGCAAAGATCCCTCTCTGGGGTGCTTAGAGCAGCGCATCCACCCCCTCCAGGTTACCAATGATAATACTCTCCTATAATTGTAGAGGCCTGGCTAGTCTGCCCAAAATACTAGCCTTAAAGGAACTGATGAAGTTACACAATCTGGATGTCTTATTCCTTCAAGAAACTTTGGGCCAGGGAGACGAGGTTCTAGAAACTCACCAGATTGTTCCCTGGTTGGGTATTCCATTCCTTGGACGCTCAAGGAAGATTAGGGGGAATTGCTTCGGGCTACAATCCTACAAAATTGAAGGGCTTGTCTTCTTGGGGTTTGGAGAATTCATTGGCGCTGGAGGTATACTCATAGGAGCTCTGTACCCCTCTTTTTTTGCTTAACATATATGGGCCTTGTGTGGAGCGAGTACCATTTTGGGATGCCCTTTTTGCTAAAACCTTCCTGAAGAACCCTAACCTGATCCTGGGTGGGGATCTAAATTTTTCTTTAGGAAAGTCTAAATCTTGGGGTCCCTCTGCAAGGGCTGACCAGCTCACCAATTTCTTTCTTAACAAATTGGCCACTTCTTAGCTAGTGGATGCCACTTTAACTAAGCCCAGAACCACCTGGAGGAACCGCAGGGTGGGTGAATACTGGGTCGGGAAACAATTGGACAAATTCCTTCTTGGAGAAGATCTGGTGGCTCAGATCTCTATGTTTAGACACTGGGTTGGGGATGGGGGGCCTCTGTGACCATCTCCCAATATTCCTCGAAATAAAAGGACAGCTGAAAAATCCAGGCTCTCCCTTCAAATTCAACTCCTCGTGGCTAAAAGATGAGTCTTATATAAAACTGTTCCATGACACCTGGAGGAAAAATTTGCCCAGGGATTTGGGAATATGGGCCAGATGTTTATGGAGAATCTGAAAATCATGAAGTAAGCAACTCGAGAGTGGGAAAACAAAAAATCATTAAAAGAGTAAGAGGAGTTGAGGAAGGTCAATGAAGAGCTCGACTTCCTTGAAACACCAGAAGGAGCCAGTTACTCTTCTTTAGAGCTTAGAAATCAGATCAGGGAGCTGGAAACTAAAAATAAAAAAATCTTACTGGAAAAGGAAGAGAGATGGTGCCTTAAGAGTAGGGAAATTTGGCTACAAGCAGGCGATGAAAACACAAAATTCTTTTAGAATTATTCTAAGGGAAGGAAAAGTTCTAATACTATATGGGAACTCAAAAAAGAGAATGGAGAATGGGCCTGTTCTATTAAACACATGCATGGTGTGGGGAGAAGAATAAACACACACAACAAGAAACTCAACACACAATGAAGGATAAGCATGTAGCTCTCTCTTATTTTTCCATTATACATGATGTACATTTATAGTACAATGGTGTGACTCTTGGTTTCACATTCCAAGGTCTTGGACTCCATTGTGACTTTTCGCATTCCACACCTACCCATAGAGGATTAGGTGTTCCAAAATTCCCCCCTTAATTCGAAGGGGTATGTGTGAGTCCAAGAAGAGAGTTGTAATACAAATCTGTAAAGTATACAAGGCAGCACTTGGGCTGAATCAACTCTCTGAAATGTTGGCAAAAAGAGGTGGTTTAAGGATGGCCACCAACACTGGAATGCAATACTTGTTGCAGTTCCCGGAACTCTTCCAAAACTGGAAAGAAGTTAAGGGCTTCTGCTAGAGGAATTGTCCCTCATAAAAAAGGGAGACCTTCAACCTAAAAGAAGGGAGGTCTACAACCTGTGATGGTTTAAGGATGACCAACAACACTAGAATGCTTGAAGCATTTCCTGGAACTCAACCAAAGCTGGCAAGAAGCTGAAGGCTTCTGCTAGAGGAAGTGTCCCTCATATATGAAAGGGAGACCTTCAACATAAAAGAAAGGAGGTCTACAACCAGTGATGGTTTAAGGCTGTCCACCAACCAAAGGATGGTTTAAGGCTGTCCACCAACCGAAGGCATGCTCATGGGCATCTGTGTCTCTGGCTACAACTCTGAATCTGGAATGGTGAATTGTGGCTCAGGCTCACTTTAACTGTTGTGTCTCTGGCTACAACTCTGAACATGGAATGAGAGATTGTGGCTCAGGCTCACTTGATCTAACGTCGAAGCTTGAATATGACCACCATTTTCCCCCCTGTCAAGGACAAGGTGAGATGATGGCGAAAACTCAACTGCAAGTTTGCTCAATATCTGAGAACAAGTTCTGACATGTGTTTTAAACATCTTCTTGGCTGCTGATGCCCATTGCCAAGAAGCGATCCATTCAATATGAATCTTTGTTCTTGCAGGAGGCTTGTTTCTGAAGCATCTGTCTGAAGAATGAGTGTGCCAACCACAGTGCTTGCATGGATGAAGATCAAAATAGTGATCTTTCATATGGCCAACTCGATCACAGTGTTGGCATTTTACAATCTGTTGTTGTGGAAGCAGAGCAGGATCTGGAACAGCTACAGGTGAACTGTCATACAGGAATCCGGCACTCTGAAATATGATGGGCTTGGTGTAGTCTGGAATATGAAAGGACACATCCTTGTCATATCCAAGACCAGTTCTGTGCTTGTTGTGGACAATCTCTTCCCAAGGTCTAATGATGGGCTTGAGAAGTGCAGGTTGAATTGCTGCATATGCATGTAAATCTACTCTAGTACAAGGAACTGAATGTGAATCAATTGCAACTTTACTGATTTTTTGTTGATGGGAGTCTTTCTCAATCTTCTAAATAGAAATAGGTTCATAATGGTGACTCTTTTTCCCAATTTCATCTTGTTAAAGCTGAGATTCCAACTACAAAAACTCAATCTTTTCTTGTGCATCTTGCAAACAACTTTGAATGTTACAAAGAGCATTCTTGCTCATTTTTATCATATCATCAACATTGGAATGAATGAGGTTATTCAACAACTCTAATGCCTCATTGATTTTAGCCATTTTTCTCAACAACCCAAAGTTACGCTTCAAACACTTCAAACACTAACTACAATTATAAACTAAGAAGCAATACCCACTCACAATGTCAATACAATTAGATTATACAACAAGCTTGCAACACATGGGCCAGCATGTCACCCAATTTGGTTTCCATGGTACAGACTCCTACCATTCAGAGATGCTTCCATTATATTTGTATAATTATAAAATGTGTGTTCCTAGCGCCCACCCGACACCCCCGCTCCCGCGTCAATCTGGACAATTACAGAAATGAAGGCACATATGCGTGCACTCCCCATATGCTGCTTACCGAACATCAACTTGCCATGAAACTACCTTTTAGAAAAACTTCCTTTCTTTTTTTCTTTTTTCTTTTTTTAAACGACAGGTGGTGGAAGGATATAAGATTAATACATGTATATAAATCCTGCAGAAGCCTCTCTAGAGAGCGCACGAAGGGATACATTGGATTGCGGGGAGGTGAAAGGCCGTCAAGGGAGGAAATGAGATGCCGAGAGGGAGGATAGGAGGAGCGAGACGGAGGAGCTATGCGAGCGGAGGGCAATGGAGTGGGAGGGGAGGAGCCACGATGGGTGGTATGCGGAGGAGAAACCAGGGTACTAGAGGACCGCTGATATAGGAGAAAAAAAAAAAAAACGATGACAGAAACACGAGTTTTCCAAAAACTTAACGCAGTGGTGTGGTTGTTAACCTGATGCCCATTAATGGCACTGACAAACTCCATTTTCCTCTGCAAAAAAATAAAATATGGCTAAAAATGTCGGGGCAGCAACTAGTAACGATTGAGAGGATACGATGAGTTGTTTGATGGCGCAACTGTGTATTGTGTAAAAAAAATTAACACAGTACATTCATGCTTCTCAAACGATCCGCCATATGGACTTCAGGCTAAAACAATCTTACCACACCCATTGAACTGTAGTCACACCATTCAACATCTCCAAGCAGCCATTTGACGCAACAATTCGCTCAGTTTGCACTTCCAGATTATATAGAGCCAACGAAAACCATTTCCAATGGTTTCAAAGTTGCATCTGAAGCCTCTTCGACACTCAGGAGAGGGGCTGGTTCTTTTTCTGCTGGTGTAACGCCTTGTACTGCAATTTGATGCAATTTATTGTGCTGCAATTTCGTGTAACGTTTACTCCACGCTCTGTTGAAGACCACCAAAAGCGGATGGGTGTGCAACGAAAAGAGGGGGATTATCCTATTTCACAATGTTATAAAAAATACAAGGGATCTTTGAAGAATCGACCATGGAAATAGATTGGAAATTCTCACAGCTCCATTTTTTTAAATTTTTTTTTTTTTTAAGATTTATAATAATTCTATTCATATAATTTCGCTAAACCAGTGGTAATGCCGAAAATTATTGCATTCAAGAGTAGAGTAAACATTGGTGTGTAACAACGCTTACTGTGGAAAATGTTCCTACCCGATACCTTTGTTTTGTTTGATTAATAGCACCAACCTATATGCAGAAAGGAAAATGCAAACTGACAGATAGAGAATGGCATGAATATCGCTAAGGGAAGGGGCATTTATGTGAAATATGCGCGCAACAATGAAGCGGGTAGAGTGGAAAGCAACATAACTGACAGGTAGAATGAGAGATTTGTTTCAGCAAGGGCATAGGTCAAAGAGGTAGTACTGACGGTGGAATTGGCCACAAAACTAATTAGTGGCTCAAACTTGGAGCAGGGCCAAAATTCACTCGCTCTGATACCATGTTAAACACACACATGGTGTGGGGAGAAGAATAAACACACACAACAAGAAACTCAACACACAATGAAGGATAAGTGTGTAGCTCTCTCTTATTTTTCCATTATACATGATGTACATTTATAGTACAATGGTGTGACTCTTGGTTTCACATTCCAAGGTCTTAGACTCCATTGTGACTTTTCACATTCCACACCTACCCATAGAGGATTAGGTGTTCCAACAAGTTCATTTGAAGATCTCTCGAGTCTAGGAATAAGCCATTTTAAAAATCTCTTGAGAGCCCTTGCAAAAATCTCAATTGCGGAAGTAATAAGGGTGGCCCAGTTTTTCCCCAGCTTCATTAATGAAGAAGGGAACAACAACATCATGGATCCGGTATCAAAGAAGGAAGTTGAAGAGATTATAAACTCAATGCAAAAGTACAAAAGCCCAGGGCCAGATGGTTGGACTGTCGAATTCTTTCAACACTTCTTTGAAATCCTAGGGGATGACCTGGTCGAAGTGGTAGAAGAGTCTCACAGACTGGGGAAAATCTATCAGCCTTTCAATGCCACCTTCCTAGCCCTTATCCCTAAAAAAGACCACCCCCTAACTTTTGATGACTTCTGCCCTATCTCCCTCTGCTCCTACTTGTATAAGATCATTTCTAAAGTGGTAGCCTCTCGTCTTAAACCTTTCCTCTCAAAAAGCATTTTGTCAGAACAATTAGGCTTCCTAGATGGAAGGAAAATCCATGAGGCAGTTGGGGTTGCTCAGGAAGCCCTCCATAGCCTTAGAAGAAGGAAAAAAAAAGGAGCTATTGTAAAAAATGATTTTTCCAAAGCCTTTGATAAAATCATCTGGATGTATTTAAGGTTGCTAATGACTCATCTTGGTTTTAGGATTGACTTTATCAGTTGGGTTATGAGCTGTATCTCTTCTTACAGTATTGTTGTCTTGATAAATGGCGCAGCAACAGATTTCTTCAATCCTCAGAGAGGCCTCCGACAAGGATGTCCACTATCCCCTTTATTATTCTTATTGGCAGTCGAAGGCCTGAGCCTGATGATTCTCGAAGCAAAAAGAAGAGGGGAACTAAAGGGAATAGAAGTAGCTGCGAACTTGTTTATCACTCACTTGTTGTTTGGTGACGACATACTACTGTTCAGTGATGGTAGCCCGGATGACTTCAGATGCTTAAAGGATCTACTAGCCCTCTTCCTGAAAGCCACAGGCCTCAGTATCAATAACCAAAAATCCTCTATGACAACAGATGGTCTCTCGTGGCCTAAAGTGAATAGAATTGAAGGAATTATCCAGTTCGAAGCTTAAACCCTTGAGGACTCCTTTAAATATCTGGGTTTTTTCCTAAAGCCTAACACATATCGAATCCGGGATTGGAAGTGGCTCCTAACAAAAATTGAGGCAAGAATGAAGCACTGGAGTTTCAAATGGCTTTCAAGAGCTGGAAGGCTCATTTTGATAAAATCGGTGGTGATGGCTATCCCAGTATACTGGGTTGGCCTCTCATGGGTTCCTAAAAGCATTATCAACTCCATTAGTAAGGTGTGCAGCATATTCCTTTGGGAAGGCTCAAAACAGGACCACGTTACTCCGTGGGTGGCCTTGGAGAAAATTGTCAGACCAAAAGTTTGGGGAGGCTGGGGCATAAAAGAAATATCCTCCTTCTCAAAGTCTTTGGCTGCAAAGCTTTCTTGGCGCCTTATAACTCTGGATAACCTTTGGACTTCTATTATAAAAATAAAATACATTGACCCCTTTTCAATTATGGAATGGCTAAGACTACCCCAAAAACCAGGAAAAAACGCGTCAATTGCTTGGAAAGCCACACTTGATTCGGTGAATCTTATTGAGCAAGGCTTAGCTTGGTAGGTCGGCCATGGAACTAGGGTAAGGCTGGTTAGGGACCCTTGGGTGGCCCGCACAGGGAATTTTTCACTTTCTAGAGATCTTATTGAGATGTTGAATGCTAGAGGCTTCACCAGCTTGAATAATATTGCAAACCATGATAGAACAACTCTATGGAGACAGGGATGGGAAACTGGGACTGACCTATAGCTTAAAGAAAGGTGTATAGAGCAATGGGAGATCTTCTTGAGGGATATTCAAAACTCAAATATCAGGCTACAGGAGAGGAGGGATGAACTTAGGTGGGTTCACTCCCCATCGAGGACATACTCTCCGAAATTTGGATACAGTTGGCTCATGTCCCTAAAAGGTTGGGGAGCCCAGGTTCGGTGGCACAAACCATTGTGGGAACTGAAAGGGCCGAAAAAAGCCAGAATTTTTTTTCTGGTGTATTCTTCAGAAAAAAATCCCTACCTGGGACTTTCTTCAAAAAAGGGGTAAGATTAGTTCGGGATGGTGTATTCTGTGCAAGAACAGTTTGGAAACAGCTCATCATATTTTTCTCACTTGTCCTTACTTTATCAGCCTTTGGAATGAAACTCCCAGGATTCTAAAAATTCCTCAAAAGTGGGAAGGGAATGATATTTAGGAAGCGTGGCAAAAGTGGTGGCAAGAGGCACCAAATGAAAAATTCAAGAACATACCCTTGTCGATAGCTTGGGGATCTTGGATTGCAAGGAATCATGCAATCTTCAAGAATTCCCTAGTTCCCATAAACAAACTAGCAGCGGAAGGAGTTGCTATATATGAATTCATTCCAAACCCCCATCAGGCTCCCCCTCTTAGAGTCATCCAACCAGAAATAATCAAAGGAACTATCCCTTGGGCCTATTTTGATGGTACCTCGGACCCACAGGATAGAAGTGGAGCGGGTCTGGTCATTCACTTCCCCTCAGGAAAATCCCTCAAAACCTCTGTTGGCCTAGGGCAGGGGACAAACAATTTTGCAGAATTAAAACCTCTACATCTTCTTCTATGCTGACTCACTCTCTTAAGATGTAGAGAGGTTTAGATCTTTGGAGATTCTCTAAACATTTTCAAGTGGTTCAATGGGACTCGACGTTGCTTAAATTACATCTTGCATCCATTTCTTAATGAGGTATCCAGATTGAAATTTATTTTTAACGACATATATTTTTTCCATATTTACAGGGAGCGAAACCATGAAGTAGGCCTTCTTTCTAAAGAGGGCATTCAGTAAGATCTGGGGCTCTAGGTAGCTGTCGAAGTCGAAGACGGGTTGGTTCGAAATCTCGAATAGCCTATGTTCAACTAAAGTGATTAATACTTTTTTAATTATTCCATATGTTTTTCAAACTCTTAGATTCACTATACTTGGACATCATACTTTATATAACTACCTTTCTTTCTGTCTCTGTTTCGGGTTGTTTTCCTCCATGAGGAGGCCCGGGAGACAGGGAGAAAAAACTCAATATTTTTGTGCTTTTTTGTATAAAAACTGGATCGGTGATTACCATCCATTTTCACTGAAAAAAGGAGCTCTATCTCATCTTAGTCCATATGTTACCTCCTATCTTGGGTGCTTCCCTTTGCAAAGGAACCTGGGGGGGAAACATGGACGTTGAGTTCATTCTCATCTAGACACTAGCAGTGAACTATATTTCACTTGCAGTAACTCCATCTCCTCTCTGAAAAGGAAGGAAATGCAGTTTTTTGAATGCATTATGCATATACTATGTAACTCTCTATGGCTTTAATAGATATTTTGATTTTTTCTTTGGAAAAAAAAACACACATAGTGTGTATGCAGTATGAGTCATGAAAAATAAAACAATACATGAGAGAGCAGAATTACGATCATTATGGTGGGAAAGATCCAAAATGACAAGCATATGTTGAACAAAAAAGAACAAAAAAAAATAGCAAAAAATGATTATGGATGTTGATTGGTGGTGATATGAGCTAGGATATCGATGTTCACCTTTCCTGCCTGTTGGTGGTGATATGAGCTAGGATGTTGATAAGGATATTACACTTAATAGCTGAAAGACCCTTGATACTCTTTTCAATGGTGACATACTGGAAATCCTTTCTGTTGAAGTAGGCTTTATATGTAACATTTACAGACTCTTGGGCTTCACATGTAATATCAACACAACTAGTCCTTCATACTTCAGATACTTTAACTGTTCTATCATGATGATCTTCCACAAAAATATATTCAAGATGTTTAATTGATATCTTCGGCAAACAGACATCACATGGTGTTATGAATGATTTCAAGAGAGAGGCCTGATATATATATACTAACTTCAGCAAGGCATGCAATTATATATAGAAAACGATATTGCTTCAGTGCTCAATATACTTCTTCAAGTGTAAACAAGATAATGATCTTTTTTCCCTTTCATTGACTCTTTTATGCTTTAAAAATGCAGATAACACTGGAATACTGCCTTGATGTTTCATAATACTTTGATCATGAGGACTTGTACCATGTTGCTGCTCCACTGATAACACTTGGTATTTTGTTGATAGGTATGCTGTTTGTGCCAAATAACAATTAATACTACTTTCACTTCAGCTTGCACATGAACCCAAAGTTAAGACAACTTTTAGAGTTTCTATTATTTAGCTCTCCACTGTCTTCAACAACAATCATCAATGTACTGAATCTAATCTTGGCATCATTAACCTGCTACTTATTCTGTCATTCTAATTTGAAAGAATGTCACTGAATTTTTCTTTCTAGGACTGCTCCAGAATCATTGCTGCTTTAAGTGCAATTCAATTGTTCTAACACAATGATTTTCGGGAAGACATCTTCAATTTATTTACTAGGAATATTCATGGGTAGATCACTCAAAGATTTATCACTTACTTAACTTTAATCCTTCAAGGGGCCTATTCATAGATGAATGATGTAATGACACAATGATGATAGGCACTTTTCTTACTCATTCTTCTTAATGTGATTCATTGTTAATTCTAGCAGTATGATGCACAATGTGATCATTACTTAATGTGCTAATGTCTTCTTAGCTTACATGTTCATGGCTGATGTTCTCTCTACCATCATGGCCGCTTGTTGTCTTCTCTTATTCCATCAATTTGTCAGCTATTGAATGCTTCAGATAATCTTCTTCCTGACCTTTTAGCAGTTGTTCTCACTACAAGGAGCTCTTCTTAGACTACTTTTGTGGGGACTATTTATGAACTACTCTCCCCTTGGGATGTTGCTTCATATCTATCACGGGTTGGATATTTGCTTTGTTTTCTAGAGCAGCTCCCCCTGAGACTATGATGGATTCATTATGTTATTGATGTAACAGGCTCCTCGTTTCTCTTTTCCTTCCATACTTTACTGGGGTTCTTCATAATGTCTGCACTCCTTTTTGATTCATAGCTTTGTTTGATTTGATTAGATTCCATCCTCTGTCTAGAGTTATTTGATGTATATGGCAGTTTACAGTATTTTTCTTTATGACCAAGCTTGAGGCATACATAACATCTTATTTTACCAAGGTATGTTTGAGCTGATGTACAATACTTTGTTCCCCTTTTTGAATACAATTTACATTCAACAGATTTGTGTCCAAAATTATTGCATGCATAACAGTAGCAATGGAAATGATTTGTGTACCTGGTGAAAGATTGTCTTTTTCCATTTGCTTTCTTGATGGGTTCTTCTTATTTGCTGCATCCTTTGCTGTTTGGACTGGATTTTCTTTGTCTTACAATATGCTGCAGTATGTCCAGGTTTGTGGCAGGAAAAACAAGTGATACTTCCCATAGGAGGAAAGAACCTTCTTTGACATCTTCCAAATTTATTCAATTCATCCTTAGGAGCATATGAGCCTTTAGCGGCTGATTGTTTCATCCTCTCATTCTCTATTCTTTCATGTTTATTCTTGATTCTGTTTGTTTCTTTACAAATCATGTTCTTGTTGGCTTCTACTTCTGTAGGAATCTTCTGAGTTGCTTCATTATCCTTTACAGCTTTTACAAAGATGATTTTCCTGTTATCGTCTACCTTGGACTTACTGGTTTCTCCTTCATATCCTATCCCAGTATTTATGAGAGGTGACCTTTAAGCATTTAACATCTTTTCCAACTATTTAGAGCTTTTCATTTTAGGTGTATTCATTAATAATTCTCTCTGGGCTTTTTCTAATTTCTTTCTCAGGCACACAACTTCTTCCTCCAATTTTTAAAATTCAAAACTTTTCTCTCTCATTTGTTACAGCAGAGTGTCTTCTACATTCCTTGCTTCTTCAAGTTGTGTCTTCAGGCCAACAATTTTTTTCTTATCTTCATATTCTTTCTCATCACATATTTGCACCAATGCCTTAAGGTCTTTGTTTTCATTCTTCACTCTTTCTATTTCAGTCAAGGCTGTGTCTAGTTTGGCTTTTTCCTCAACTGTAATTTCTTCATGGGTCTTACTTCTATTCACACTAGCAGGTACCTCATTTGATTGACCTTTTTCCTTTTGAAAGGGATTTTTATTCTTCTTCTGGTTTATCTTCTCCTTCTTGACAGTGCAGCCCCTAGTGTCTACTTCATGCATGAAATGCAATCTATCCCAGATTTCTTTTGCAGAGGTTAAATCCATAATTAAATCAAGATCCTTGTTGTGAAGACTGTTATATATCACACAATTTGCCTTGGCATTCCACTGTTTTTCTTGTAAAGAGGAAGAGTTTTTGCAATAACCATCACATACAAGTTTTCATACCTCAGGTTCATAAGCCAATAATTATGTTTTAACATTATCTCTCCATTTAGGAAAGTTTGTTGTATTTAGCATAGGTACATTTTTATAGTCCATGACTCAACCAGATCTCCTTCAATCTATTAAGCTTACACCAAAGGAACCTGCTCTGCTACCAATTTTTGAACCCATAGTTAAACTGAGAGAGAGGGTGAATCAGTTTAACACATTCAAGGACTTTTAAAACTTTCCTTCAAACTAATTTACAACTTCATTTCAAGATCAACTTAATATGTGAACAATCTTAATTTGTGAGCAGCAAGTATCAAGCAGATTAGTTAATGTAACAGTAGTCTTAATACGTGAGCAACAAGTATTAAGCAAATTAGATAAACCACATCATGCACATAGACAGCAGATATAAGTGGAAACCCATAAGGGAGAAAATCACATCTTATTATTGTTGTGATGCAAAGGCAAGCTCCAACTCCCTCTCACCACTGATTTTCTGTAGGTTCCGACCTACAGGAGGCTACCACCTCGATTCATCAAGCTACAACTTGCAAGGAAGCTCCAACTCCCATCTATTTTTCGCAGGCACCAACCTACAGGAGGCTCCTACCTCAGCCAGCTACAACTGACTTCTATCAAGCTACAACTTGACATGGAAGTGTTTGTGCTCAACCTAGTGTTCCTAAATTGAGTTCATTAATTGTCAACCAGGGTTGGTAAACTGCTGAAGTGTGGTGCAATATATGTGCCTAGGTATTTGTTTCTCACTACGTTGTGTTTAGTGTTTTATGATGTTTTTGGTTTTATGGTTTTATGTTTGAAAATGGAAAGAACTAAGTGCTGGTGAAAAGAAGCTATTGGTTATTTAAAACAAAACAAAGCCTAAATTATGGATGACAAACAACAAATGCAAAGCTTGATAATGACTTCATTGCAAGAAAATAAATCACAACATGAGCTTGAACTTATCCAATTCATTTATTAAAAATGTGTTGGAAGAGCTTGAGAAATGGACAAGTTAAGTGAATGAAATTCTCCTAAATAGACAATCAACTCACAAAAATGATTATTTGTAACACAGTAAGGTTTCTATTCTATATTAACCTATGATGTTGAAGTTACCCTATTCTGCAACTTGACTTATCACTACTAGGCCTTATTCAGAAGTTTAGAGATTTTTCTAGAATAATGTTTGGGAAAAAGGCTATAAGTGAGTTTGTAAAAGATTTGCAGAGTGATCAAAGCCTTAAATTGATGTTACTGACCCCTGTTCATGTGATGATGTATCAATATAAATTCAGAACAAAAGTAAGTTTTGTACATAATGAAGGCCGAGAGATTGATTTTGACAACTAGCACTACTTTAAAATACAATGGATCACACTAGGCTAGAACGTGATCTATCAATCTTAAAAGACAGTGACTGCAACTAAACTAAAATGCCATTATCAAACTGGAAATGTAGTGACAGAGCTAAACTAAATGCAATCAACCTCCGGAGTGCTGTAACTAAATTAACATGCAACTAGTCTATGGAATTCTACAGCCCATCTCGTTCAATAGGAATGATATTTTGGAAGAGTTTGTAAAACAAGTCTGGATGTATTATTCAATTCAATTGAACATAAACATAAGATTGAAAGCAAATACAACTAGAATCTAAGACACCACAGCTGTTTCTTATTCATTGTTAAGGATGTTTTGGAAGAGTTTGTAAGAGTAAGACCGGCTGTGACACTTAGTGTAAACAAGCATAGATCATAAAATTCGAAAGGAAATGCAACTAAAACCTACAATACCACAGCTATGCCTTATTCATCGTGATGATATTTTTGAAGATTTTATAAGAGTAATTCTAGCTGTGATAATTAATGTAAACAAGCATGAACATAAACTTCAGAAACTTGCCTAAGCTAGAAATGAAAACGAGACTAAAATACTTATCTAAACCGTATAAACAAGGCTGCTCAGGTAGCAGGGGCCCTCTACCACCGGAGTAGCACGAATTCTACTTCAAGATTGACTCAACGCTTTCAAGGAAATGGTACTTCTTTCATTAAAAGAGAAATTACTTCAAAACAGAGTGTTTTCGGACTTCTGAAATCTAGCAATCAACCACAAAATCTAACCTTGTCCCTCGGTTTCCCGAGCCATATTTATAACAAATTTACATAACTGTCTTGAGATAACCTAGGGATAATTGTCTTTCCAAATAAAAAAAAAACTAGGACTCTGATGGTGGTCACGTAATATAATTAAGGACATCTGGACTGTCCTTGTCCTATTAGGAGTCTCTCTCCTAGTTTGAGTTCCCACGTACATAACCACCTATAGAATTCTGTTCAAACCTCATGGAGAGCAACAAATTATGAGGGCATGATGTGGAATACGACCATATGTGTTTTCCTCTGAGATGACACCTGGAACCTGCGTAAACATGAAGACAGCTGCAAAATCGGCAACTAGCTACAGAATGTCTGCATTCTGTAGCTAGATCTGGTTCAAAAAGTACTACAATGACAAAATCATAAAAACATAGCGAGTTAGTCATGATATATATTCTTAAAGCAATTTTAACTAATTCTACTGATCATTTGAGCCTGTGATTAATAATGGACAAAGGAAATGGAGTGGAATGTGGTGGAAGAAAGAACATCTTTGAAGCTCAACATACCCCCACTGCTAGATTCTTGCATGTCCTCATGCAACTATTCCATGAACTCTGAGACCTCTGCAAGGACATCCAACCCTCTTCTTCTACTTTTCCTGGCAGTCAAAGGCCTTCTGGGCTTCCTTATGACTAACTTGAATCTCAAATTTGTGAGTGCCCTGGATAACTTTTTATTTCTCTTCTTCAATTTTTCACTGGCCTTGTATAACTTTTGCATTTGTAAAGACAGAGTTGAATTCATATCAGTTTTCAGTTTAACTTTCTCTCTCAGAATTTCATTCTCATTCTTGATATGTCTGTTGAGGATTTCTAACTCATATTTATCCCTCCTTAAGATATCAACTGCAGATTTTGGTGGACTAAGAGTTTTGTCTCTTCCTTCTGAAGCTCTTTTCTCTAACGTCTCAACATAGTTGTAAATTTCTTGCTGTGCAGGGTCTATTTCAGGAGCTCCTTCATCAAAATCCTCCTCAATAGGTGTTTCTTCATCCTCTATGTTTATGACTCCAGTTTGTTTAACCTTTGTTTTCTTTAGTATCCCTCTAAGTCTGTGGCTCCTTCTCGGTTGAGATGGCCCTTCTCCTTTCTCTCTGGAAAATTTTCTTATTATCCTCTCTTTCTTAAGCTGCTTCTTAATCTGAGTCAATTTCTCATAAATCATTTCTTCACTGCTTTCTTATATTGTTTTAACAGTTTCATTTTTGGAGGTTTTCCATTTTCTGCTTCTTTTTGTAGGTTTGTCTTCAGGTGGAGGTTCCTTGGGTTCTTCAAAGTGATTTCTCACTAAGAAATCTTCCCAATTATCTCCCATTTTTCTCAAATGATGTTCAATCAACATTTTGACTAAACCATGGTGGTATAAGGTTGTTTCCAGAAATTGAATTCTCTTTTGAACACTTGAAGCCATTTTCTTTAAACTATGAAGCAAGAAAAAGGGCAAATTGAGTTCTTCTTCTAGGAAATGCATTATCAACCGAGTATGATAGACATAGAAATTGCCATATCTTCCTTCACAAGTGATGAATTTTTGCAAGATAAGAAACATGTTCCTCCATTTGTTCTTTAGTGCGGAGCTAGGGATACCCTTTTTAAAAATGGTAACATCCATACCTGGTGACTTGAGTATCTGCTTCCATGCTTCGTTATGAAATTCTCTATTCTTGAACCACCTTTCTCCTTGTCTGGGAAATTCGGTTGCTTATGCAATGGAAGCTTCTGTAATGATGAATTTAATGTCTCCTATCTCGACCTCAACTCCATTGAAGGATCTTGCAAACGTTTTGGTCACCTCTTTGTGAAAACCACTGAATTTTTCAAAGAATTGCAACCACCCTGCTTGTTGTAACATTTCTCTGACTTGAGGATAACCCTCCAAGTACTTAGTTCCAACCAGTTCGGTCCTCATGATGAGACCCATCACTTCTCTTTCCAACCTTCAAATTGTTTCTCCTCTGTTCACGGTGACAATGACTATTACAGGGATGTTTTTGCCCCATAGACGTTTCCTCTGTTTTACAGACTGAAATGGTTAAGAGTTGGCTATGGGAAAGAATGATATGGAGTGATTGCAGAATGAATATAATGAGGTGAGGATAATGTATATGAGTTGAAAGATATCACAGAAGGAAATACCACGGAGATATTTTGTAACGAATTCAAAATCATCATTAAATGCTTTGGCCTAGTGACGTGACTAATCCAATCACTTCAGCACTTTAACCGTTTAGATTTTTAAATGATGATTGGATATGGGATTTGAAATGGTGGAATAGAAGGAGTTCTATCCAAATTTTTGTGGGAGGTTTGTTAGGCATGATCAACAAAATTAATTAAAACAACTTTTCGAATTATTCATAACTTAACTATACTAAAATATTTCATGATATGTCATTATAATCAGAACTTTTACCTTTGCCTTTCCTCTGATTTTTTTTTTTTTTTTTCATATGCTTTGTTCTCTCCTGAAAATCATTAATTTTTGAGTCTTCATAACCTTCTTGATTTTACTTGTTGTCATGGATATGCAGAATCATTTTATTGCAGATCAGGTGATTACTAGATAGTGCCTTCAGGATCTCTGGCTGCAGAATGTCTGACTGGTTGCAGAATGTCTGATTGATTGCAGAATGTACCTGTAGAGAACTTGAAACATGAAATGGAATGGTTTGGAGCATGAGTGGAATATTGTATGGAATGAGTGAAGATGGATAATGAAATATGATGTAATGGAATATGAATGAAGTAAATAATGGAGTGGAATGGATCACAACTTATGAAATGGAGTGAAGTATGAGAAGTGGCCTGCAATTCATGATATGTATTATTCAATTGCAGAAAGACATCAAACTTAAAAATCTGGGATGGAAATGAGGTGGACCATGGAGTGAAATGAATGAAGTGTGGATGAATGAATGAAATGGAGTATGGATGAATGAAATGAAATGAAGTATGGATGAATGAAATGAAATGGACCATAAGTGAAATGGATCTGCACTTATGATTTTGTAACAACTGCTTGCAGAAAAACAAATTTGAAAAGCTAAAGTGTTAGAAAGATTCTGATTTTCACTCTACCTTTTCTGTATAAACATGCTAATCAGTGATTAGTTTTCATGTTTATACTTTTTTTTTTTCAATAAATGACTTCAGAAAATTCAATTAAGTTGATGAAGAAGAAAGATTCTTCTTCATTAACTTCACATCACTGTTTTCCTGGAACTTCTTGACAAAATATTCTCTTGAAAGTGGCTTATGATACAACTTCAATATATGACCATTCACAAGAAAAGTGACCTCTTCTTCATCTATTGTCCTGATTTTTATTGCTCCATTGTCAAAAAATTTCACAATTTCATATGGCCCAAGCCAATGTGTTTGGAATTTACCTTGAAAATCTTTGAACTTTGAATCAAACAAGAGAGCCTAGTCACCTTCTTTGAACTTCTTTTCCTTGATGTACTTATCATGCCATCTAGTCCTTTGCTGTTGGACTATACTTGTTTTCTGAACTGCATCTTGTCTGATCTCATCCAATTCATTAATCTACTCCAATTTGTGCTTTTGTGCCTATGTTAGATCAAGTCCTAGCTGAACTGCCATTTTGAAAGTTTGAATCTGTAACTCTATGGGAAACAAAACTTGCTTTCCATAAACAAGTTCATAAGGAGTATGACCTGTTGTGCTTCTCCATGTAGTTCTATAGGCCCACAAGGCTTCAGGAAGCCTATCTGCCCAATCTCTTCTATGTAAATGAACAATCTTTGTTAGGATCCCTTCAATGACCTTATTAGTAGATTCCACTTGACCATTTGCTTGTGGATGATAGGGAGTATATTTTCTGTGTCTGATTCTGTACCTCTCCATCATTTGTTCCACTAGCCTTGATGTGAATTGAGCTCCTTGATCTGTAACAATTTTCCTTGGGACACCAAAACGAGTAAAAATATCCTCAAAAAGAAAATTAACTACAGATGCTTCAGTAGCAAAAAGTAATGGCTTGGCCTCTACCCATTTGGTAACATAATCAGTGCAAACTAATATATATCTCTTTTGTCTTGATGGAGGACTAATAGGCCCTACAAAATCCAAAGCCCATTTTTCAAAAGGTTCAATATGTACCTGAGGCTGCAATGGCATCTCACCTGAAGGAGAAGGTTTCCCTACCCTTTGGCAACTGTCACACCTTTTGACATACTCTTTAGCATCTTTAAAAAGGGATGGCCAATAATATCCTAAATGAAGGACCTTATAAGTTGTCCTCTTATCAGCAAAGTGTCTGCCACAAGGTTCATCATGACATGCTTTGAGAATCTTAGGCATCTCATCTTCCCGAACACATCTTCTAATGATAAAATCTGGACCTGTCTTATACAACTCATTAGTAACCCATGAATATTTTGCACTGTCATAAATGATTTTTCTTTTATCTCTTGCATTAATTATTGAAGGAAATTTTCCTGAAACTAATTAATTAGCAATGTCAGCAAACCAAGGAGTTTGGGTAGAAATTGCAAAAAGATATTCATCAGGAAATTGATCTTCAACTGGAGTGTCATCTTTGATGTTTTGGAGTCTAGATAGGAAATCAGCTACTGTGTTTTGTTTTCCTAGCCTATCTAGAATAGTAATGTTGAATTCTTGTAAAAGCAATAACCACCTTATGACTCTGCCATTAGTAATTGATTTTTTCATTAAGTATCTAATTGCAGAATTATCTGTGTGAACAAAAGTTTCATAGCCTGTTATATAGTGTCTGAATTTGTTAATGGCATGAACAACAACTAAAAACTCTTTTTCAGTTACAGTATAGTTTAACTCTGCAGGAGTCAAATTTTTACTGGTATAGTAGATGGCATAAGGAATCAGGTCTTTTTGTCCCAATACCGCTCCTAGAGCTGTATCTAAGGCATCTGTTGAAATATGAAAAGGTAACTTCCAGTTAGGTCCCCTTAAAATAGGTGCTTCAGAAATTTTTGTTTTCAGGGTCTCAAAGGCTAACTGGCAGTCAGAACTCCATTTGAATTCACAGTCTTTGGTAAGTAATTTGAAGAGTGGAGATGCTATCTTGTTGAAGTTTTCTATAAATCTTCGATAATAGCCTGTAAATCCTAGAAAACTCCTAACATATTTTTGACAACTTGGAATAGATAAGTTAGAGATGACTTCAACTTTTGACTCATCAACTCTAATCCCATCCCGTGAAATGTGATGTCCTAAAACAATTCCTTCAGTAAACATCATAAAACACTTCTCATGACTAAGTGAAAGATTTGCTTCTTTACATATTTTTAAAACTTTTTCCAAGTTTGCTAAGGCTTCTTCAAATGTGTTTCCATAAACTGTGAAATCATCCATATATACCTCTACACAATCATGTATTAGATCCGAAAAGATCCCTAGTACTGCCCTTTGAAATGTTGCAGGTGCATTGCATAATCCAAATGGCAATACTCGGTAAGCATAGGTACCCCAAGGATAGGTGAATGTCGTTTTGTCTTGATCCTCAAGTGCTACTTGAATTTTATTATAACCACTAAACCCATCTAGAAATGAGAAGTACTTTTTGCCAGCTAAGGTATCTAACACCTGATCTATGAAAGGTAGGGGAAAATGATCTTTAAGAATAGCTTTGTTTAATACTCGGTAGTCAATACATACCCTCCATTTACCATTTTTCTTTGGCACAATTACCAAAGGAGAAACCCACTGACTATCTGAAATAGGATAGATAAAGTTGACATTCAACAATTTCTGCAATTCTTCTTTAACAATCTCCCTAATATTTGGATTCATCCATCTTTGAGGTTGTCTGATTGGTTTGCAATTTTCCTCTATGTAGATGTGATGAGTGCAAGTCTTGGGGCTTATCCCTTTCATATCAATGTACTCCCATGCATATGCAGAAGAATGTCTCTGTAAGATCTTGACTAGCTCTTCTTGTTGAGATTTTTCTAGGTTCTTGTTTATGTTTAAAGTTTTGCCTGGAAATATCTCACTTGTAGAGCTGCAAAATTTATCAATAGAATGAAGAGACATCTATCTTGATGATAAAAACTCAATGTTGGATTCTTCTTGAAATTGTTCATGTTTGTATTCCGAAGAGGATTCAAAGTTTTCTAAAGTATTCAAAATTTGACTATCTTCACTAATTTCTGAAATTGTGAAGAGAGGTTGTAAGTCTTCTTCATCCTCTATCCATTGAGTATCATCTAAATCTATAATTGTCCTTGTTGGAGGATACAAAGTGAATTTCTTAGTTGAACTACCATCAGAGATGTACATATCACCGGATCTACAACTAATGAAAGCATCAGCTATAGCTAACCAAGGTCTTCCTAATATAATAGGATGTCCTCCTTGATTATTCTTAGGAGTTAGGATCATGAAATCCACAGGGTACTCCCAAGAATCTAGGGACACTGGAATATCTTCTATTACCCCATCAGGTTTGATCACAGATCTGTCTGCTAATTGTAATAATGTGGGTGTAAAGAGAAGATTAGGAAGTTTCATTTTATCCATGATTTGTCTACTCATGATATTGATTGTTGCTCCTAAATCAATGAGTGTGTTTTGGATTTCAATTCCATTGATGTGAATTTTAACAACTGGATTTCCCGGGTCTAGATACTTTGGAATAGCAATCTTACCCATCATAATGTCTGCTATTTTTCCTGCCAGTTGAATTTTCTTTGTCTCTCTTATTCTTTTTCTTGTTTTCTTCATGCTCAACTCCTTTATTGTTTTGGCTAAAATTGGAATTTCCTTGATGGCTTGTAATAATGGAATCTTAATGCAAACATTTCTCATCTCATCTAGGAAATCATAATTAGGCACCATAATTTGTTTTTCTACACCCCTATCAATTTGTAATTTTTCTGGAAAGGGAGGTGTAGAAGTGGATGTTGATGGCTGCTCTAATACAGGAGTTGAAATGATTGGTTCTTTTTGTTTTGGTTTTTCAATGTTTGGGTCCTGAAAAGATGTGTCTTCTTCAAGACTTTTATTTTCCCGTAGAGAATCTTCCTCAGAGTTGTCTTGTTCTTGTATGATCACAAAAGGTTTCCTCTTTTCAAGTATTCTTCCAGACCTAAGTTGAACATCACTAAGGTCTAGAGGAGTAATTAAATAAGTTGGAAACTATTGGCCTTCTATCATGTATGTATTTTGAGGATTTTTATTGTTGGGGTTTGGTATGGGTTGAGCAGGCAACTGATTTGATTTCTGAGGAAATGGTAATGGAAGTGGTTGATTTTGATGTTGTGGGTTCTGAGGATTCCGTTGAGGATTTTGTTGAGGACTTTGAGGAGAAAAATGTGGGTATGGTGGATAGGATGGTGGATACTGATAGTACTGAGAGTATCTTCCATAGGGATTTTGTGCTGCTTGTGCCCAAGCTTGAGATTGATTTTGAAATTGGGGCCAAGGTTGCTACCAAGAATTCCAATTTGGTGGAGGTTGGTTATACATTTGATCATGGAATCCTTGTGTTTGAGGTCCTTGCCAAGGCCTTCTAGAGACAAAATTGAGAGATTCTGTGGAATTTGTAGGAGTTTCCTCTTGAAAGACAACTTTAAGACCAGGAAGTGAAGGACAACTCTTGGTCTCATGTTTTTCTGAAAAAATTACACAAGTCTCTACAAATTGTGCATCCAAAGGACATTCTCTCTAGGCATGCTTTTTCTACATTTGGGACAAAAGATGGCTAAGGCATCAGATTCAGCTTTTTGCTTGTTTTGTAACTTAAGGGTGTCTATTTGTTCACTAAGACTCCCTAAGATGTCAGATTTGAATTCATCAAGCATATGCCCTATCTCTACCCTACTTACTATCCCAGATGCAAACTTACTTGCCCTTGCAAGAGCAGGGTCTCTTGGACCTTTTATAGTTTTGGATTTCCCTCTTGAAAGGTTGATACATAACTCAGATATTTCAGGTAATGTGAGCTGAGATATTTCCCCTTTTCCCATCATGTTAAGGATATCCAACCATTCATCCCTAATTGTCTTCAACAAGAGAGCTTTTAAGGTTTCTTGATCTAAGTTCTCCATTTTTTCTCTTTTGATGTTGTAATGAAATCTCTCCAACAAATCTTCCAGGTTTTCATCTTCTTTTTGTAACATCTTAAACACTTCCTCCTTATGATTGATTGGCATACAATAATCCAAATACCTCTCTAGAAATTCTTGTTTCATGTCTTCCCATGTCCTAATAGAATTGTTGATCAAACTCATAAACCACTTCAATGCTGCTCCTTTCAATGTTGAAGGAAATAGTTTAAGTTTTTGAGCATCTTGTAAGTAGTCATAAGTTCTACATAGGACTTCAAATTCAAATAGGAAGGTTTTAGGATCTTTAGTTTTAAGTCCATAGAAGTTTGGAAGGACAGAGGGTGAAATGTTTTTCATAGTTGTATTGGTTTCTTCATATACTATAGGAAACCCAAAAGAGTTTCCCATTTCTCTTCTACCTCTTCCTCTACTTCCTTCTCCTTCTGCACCTCTACCTCTACCTCCTCCAAATAATGTGTGTTCTCCATTAAAGACTCCTCCTCCCCCCTCTTCTGCCATAGTTGATTCTTCTGTGGAAGTGGAAAAGTTTGTATCTCTAGCAAGGGTCCTTGAATCTTCTCCTAAGACAGGTTCAGTGGATGAAGTGGAAGGTCTTTCTAGTGGAATATCTGATCTTAAGTCTTCTGGAAGTCTAGGATCAATAAAGGATGGAATGTGGGTCTGAGTTGGAGGTGTACTAGCTCTTGGTCTAGGTGTAACAAGTGGTGTTCTAGGAATCAAACTTATGCTTCTTCTTCTTATGAATCTACCCCTTGAGTCTCTCTCTCTACGCATATCATTGTTTTTGGAAGTTAAGAAACAAGGCTACCTAGTTACACTTCCCCGGCAACGGCGCCAAAATGTTTGTGCTCAACCTAGTGTTCCTAAATTGAGTTCATTAATTGTCAACCAGGGTTGGTAAACTGCTGAAGTGTGGTGCACTATATGTGCCTAGGTATTTGTTTCTCACTACGTTGTGTTTAGAGTTTTATGATGTTTTTGGTTTTATGGTTTTATGTTTGAAAAGGGAAAGAAATAAGTGCTGGTGAAAAGAAGATATTGGTTATTTAAAACAAAACAAAGCCTAAAATATGGATGACAAACAACAAATTCAAAGCTTGATAATGACTTCATTGCAAGAAAATAAATCACAACATGAGCTTGAACTTATCCAATTCATTCATTAAAGATGTGTTGGAAGAGCTTGAGAAATGGACAAGTTAAGTGTAAATGAAGTTCTCCTAAATAAACAATCAACTCACAATATTACAAAATGATTATTTGTAACACAGTAAGGTTTCTATTCTAGATTAACCTATGATGCTGAAGTTACCCTATTCTGCAACTTGACTTATCACTACTAGGCCTTATTCAGAAGTTTAGAGATTTTTCTAGAATAATGTTTGGGAAAAAGGCTATAAGTGAGTTTGTAAAAGATTTGCAAAGTGATCAAAGCCTTAAATTGATGTTACTAACCCCTGTTCATGTGATGATGTATCTATATAAATTCAGAGCAAAAGTAAGTTTTGTAAATAATGAAGGCCGAGAGATTAATTTTGACAACTAGCACTACTTTAAAATACAATGGATCACACTAGGCTAGAACGTGATCTATCAATCTTAAAAGACAATGACTGCAACTAAACTAAAATGCCATTATCAAACTGGAAATGTAGTGACAGAGCTGAACTAAATGCAATCAACCTCTGGAGTGCTGTAACTAAATTAACATGCAACTAGTCTATGGAATTCTACAGCCCATCTCGTTCAATAGGAATGATATTTTGGAAGAGTTTGTAAAACAAGTATGGCTGTATTATTCAATGCAATTGAACATAAACATAAGATTGAAAGCAAATACAACTAGAATCTAAGACACCACAGTTGTTTCTTATTCATTGTTAAGGATGTTTTGGAAGAGTTTGTAAGAGTAAGACCGGTTGTGACACTTAGTGTAAACAAGCATAAATCATAAAATTCGAAAGGAAATGCAACTAAAACCTACAATACCACAGCTATGCCTTATTCATTGTGATGATATTTTGGAAGAGTTTATAAGAGTAAGTCTAGCTGTGATAATTAATGTAAACAAGCATGAACATAAACTTCAGAAACTTGCCTAAGCTAGAAATGAAAACAAGACTAAAATACTTATCTAAACCGTATAAACAAGGCTGCTCAAGTAGCAGGGGCCCTCTACCACCGGAGTAGCACGAAATCTACTTCAAGATTGACTCAACGCTTTCAAGGAAATGGTAATTCTTTCATTAAAAGAGAAATTACTTCAAAACAGAGTGTTTTCGGACTTCTAAAATCTAGCAATCAACCACAAAATCTAACCTTGTCCCTCGGTTTCCCGAGCCATATTTATAACAAATTTACATAACTGTCTTGAGATAACCTAGGGATAATTGTCTTTCCAAATAAAAACCAAACTAGGACTCTGATGGTGGTCACGTAATATAATTAAAGACATCTGGACTGTCCTTGTCCTATTAGGAGTCTCTCTCCTAGTTTGAGTTCCTACGTACATAACCACCTACAGAATTCCGTTCAAACCTCGTGGAGAGCAACAAATGATGAGGGCATGATGTGGAATACGACCATATGTGTTTTCCTCTGAGATGACACCTGGAACCTGCGTAAACATGAAGACAACTGTAGAATCAACAACTAGCTATAGAATGTTTGCATTCTGTAGCTAGATCTAGTTCAAAAAGTACTGCAATGACACAATCATAAAAACATAGCGAGTTAGTCATGATATATATTCTTAAAGCAATTTTAACTAATTCTACTGATCATTTGAGCCTGTGATTAATAATGGACAAAGGAAATAGAGTGGAATGTGGTGGAAGAAAGAACATCTTTGGAGCTCAACAGAAAGCACCAACTTCCTCACATTACAATAAAATCATATGTTGATTTACCTTGGATATCAGCTATGTTCTGTTCCTTCTTCACTGTTGTCCACCAGCCTTCATATCTGTCTTTTATCATCTCTGACTCTTCACAGCAACTGTATCTGCTCCTCCTTCTTCTTATTCTCTCTTATTCTTCACAGCATCTCTATCTGCTCCTCCTTGTTCTTATCCTCTCTGCCTCAATTTTGCATTCTCTAACCTCTGTATGCATATCAATGTGATATCATTTATAGAGTTCACCTCATGACTGTTTGCATTCAACATGGAATTCGAGGTGAACAGTCATGACTCTTTGACTTCTACCTTCACTTTTCTTTATCTAGCATATTCAGAAAAATATTACAATATGTATACATTTCAAAATTACAGTGGGATATTTCTTTGCCTCCGGAGACTTGCCTTTGCATCACAAACAATATAAAATCAATAACACATTTACATTTTCAGTTACAATACGGATTTCAAATCAACCCATTCAGTTTTTGGATCACTGTGTGTTTATCTTTTCTGCTACTGTCACTGACTTTTTCAGTTTCTGAACACTCTCCTATTTTCTATGCATGTAGAATGCATTTCCCAAATTCTATTCCAAATATGGCAGCTTTATCAGAATTCACAATATTTTACATTGCATAAGTTCTTCATATGGTTCAAAACCATTCAACGCATATACACTGCTTCTTCTATAGGAACCAAATAACTCTCGGCATATAACAATATACCTTTTTAACATAGTACATAGCCTTTCGGGCCCACTTGCTGAACTCTATCTATTTCCCGATGCGATGAGCCTCCTCCGATGATTTCTGATTGGGATTACACTCTTTGCAATGGTTCCGATGCGATTAATCGCAATCAAAAACTTCAATGGCATGTTTCGCTGCTCTGCCTTCACGCTGATGCGATGGCCCCATACTGCATAGATATAAATATATATTGGTTCATATGTACTTACAGCCTTACCTTTTATTCATTCTTCATCTTTGTTCTAAAATCTCGGTGCAATCATATATTAAACCTTTTTCTTTTACATGGATCTCACACTACAAAGACACTCCGCCTCATTTAACTTTCCAATCACAATCGCAACATTTAGAGGTCCTCTTATGCCTTTGGTCATTTGATTTTCGCTGATGCGATGAGCAAAGGTCCCATCATGCAATATTTCATCATTTCAATGTTATACGTTATCTTTCTATTTTACCCATCGAACCGCTTTAACAAAGGAAAATCTTATATTTTTGTATTTGAATCTCTGCTGATGTGATGGGTCACTGTGGACCCCACTCTGTCTTACTTTATGATCCAACGGTTTCTATCTACCGGGATCCAATGGTTGCGATTGGATCGCATCATCGCAGTCGCAACATCCAACAACACGTTCCCTTACTCTTCCGCTGCACCGATGCGATTAGAAATCTCCGATGCGATGAGATCTCCACCGTCGATCTTCAATCTTCCACTCTAGGTCTTAACATTAAAACTCCTCCTTTCGCGTGATGCGATCACCGTTAGATTTTCACCAATCTTGATCTGACGGATATCACGCAATAAACTTGCACGCGATTTTGACTTCAAAAGTCGTGCGATAGAACTGGGTCCCACAATTTAATCATACCTTGCGTTCATAACCTTGCAACTTAGTTTATGCTGGGTCCACCACCGTTTGTCACCATAATATAACCCTTTCCTTTGGATTAAAAACTTGGCATATCAACATATCCTTTACCTTATGATAATCTCCGCCATCACATTTCAATCATCCCATTCAAGCTTTATAAACCTTGATTTTAAAACTAAACCTTGCAAATATACGAATGCCCATCCGAATATCATCGCACTTCATACATATTAAAGTTTGATGAGTATCCAAATATCAACGAATATTGAAAAGCCTCCGACCTTTTGGATCAAATATTTGGGCCCACCATATACACCAACCCATACTATACTTATTCGAATATTACAATGAAACCATGTATAAGTGTCGGTATATAACTCAGGCATGTATATGGCCTCTTTTTGAATGTTCATGGAACATTTCACCTTATATCAACCCTTCGACCTTGGTTTAAAACACGATCCATCGCACTTTTAATATTGGGTCCCACATTAACTTACCGACTTATCGTTTATGCAACTTATCATATAATCCAACGAACAACCTGCTCTCGCACTCCAACTAAACTTTGGATGCCCATCCGACGGATGACGTGCAATATCAGGCAAATTAACTGCACGAAGGTTAATTATCCAAAATCACAGGATGAACTGGGCCCCGGTAGTTAAACTACCCTTCACATCCAACGGTTGACGCCTCGTCGCATCAACACTAGTGATCCAATGATCATAAATGAATATCGCATTTTTTATTGAAATGAACTTTAACACCCAAATAAAATGTGAAATGGGTGGTTTCGGAATACCACCTGGGCCACGTGTTAGGCTCCAACCCTAATCGCATTATTTTTCACCATACCATTTACCATTTTTAAAAAGTGAGAATACCACTCGTGGGTTATAGAACCCGTCTTTACTGTTCACTACTTCACAGTTCCGCTTAACGCCTGATCAAGGTTCCGCCTCTTATAATTCCTCTTCAACGTTTACTTGTCCTCCATTCTTCATTTAAATACACAGTTCCATTGAGACCGCAACTCTCAGCATTTTATTGACTTGGGGTGTTTCGATGAAACTATGGCTCGAATTCCGCAGACTTCGCCACCAGTTCCACCATATAGGTCTACCGTTTATTTCAATACCTGAAAGGAATTATATGTTCAATATTTATACATCATCCGCCTTTTTCTAAGAGCTCCGATTTGACTTCAAAGCCGAATCTCAATTCGTTGGGAATACACCACAAGTTGTGTGGTTTCCTCTTTGAGATATTTATACAACAGCGATTTCAATGTTGGGCTAAGCCTATCCAATTTATGCCTCAAGCATACGATTCACACCATTCAGATTAACCACACAGTTACATATAACAAATAAATCTTATAATCAACTTCATCCACACATCATATAACACAGTAATGGGACAGAACTCAGAAATTTAAGCTCGGTATTTCTACACAGAGGTACTTATATCAAGTCTTCTTTCTTGGCCTAAGTTTCAGTTCGATGGCCTTCTGCTACACTACCCTTGTCCCTCTATTTACAGTTAAATAACCATTCCAACTGCCTCTAGGTTGGCACCAGTTCGAACTCACAGGATTTACACAAATTAATATTCATTCTCGATATCACAGTTAATCCTATCTCAACAATTTATGGATTTTCTTCAATTATCTGCAGAATACCAAAACAATTTGCCACAGAGTTCATTCACAATTGTTTATAAACCTTGATAGACTCACATATGTAATAAGTCATCAATGCACATATAGTTGCACACCACACCATCAATAATGCTTCCACCTTTTAACCTCACTACTCTGTCTCTCCAGATCTCCAATCAATTGGTCCTTCTACTACTGCCTCTGTCTCCTTTGTGCTCCTTTTATGCTTTCTTACTGCTTCCTCTATGCTACGTTGCTTCTTTGCTGCCTCTGCTACCTGTCTTCTACTTTGCCTTATTGTTGGATCAAGTGCTGCTCCTTTGTGCTCCTTTGCTATCAATGACAACATTTCCAACAGTCTCCCCCTTTGGCATTGATGGAAATACATTAATGCTCTCCTTTTGCTTTCTTTTCCTCCCCCTTTGAAATTAATGGCAAAGGGTTGCACATTTCCTAGTGTGCTTTCTATCTCTTCATTTCCTCTCTCTGAGATGTGTTTAGGCCTTCTTCCTCTGAATTTGTACCCTGCTGATCCAAGCTAATCAAAGATGCATCATTGGATCAAAACTAAAATACTGAGAATGCATCAAATATACTTTAGTCTATAGTATTATCTTCATCAGAAATCCATATCTGTTGAGGAAGTTGTCATTGGAATATGTCTCCTTCTGTAATACACATCTACAGTACCACACCTATTCAATTATGATGATGATGCCAATATATCTTTTATAGCTGAGCTTCACCTTTCCTGCCTGTTGGTGGTGATATGAGCTAGGATGTTGATAAGGATATTACACTTAATAGCTGAAAGACCCTTCATACTCTTTTAAATGGTGACATACTGGAAATTCTTTCTGTTGAAGTAGGCTTTAGATGTAACATTTACAGTCTCTTGGGCTTCACATGTAATATCAACACAACTATTCCTTCATACTTCAGATACTTTAACTGTTTTATCATGATGATCTTCCACATAAACATATGCAAGATGTCTAATTGATATCTTCAGCAGACAGACTTCACATGGTGTTATGAATGATTTCAAAAGAGAGGCCTAATATATATATATATATGTACTAACCTCAGGAAGGCATGCAATTATATATAGAAAAAGATATTGCTTCAGTGCTCAACATACTTCTTCAAGTGTAAACAAGATAATGATCTTTTTTCCCTTTCATTGACTCTTTTATGCTTTAAAAATGCAGATAACACTGGAATACTACCTTGATGTATTCTTGTCATAATCCTTTGATCCTGAGGACATGTACCATGTTGCTTCTCCACTGATAACACTAGATATTCTGTTGATAGGTATGCTGCTTGTGCCAAATACCAGTTAATACTACTTTCACTTCAGCTTGCACATGAACCCAAAGTTAAGACAACTTTCATAGTTTCTATTATTTATATCTCCATTGTCTTCAACAACAATCATCAATGTACTGAATTTGATCTTGGCATAATTAACTTGCTACTTATTCTGTCAGTCTGATTTAAAAGAATGTCACTGCATTTTTCTTTCTAGGACTGCTCCAGAATCATTGTTGCTTTAAGTGCAATTCAACTGTTCTAACACAATGATCTTGGAGAAGACATCTTCAATTTCTTTACTAGGAATATTCATGGGCAGATAACTCAGATATTTATCACTTACTTAACTGTACTCCTTCAAGGGGCCTATTCATAGATGAATGATGTAATGACATAATGATGATAGGCACTTTTCTTACTCATTCTTCTTAATGTGATTCATTGTTAATTATAACAGTATGATGCACAATGTGATCATTACTTAATGTATTGATGTCTTCTTAGCTTACATGTTCATGGCTGATGTTCTCTCTACCATCATGGCTACTTGCTGTCTTCTCTTATTCCATCAATTTGTTAGTTATTGAATGCTTCAGATAATCTTCTTCCTGACATTTTAGCAGTTGTTCTCACTACAAGGAGCTCTTCTTAGATTACTTTTTTGGGGACTATTTATGAACTACTCTCCCCTTGAGATGTTACTTCATATCTATCACTGGTTGGATATTTTCTTTGTTTTCTAGAGCAGATCCACCTAAGACTATGATGGATTCATTATGTTATTGATGTAAGAGGCTCTCCCTTTCTCTTTTCCTTCCATACTTTAGTGGGGTTATTCATAATGTCTGCACTCCTTTTTTATTCATAGCTTTGTTTGATTTGATTAGATTCCATCCTCTGTCTAGAGTTCTTTAATGTATATGGCAGTTTACAGTCTTTTGCTTTGTGACCAAGCTTGAGGCATACATAACATCTTATTTTACCAAGGTATGTTTGAGCTTATGTACAATACTTGGTTCCCATTTTTGAATACAATTTACATTCAACAAATTTATGTCCAAAATTATTGCATGCATAACAGTAGCCATGGAAATAATTTGTGTGCCTGGTGAAAGATTGTATTTTACATTTTCTTGCTTGAGGGGTTCTTCTTATTTGTTGCATCCTTTTTTGGTTGGACTGGATTTTCTTTGTCTTACAATATGCTGCAGTATGTCCAGGTTTGTGGCAGGAAAAACAAGTGATACTTCCCATAGGAGGAAGGAACCTTCTTTGACATCTTCCAAATTTATTCAATTCATCCTTAGGAGCATATGAGCCTTTAGCAGCTGATTGTTTCATCCTCTCATTCTCTGTTCTTTCATGTTGATGCTTGATTCTATTTGTTTCTTTACAAATCATGTTCTTGCTGGCTTCTACTTCTGTAGGAATCTTCTGAGCTGCTTCATTATCCTTTACATATTTTACAAAGATTATTTTCCTATTATCTTCTACCTTGGACTTACTTGTTTCTCCTTCATATCCTATCCCAACCTTTATGAGAGGTGACCTTTGAGCATTTAGCATCTTTTCCAACTGTTCAGAGCTTTTCATTTTAGGTGTATTCATTAATAATTCTCTTTGGGCTTTTTCTAATTTCTTTCTCAAGCACACAACTTCTTCTTCCAATTTTTCACATTCAAGAATTTTCTCTCTCATTTTTTGCAGCAGAGTGTCTTCTAATTTCCTTGCTTCTTCAAGTTGTGTCTTCAGGCCAACAATTTCGTTCTTATCTTCATACTCCTTCTCATCACATATTTTCACCAATGCCTTAAGGTCTTTGTTTTCATTCTTCACTCTTTCTATTTCAGTCAAGGCTGTGTCTAGTTTGGCTTTTTCCTCAACTGTAATTTCTTCATGGGTCTTACTTCTATTCACACTAGCAGGTACCTCATTTGATTGACATTTTTCCTTTCGAAAGGGATTTTTATTCTTCTTCTGGTTTATCTTCTCCTTCTTGACAATGCAGCCCCTAGTGTCTACTTCATGCATGAAATGCAATCTATCCCAGATTTCTTTTGCAAAGGTTAAATCCATAATTAAATCAAGATCCTTGTTGTGAAGACTGTTATATATCACACAATTTTCCTTGGCATTCCGTTTTTTTTCTTGCAAAGAGGGAGAGTCTGTGCAGTAACCATCACATACAAGTTTCCATACCTCAAGTTCATAAGCCAATAATTCTGTTTTAACCTTATCTCTCCATTCAGGAAATTTTGTTGTATTTAGCATAGGTACATTTTGATAGTCCATGACTCAACCAGATCTCCTTCAAGCTATTAAGCTTACACCAAAGGAACCTGCTCTGATACCAATTTTTGAACCCTTAGTTAAACTGAGAGGGGGGGTGAATCAGTTTAACACATTCATGGACTTTTAAAACTTTTCTTTAACCTAATTTACACCTTCATTTCAAGATCAACTTAATATGTGAACAATCTTAATTTGTGAGTAGCAAGTATCAGGCAGATTAGTCAATGTAACAACAGTCTTAATATGTGAGCGACAAGTATTAAGCAGATTAGATAAACCACATCAACACATACACATCATGCACATAGAAAGCAGATATAAGTGGAAACCCATAAGGGAGAAAACCACATCTTATTATTGTTGTGATGCAAAGGAAAGCTCCAACTCCCTCTCACCACTGATTTTCTGTAGGCTCTGACCTACAGGAGGCTACCACCTCGATTCAACAAGATACAACTTGCAAGGATGCTCCAACTCCCATCTATTTTCTACAGGCACCAACCTACAGGAGGCTCCTACCTCAGCCAGCTACAACTGACTTCTATCAAGCTACAACTTGACATGGAAGCACCAACTTCCTCACATTACAATAAAATCATATGTTGATTTACCTTGGATATCAGCTATGTTCTGTTCCTTCTTCACTGTTGTCCACCAGCCTTCATATCTGTCTTTTATCATCTCTGACTCTTCACAGCAACTGTATCTGCTCCTCCTTCTTCTTATTCTCTCTTATTCTTCACAGCATCTCTATCTGCTCCTCCTTGTTCTTATCCTCTCTGCCTCAATTTTGCATTCTCTAACCTCTGTATGCATATCAATGTGATATCATTTATAGAGTTCACCTCATGACTGTTTGCATTCAACATGGAATTCGAGGTGAACAGTCATGACTCTTTGACTTCTACCTTCACTTTTCTTTATCTAGCATATTCAGAAAAATATTACAATATGTATACATTTCAAAATTACAGTGGGATATTTCTTTGCCTCCGGAGACTTGCCTTTGCATCACAAACAATATAAAATCAATAACACATTTACATTTTCAGTTACAATACGGATTTCAAATCAACCCATTCAGTTTTTGGATCACTGTGTGTTTATCTTTTCTGCTACTGTCACTGACTTTTTCAGTTTCTGAACACTCTCCTATTTTCTATGCATGTAGAATGCATTTCCCAAATTCTATTCCAAATATGGCAGCTTTATCAGAATTCACAATATTTTACATTGCATAAGTTCTTCATATGGTTCAAAACCATTCAACGCATATACACTGCTTCTTCTATAGGAACCAAATAACTCTCGGCATATAACAATATACCTTTTTAACATAGTACATAGCCTTTCGGGCCCACTTGCTGAACTCTATCTATTTCCCGATGCGATGAGCCTCCTCCGATGATTTCTGATTGGGATTACACTCTTTGCAATGGTTCCGATGCGATTAATCGCAATCAAAAACTTCAATGGCATGTTTCGCTGCTCTGCCTTCACGCTGATGCGATGGCCCCATACTGCATAGATATAAATATATATTGGTTCATATGTACTTACAGCCTTACCTTTTATTCATTCTTCATCTTTGTTCTAAAATCTCGGTGCAATCATATATTAAACCTTTTTCTTTTACATGGATCTCACACTACAAAGACACTCCGCCTCATTTAACTTTCCAATCACAATCGCAACATTTAGAGGTCCTCTTATGCCTTTGGTCATTTGATTTTCGCTGATGCGATGAGCAAAGGTCCCATCATGCAATATTTCATCATTTCAATGTTATACGTTATCTTTCTATTTTACCCATCGAACCGCTTTAACAAAGGAAAATCTTATATTTTTGTATTTGAATCTCTGCTGATGTGATGGGTCACTGTGGACCCCACTCTGTCTTACTTTATGATCCAACGGTTTCTATCTACCGGGATCCAATGGTTGCGATTGGATCGCATCATCGCAGTCGCAACATCCAACAACACGTTCCCTTACTCTTCCGCTGCACCGATGCGATTAGAAATCTCCGATGCGATGAGATCTCCACCGTCGATCTTCAATCTTCCACTCTAGGTCTTAACATTAAAACTCTGCTTTTCGCGTGATGCGATCACCGTTAGATTTTCACCAATCTTGATCCGACGGATATCACCCAATAAAATTGCACTCGATTTGGACTTCAAAAGTCGCGCGATAGAACTGGGTCCCACAATTTAATCATACCTTGCGTTCATAACCTTGCAACTTAGTTTATGCTGGGTCCACCACCATTTGTCGCCATAATATAACCCTTTCCTTTGGATTAAAAACTCGGCATATCAACATATCCTTTACCTTATGATAATCTCCGCCGTCACATTTCAATCATCCCATTCAAGCTTTATAAACCTTGATTTTAAAACTAAACCTTGCAAATATACGAATGCCCATCCGAATATCATCGCACTTCATACATATTAAAGTTTGATGAGTATCCAAATATCAACGAATATTGAAAAGCCTCCGACCTTTTGGATCAAATATTTGGGCCCACCATATACACCAACCCATACTATACTTATTCGAATATTACAATGAAACCATGTATAAGTGTCGGTATATAACTCAGGCATGTATATGGCCTCTTTTTGAATGTTCATGGAACATTTCACCTTATATCAACCCTTCGACCTTGGTTTAAAACACGATCCATCGCACTTTTAATATTGGGTCCCACATTAACTTACCGACTTATCGTTTATGCAACTTATCATATAATCCAACGAACAACCTGCTCTCGCACTCCAACTAAACTTTGGATGCCCATCCGACGGATGACGTGCAATATCAGGCAAATTAACTGCACGAAGGTTAATTATCCAAAATCACAGGATGAACTGGGCCCCGGTAGTTAAACTACCCTTCACATCCAACGGTTGACGCCTCGTCGCATCAACACTAGTGATCCAATGATCATAAATGAATATCGCATTTTTTATTGAAATGAACTTTAACACCCAAATAAAATGTGAAATGGGTGGTTTCGGAATACCACCTGGGCCACGTGTTAGGCTCCAACCCTAATCGCATTATTTTTCACCATACCATTTACCATTTTTAAAAAGTGAGAATACCACTCGTGGGTTATAGAACCCGTCTTTACTGTTCACTACTTCACAGTTCCGCTTAACGCCTGATCAAGGTTCCGCCTCTTATAATTCCTCTTCAACGTTTACTTGTCCTCCATTCTTCATTTAAATACACAGTTCCATTGAGACCGCAACTCTCAGCATTTTATTGACTTGGGGTGTTTCGATGAAACTATGGCTCGAATTCCGCAGACTTCGCCACCAGTTCCACCATATAGGTCTACCGTTTATTTCAATACCTGAAAGGAATTATATGTTCAATATTTATACATCATCCGCCTTTTTCTAAGAGCTCCGATTTGACTTCAAAGCCGAATCTCAATTCGTTGGGAATACACCACAAGTTGTGTGGTTTCCTCTTTGAGATATTTATACAACAGCGATTTCAATGTTGGGCTAAGCCTATCCAATTTATGCCTCAAGCATACGATTCACACCATTCAGATTAACCACACAGTTACATATAACAAATAAATCTTATAATCAACTTCATCCACACATCATATAACATAGTAATGGGACAGAACTCAGAAATTTAAGCTCAGTATTTCTACACACAGTACTTACATCAAGTCTTCTTTCTTGCCCTGAGTTTCAGTTCGATGGCCTTCTGCTACACTACCCTTGTCCCTCTATTTACAGTTAAATAACCATTCCATCTGCCTCTAGGTTGGCACTAGTTCAAACTCACAGGATTTACACAAATTAATATTCATTCTCGATATCACAGTTAATCCTATCTCAACAATTTATGGATTTTCTTCAATTATCTGCAGAATACCAAAACAATTTGCCACAGAGTTCATTCACAATTGTTTATAAACCCTGATAGACTCACATATGTAATAAGTCATCAATGCACATATAGTTGCACACCACACCATCAATAATGCTTCCACCTTTTAACCTCACTACTCTGTCTCTCCAGATCTCCAATCAATTGGTCCTTCTACTACTGCCTCTGTCTCCTTTGTGCTCCTTTTATGCTTTCTTACTGCTGCCTCTCGGTTACTTTGCTTCTTTGCTGCCTCTGCTACCAGTCTTCTACTTTTCCTTATTGCTAGTTCAGGTGCTACTCCTTTGTGCTCCTTTGCCATCAATGACAACATTTCCAACAAAAATTGATTTTGTTATGTGTGGAAAAAATGTTTCCCTATTGTTGCGTTGGAATTCCCTTGGACAACATCCTTGAAGGAAATTGTAGGGACATTTGAGGCACTAACACTATTTTCACCCACACGAAGCCTAAGATTCAATATTAATGATTAATTTTTTATAACACTATGATCCGTAAGATACAAGGGATCTATCAGAACTTTCCTTGTAATTTGTAGACATTGGAAAGTTGCAGGCAGTCTCCATATGCATTGAATCAATAGCTTAAGAGATGAGACAATTAATGTTTCATGAACCCAAAAAAATTATGTCTTTCCGTTGATGTTTTTTATGAATATCTGAAAAAATATATTTGAATCACTCTCTTTCCATTATTGATGAGCCTCAGAGCTAAGCCCTGATAAAGGAGTTTTCTTTGGGGCATACAGGGTCTATGGGAAGACACCATATGAAGTCAGTGAGGAATGGATATTCATATAAATGCAAGTTTTATACCGTGGAGGCATTGGAGCTAACATAAAGTAGATAGGTTTCTGAAAAATATCTCACGTAGAAAAGAAAAAAAACATTGGATGAGGAGAAAACAGAGTACCAGGTATTTTTATATGTTGCACTGACGCCATTGAGACATATATGTCGTTGAGAAAGACCCATGGGTGTTTTTATAAGCACCTTTAGAAGCTGGTCCGACCCAGGAAAATAGGTCTTTTATAAATACAAAATTATCGCCGTTAATGGTCTCTTCTAGGGATTCACTCTGAGCATACAATCATTTCGTAAGATAGGCCCGAATAAATGAGCCCATCCCATCCAAAGTGGTAGACAAGACTGCACATTGGCCTAAGGCAGGATACCAAGAGATGCATAGTCGAGAGCATCCATGGTGGCGACAACTAAAATGACTTCGGAATGCAGAGAAAACCTAGCAGCGCGTGCTATTTTTTCCTTTAAATATTTTATTTATGAGTCACATTGAATTTTTTATTATTAGTAATATTTAAATGCCACATATTAATTTGATATTAAGAATTAAATGAATTACATATCTCCTTAATTTTTTTTTGCTTTTAATTACTCCTCTTAAACATTGAAATATTTTAATATGACCAACACTGAAATAATTTTTATTTACTTTATCTCCATATACATATGCATGAAGTTGAGATAATTTCTTCAAAGCGCATATATAGAAACATTATTTGAGTTATGTACTAAAATATTTTCTTAAAGTTTATTCAAGTCATGTAATGAAATATATTTATAAAGTATAATAATTACACAATTTTTCGTACTCAAAGCTAAAAATAAAAATGTGTGTTTGTGTGTGTGTTTTTACTTTATTTATCTATAAAGTTGGTATAATATTATGATATTTCATATGGACATCCAAATATTTTATTTATGGTTGAGAGTGAGAGTAAAAATGTATATTCATTTTTGTTTTTTTTTTGTTTTATTATATATATATATATATATATATCTGTGTGTGTGCTAGGTCTCTATATTACTAGTGTAGTCCCTTATTGTTGTTAATTTAGCCCCCTTATTGTTATTTTTGTACCCTTGTAGTCCCCATATTGTTATTATTGTGCCCCATATGTTGAAAAGTCAACACGAAATGTGTGTCTAATTTAATTTTCCATAAATTAAATTGGACAATAAAATGTAACCTTATCTCATAATCACTTGTAATAGTTAACTGAGTGTGATAAACTCAGTTAGCTCATGAATTTCGATTTGAGGGTGCTTGGTGAGGCATGCAAAGTGATTCTATTAGTTATGGAGTTCGAGTTGCAGTTAGTGCATTAGTTTAATGCATGAGAAATCAGTTAACTCAATTTATTGAGTTATAATCAGTTGAAATAGTTGTAACTATTTGTTGCACTAGTGAGAGATCAAGTGAATTAAATCAGATTTAATTCACATGTAGTAATCTGCCATGCAACTGAAGATTTACTATTAATAATTACATGTATGTCAGTTGCAGTGGAGACCTAGTTGAGACAAAGGTTAAAGGGATGTTAACTATCAGTTGTATCATTAGTAGGTTGCCCACATGCAGTAAGAAAACCATAGGATTTCCCATGAGAATTGTGCATTTTTGGAAGGATGAATTTCCTAAAGAATAGGGATTGCATTCCACATGAATTGTGCAAGCAAGGCAGGATGAGCAGAGGCTAAAAATTGGCTAAGTGTTGGTCGATTTTGTCCGGATCAGTGTGAGACATTTGTGAGAGTGCAAAATACTCTTGTGATAAGAGTGCACTGTAATTGTTTCATGATTCCTTGGTGAATATACAATAGAAGATAGAGGGGTTTTGAGCAGAAATCTTTCCCCGGGAAAATGTTTGTGTTGTGGTTTGATTTGCTTCTTTATTTACTTGTTGTGATTGGCGACCATGTTTATTTTCCACAATTGATTTGTAGAAGGATTCAGTATCTTGATTTAGTAAATCGCATGATCGAATTGAATCCATTGATATACATATTGTTTGTATAATTTCTACATGGTATCAGAGAGCAACAAAGCACTATAATGGAGAAGAAATTGAGTTTGTGACTAAATAACATTCGAATTTGCAAAATTATTCTTTGGTGCGACAGGCGGATCAAGATCAAGATGGATTTCAATGGCTTGAGATTGGAGTATGAGAGGGAAATTCCAATTATATTGCATGGAAAGACAGGATGGAGGTAGTTTTGGAGGACAACGGGTTGAAAGAATTCATTGATAATGACATTCCAAAACCTGCTACAGCATATGTCGCTCTTCTTTATGCTTTGCAAAGGAAGGTTGAAAAGGCAAGGAGGATTTTATTGGAGGGAGTATGAGACCACATTGTCTCAAGTCTCCATGGAAAAGTGACTCCATATGCAATGTGGAAGGCTTTGATAGATTTGTTTTAGAGCAGCAGTGATTATAGAAAATTGGCACTGAAGGACAAGATCAGGAAAATCAAAATGGAGAAAGGTGACACTCTTCTGAAATATTTAACCAAGTTTGTCCAATGCCAAGATGAGCTTGGGAGAGTCGAAATTACTGTCGCAGATGATGAATTCGTGAGCCTAGATTTTTTAGGCCTTCCGAAGAGTTGGCATAGTTATCAGGACTCTGTCAATGGGAGGGAGAAGCTGCCAGATTGGGAATGACTTTGGTCAGATTTGGTGCAAGAATAATTCAGGCATAATACCAGGGATGGATCTTCATATAAGACATACGATGAAGAAAATTTCACCTTGGATGGTAAGGCAAAGAAGGGGAAAGGAAAGAAATCCTATTCCAAATCTGAGATCGGCAAAGAAGGCAAGAAGCGCAACATGTCCAGAGTGAAGTGTTTTCACTATCACGAGCATGGACATTATGCCACTAATTGTCCACAAAAGAAGAATAACAAGAAGGCTTCAGGATCTGCAGTTGGTGAGGCCTTGGCCTTGCAATTTGAGTTGGACTTCTCACTCATCACATGCATGGGGTTAAGTGTGATGGGATCAATGTGGTACTTGGATAGTGGTGTATCTGTCCACACGAAGGGAGTAAAATAACTATTTATTAGCTTGGAGGAGAAGGACCTCCAGATTCATATCGAAATGGGTAATGACAGGAGGTACAATGCTACTAGGATTGGTACAGTTACCTTCAAGCCACGGTTAGGTAAACCCTTCTTATTAAAATATGTAATGCATGTACCAGGCTTGAAAAATTATTTAGTTTCAGTCGTAATGTTGAAGGATAGAGGTTATGATGTGGTTTTCATTTAAGGGAAAGCTTTCCTTCAACTCAAAGCCACAGGACAAGCCAAGAATATTGGGATTTGTGTGAAGAAACTCCACAAAATTGATGTAGATGGTTGCGCAGCATTGATGGGTAAGGCAGATAAAGTGGTGAGCTAGGATGAGGGTGAGTTATGGCACAAGAGATTGGTCCATCTACACCACGGAGCCTTGAAGGTCATGCATCATATTTCTATGGGAATTCCCAAGAGTACTATTTTGCAGATAGACACATGCAAGGGATGTACCATGGGGAAGTATGCAAAGGCCACTTTTCACTAGAAGGAGAACCGAGCAACATAAATCCTTGAGAGAGTTCACTCAGACGTGTGTGGACCATTCTCTACAGCCTCGACAACAAAGCACAAGTATTATGTGATCTTTGTTGATGATGTTTCTAGAAAGTGTTGGATCTACTTCATGTAGAAGAAAGATCAGACGTTCTCAAAATTTTGTGAGTTCAAATCACTGGTGGAGAAAGATACAGGGAAACATGTGAAGGCTCTTAGGATAAAAAATGGTGGTGATTACATCTCCAATGAATTCAAAAAATTATGTAGAAAAGAAGGAATTCAGAGAGACTTGATTGTGCCTCATAACCCATAATAGAATGGGGTTGTATAAAGAAAGAACATAACAATTGTGGATGCAGCACGAGCGATGTTGCATGATCGGGGCCTACCATTGCATCTATGGGAGGAGGCATGCAACACAACGATATTTGTGCAACACCATAATCCTCATCGGATAATTGGCATGAGTACACCAAAGGAGGATTTTTCTGGTAAGAAACTTGATGTTTCATATTTTAAAATTTTTGGCTCATCTGTCTATTTCCATGTTACCAAAGATTTCAGGGAGAAGCTTGAACCAACATATGAGATTGGGATATTTTTGGGGTACACTGATACTCTCCACAACTATCGGGTGTATTTTCCAAACAACAGGATGAATGTTGTGAGACGGGATATAAATTTGATGAGGAGAAAGCCATGCGATTTCCCCTTGAGAGGGAGTTGGATTTGCATGCAGATGAGGAACTCTTGGTCCCAAAGGATGAACCTCAAGATGTGGATAAACCACATGTGGAGGATCATAGAGTGGCAGAAAACACTCATGCAGGGCCATCCACCAAAAATGGTATAAGGCGCACCACGGAAGCTGATAGATTGAGACTTGATGCGGCAAAACATGTAGGAGCACCTACTTCACTGTGCAGACAGAGACAATCTCTAGACAAGTTTACTAGATACATGACTCTTATGAGCAAGTGTATTGTGATAGAACCATCCTCCTTTGAGTAAGCAGTGCAACAACCAATTTGGGTTGACATCATGGTTGAGGATTATGACTCCATCGTCAAGAACAGTGCATGGGAAGTTGTCCCAAGTCCGGTCGGAAAATCAGTGGTTGAATCTGGATGAATCTATAAGGTGAAGTAGGCGTCATATGGGAGTGTGGAGAAGTACAAGGATAGATTTGTAACCTGAGGATTCTCACAAGTTGAATGGATTGACTATGAGGAGACTTTCACACCAGTTGAAGGGTACTCATCGATTAGATCTATCCTTGCACTCTCAGCACAGATGGGGTGGTATATACATCAGATGGATGTGAAAACTGTGTTTCTCAATGGATTTATTGAGGAAGAAGTTACATAGAGAATCCAGAAGGTTTTGAGATATTTGACAGTGAGTCGCATGTGCACTGACTTAAGAGAGCATTGTATGGGCTGAATCAAGCACCTCATGCTTGGTACACTATAATTGACAGCTATTTCACTAGGTTGGGCTTCACCAAAAGTGAAGCGGATGTGAACCTGTACTAGATTGTGGTTGATGGTAAGCTTTTGATTATCGTACTTTATGTTGATGATCTAATTTTGATAGGTGATGAGTAGCTCAAAATTTCTTGCAAGGAGGATCTTGCAAGAGAGTTTGAGATGAAGGGCATAGAAATCCTTCACTATTTCCATGGTTTGGAAATATGGCAGCGGGATGGTAAGCTATTTGTTTCTCAAGGCAAGTATGCTAAAGATATTTTGAGTAAGTTTCACATGGAGAGTTGTAAACCCATGGATACTCCTCTTCCAGGAAACTGGAGGAAGGAGGACGCTAATTTAGATGAGGTAGTGGAAGCTACTGTTTACAGGCAGCTTGTGGGTTCACTGATGTACTTGGTGAACACCAGACCAGACATTTGCTACGCATTTAACCAACTGATTCAAGCTATGGTTAAGCCAACCAAGCTCTTTTGGAAGGCAGGAAATCATGTCTTGAGATATCTCATGGTCACTACAGATTATATTATGGTACAGACAGATAGAGGGAGTGAAGCTTCAAGGCTTCACCGATGTAGATTCGGCAGGAATTCCAGCAAATAGAAAGAGCACATCAGGAGGGATCTTTAACATAGGATCGACAACAATTTCTTGGTACAATAGGAAGCAAAGATCTGTGGCACTTATTTTAGCCGAGGCATAGTACATGGCAGCAAGTCAAGTTGCATATGACGCCATTTGGATGAGGAATATTCTAGTTGGTTTGTTTGGTTCTCAGATGGATCCGATGGTGATACATTGTGATAACTAGAGTTGCATTAAACTCTCGATTAATCCAGTATTCCATGATAGGTCCAACTACATAGACATACAATACCACCATCTCATATATTGTGTTCAGAGGCACATTATGTTACTTCAGTACATTCCCACGGAAGATCAGGATGTAGATATTCTGACGAAGGCGCTCGCCAAGAGAAAATTCGAATACCATAGAGGTAGGATTGGGGTGGCAGATAATCCCTTTCTTGTTGAGAGGGAGTGTTGAAAAGTCAACAAGAAATGTGTGTCTAATTTGATTTTTCCTTAATTAAATTGGACAACAAAATTTAATCTTATCTCATAATCACTTGTAATAGTTAACTGAGTGTGATAAACATAGTTAGCTCAGGAATTTCAAGTTGAGGGTGGTTGGTGAGGCATGCAGTGTGATTCTATTAGTTATGGAGTTCAAGTTGTAGTTAGTGCATTAGTTTAATGCATGAGAAATGAGTTAACTCAATTCATTGAGTTAAAATCAGTTGAACTAGTTGTAACTATTTGTTACACTAGTGAGAGATCAAGTGAATTAAATCAGATTTAATTCACATGCATTGATCTGTCAAGTAACTAAATATTTACTATTAGTAGTTACATGTATGTTAGTTCTGATGAAGACCCAGTTGAGACAGATGTTAAAGGGATGTTAACTATCAGTTGTATTATTAGCAAATTGTCTGCATGTAGTAATACACCTATAGGATTTCCCATGAGCATTGCATAGTTTTGGAAGGCTAAATTTCCTAAGGAATAGGGATTGCATTCCACATGAATTGCACAAGGTAGGCAGGCTGAGCATAGGCTGAAATTTTCCTAAAACAAACTTAGGAATTACTCAAGGAAAAATAAATATCTTCATGCAAGAAGATAGAGATAGTTATCTAACTAATGCAAGTTGTCCCTACTTTTATTGAATTTGATGTTTGTTGTCTTTGATATTTTGTTGATTTGTGTCTTTGTTGTTTGATCAATGAAAGCTGCAGTTGAGTGTCATTTATGTTGGTTGGCTTTAAATTTCAACTCTATTTTTACTTTAGCCATTTGAATTTCACCTGATACTCTTTAAACTCTGATAGTCTTTAACTATAACTACTATTTTTTTACTTTAAACTAACTGCTCTCTTTTATCCTGATCAATATATTTTAACCTTTACTACTTTCACAGTGAATTACTCAACTTATCCCAAAATTCTTCCTCTGGTAATTTGATTTTCACCATTCTTCTGAATACCTCATATGCCTTTGTATATTTTTCAAAAGTTGGCTTATTGATGAACAAATGTTTTACCTCATGTTGGAGGTAAAATAGGTTTTCAAAAGTCTGATAAAGGACTTTTCCTATTGGAATTCCTTTTGATGCAGGAATGTTGGTTTGTTCCTTAGCCACTTCTCTAATTTTCTTGTTGTAATCCTCATGTTTCATTAACTTTTCATGAATAACCAGTGGATTTGGTAGGCCTTTCTGTCTCAGAATATCAAACTTCACCATGAACCCGGTTATGGCAAGCTCCATGTTCTGACATTTGTCTTCCAACTGTAGCATCAAGTTATTTTTAGAAATTACCTTTCTAACCTCAAGAATTGTTTATGTTCTGTCAGCTATACCAATTTCTTCCAATTCTTGTTTATTCTTTGAATTAAGAAACTTGAAAATTTAATTAGCCTCCTCTGGCTTCTTACCAAGATTTTCCTTGATTTTCTGAATCGCCTCATTTGCTGATTTGACAAGATCTTTCTGCTCATAAATTACTTGAATGGATGGCCAAATATCAATGACACAGTCAATTATATTAGACCATAATTTTTGTTTGGCTTGTGAAAGTGGTTTAGTCAATGTCAATTCCTTTTCAAGCCTCTGGATTTTCTCATTTAACCTATTTGTGTTTTTTACTTCATTCTTGTGCATGATTTGAGCAAGTTTCTTCTCTTCCTCTAGACTTTTTAGTTGTTATTTAAGTCTGTTGATTTCATTTGTCTGAATGGACATTTCCTGCATTTCTTTCACTAGTTTACGAGCTTCATCACTTGGTTGTATTGTTGATGTAGATGACCCTGTAGCTTAAATAGTTTCTAATGTAATAGGAAGCACTGTAGCTATTGGAACTGAAGGGGCCAATGGTTCTGCTAATGTAGAAGTAACAACAGTAGTGACTACAGGAATAACAGTGACAGGGACTGCTTCTGAGCTTGCCTTTTTCTCCTGCACTAGCTTATCCATTTCATTTTCCATTTCTTTCAACTAGGAAGTTAATTGAAGGATGAGGTTCATCATCTCATATTTTTGGTTTGCATCCTGTAACACTTCCTTTGCTTGTGGATGTTCAGTGGGAGGAAATTTGAGTTGTTTCTTTAGTGCAGCAATGTCTACATTCTTTTTCTTTATGAGCTCATCTGCAACTTTGACATTTGTTGGATCATATCCTACTTCAATAACCAAATCTTCCAGTGATTTGATTCTATTATCTTTAGCTTGTGAGGATGCCTTTTCTAACTTTAGCTAACCTATGATGTTTTCAAGAGTGTTTTGCAGCTTCTATACACTCATGGCTTTGTTTGTCATGGTAGAATATAGCATTTCACCAACTTGTTTGTGAAATTCTATCTGGTCAATTGGATGAAGTTCTTTGGCTTGAACTTCATAGGATGTATTTTTATAATCTACTTTTAACTTAGGATGCTTTATTGTTCGTTGTAGGAAGGTCATCTGCATTTTCCTAGTCTTGTAGTCAAATGCAGAAAGCAATCTGCATTGGTCACTAGGTGACTGCTTCCAATATTGGTTATATGTATCAGATTTTAATGTCTCATTTCTTAGCTTGATTTCTTTATATTTCTACATGATGTCATGCTCTTTTTCTGTTGGTTTACTGGATGATGACACTCCAAATATACTATGTTGTTTCTGAATAATCTGAGTTTTAGATGCTGAAGGTTGGTGAATTTCTTCAAAAACTGCAGGAGGTGCATTATCTTTTACCACTGTACCTGTATAAATTACTTCAATGGTTTCCACTTATTCATTTATAGGGTTTAATTTTGGCTTCTTCTTGTAAATCATTTTGAATTTTGTTTGAGTGGTAGTTTCAGCAGTGTATGATCCTTCTTCTCTGATTCTTTTAGAGTTCCTATCCTGTGGGGATGGAGTTTGCAAGATGTGACTAGTATTACCTTGCTTATCTGCCTCTTTCAAACTGTTCTCCAACCATTTAGACTGATTGGAGTATTTCTCAATATCTGGCTTGGATTCATGTACATAAAGAGTTAATTTACATTTTACTCTTAATTTTATTATTACTCCTAAAGGATCATAGTCCCATTGAAAACTCTGACTCAATTTAAACTCCTGCAAATATTTTTCTGTTTGTGGACCTGCATATCTACTCTTACAAATAAAAGGACCAATCTGACTCTTTATCTTAAACTGTGTCCTCTTTTTTCCTACCAAGAATATTATTGCATCATAGTTAAGGATATGTCTGATATATTCAAGGGAAAATAACCTCATTGGGAGGTATTTAGGCAGCTTATATGGAAAGAGATTAGATCCATATACCCTAATCTTTGTGTGGTTCTGATAGAGCTACCAATCTCTTGTCCTACTGTGTTCATATATCTGCAGGACCTTTTTAATTTCCTAACTAACTCTTGGTTGAATGTTTTTGTTCAGCATGTTAACCATTGGATGGATGAATGAGTCAATGAAATTTGTGTTTAATCCTTCCTGAGTAAGGAAGTCAAAATATTACTGACTGTGGATTACCTTCAACATCAAGTTTCTGAAGGTTGATGGCAAATTTTTTAGGCTGGAAATATAGAAACATGTGGAACAGAACTGATGAATACTTGAAAACACCTTCTTCAGGAATTTTAACAATATGTTCATGAATTGTATTAGCAATGTACTAGGAAAAATTGAATATGGTAGCAGGAGGCTGACCAGGGGTGAAAATAGATAGGAAACCCAAGACTGAAGCATCAACATTCTCATCAGCAAAATAACCCAGAATACAAGACAACATAGATATGATGTGCCTGTTCTCTCAGAGAAAATTTCTGCTGGATAAGGAGGATTTGTTTTGGGAGTTGTTGTTGATGAGGGCATGAATGTCTGGAATATCTGGAACCTCTTGGGGAAGTCCAGATTCAGAGATAACTGTGTGAGCGTCTCAATAGAAAGAGGCGTTTCATATGGCCTAGGTTGAATCTACAACATTTGGTTTATTGATTAACTATGATAGTGAATAATATTTCTTTTTCCAGGGGTAATAATGGCTCTTTGATTAGGGAAATAGCAATTTTGGCAAAGTCTGATGACCTCACGACACTGGAATTTCTATGGGACAATTTACTTGGGAAAATTGGACTCCCAAATGAAAACCGCATCAGCTTGGTTAATGGATTTGCCATGGCTCCAGCAGTGGAGCTCAAGAAGGTTAAACTCAATGACAGGGTCACTAATTTTAAAATCTATGTCAGCTAAAGGAGTGTGTTCTACATCCACAAATGAAGGTTGCAGAGGATTGACAAATACAATTTTTTGAGAATCCATTTGCTTTTTAATTTTAATCAATTGATTACTTTTTTGACTTATAAAAACAGGTTCAGGCCTTTAGGAGCACCTCTGAAAGATATTTACAATATATAGAAGGGTTTGGAAAACCAATTGATCAAATATCACTGTCTCTGTGTTCAAAAATAGTCTCAGGCCTTGGGAATTCTGTAAAAATATGCCTAGGGTCTGTAGAAAGAGGATTGGGAAACAATAAGGGTTTTCTTTTGGCCTACAAAGTCTCCTAATTGATTCAGTTACTGATTACTTATTTTCTATAAGTAAATACCTTGGTATTTCAGGAATACCTGGAGAAAAGAAGCTTTTGGTATGCAGTGGAGGTTCTGGAGGAGTGGAAGCTTTTTGAAGCTTTAGGGGTCTTTACATTGCTTCAAATAAGTTTTGCACCGGCTGTAGCAACAAATGGTCTTGAATTCTGGTAAAAAATGGCTTGAAATAAGGTCGGCAACAATTTGTTTGCTCTAAAACAGGTTGAAAATGCTCTCTTTGTGAAATCAATAATAGAAAAGGTGAAAAGGCTTGCAAATTTTTTTTTGACCAACAATGATTAAATATTAAATGCACGGGGTTAATTTCAAATGAGAGCATTTTTCGCAATGGGCAGGAAATACCGTTTGGAAGTTTTCGTATCGGCAGAAGGTGGTAGGCAGTATCATTTGGAAGGATGGGATGTAATAGAATACTGCCACTTAGTAGGGGAGTGGGGTGCGAAAACTACTCATTTCGCAAGGTGTTGGAGTGGTTAAAGATCGGGTGATCGAAGATGTGATAAGGCTTATTGGCCATCAGATATAATCAATCAAGATCTGACGGTTGGACAAATGAGAGGATTTCATCGTGGATTTGATAGGCGGGACCCCGAGGAATAATGTCATGCGATGGGATATGTAAAAAGGCTAATATGTAGCAGAGTTATAAGGATATATCAAACGTGGGAGAATTAAAAATATAGGTTATATTAACTTAAGGGGTTGGGGATGTAAATATAGGAGGGATTTAATATAATACTGGGTACATGTGTTTTATATGCGAGAGTTAATAAAATAAATTTAATCAAATGATTAATGTAATTGGAGGGATTATCATGTATATAATGCGGGATTATCACTAAGTTTTAATGTAAAAACTTATATCAGGGAGGGATGTTTCATAGTGGGACCCAATAGATAAATTTAACCATTTAGACATAGGATAATGGTATTTTAGGGGTATTTTTGAAAAAGGGAAATTAGTAAGGGGGAAATTGCTTTCCAAAGATAATATGTTTTTTAACTAGGGAAAGAGTATTTATGTAGGGAAAATGAGTGAAGTAAGGGGAAAAATATAAATATGAATGGGAGGGGGTATTTTTGAATGAAAATGGAAGTTAATTAAGGGTTTAAATTTTCCAAAGACTCTATGTTTTTTAACTAAGGAAAGGGATTTTTTTTAAGGGAAAAATGAGTGAAGTAAGGGGAAAAATATAAATATGAATGGGAGGGGGTATTTTTGAATGAAAATGGAAGTTAATTAAGGGTTTAAATTTTCCAAAGACTCTATGTTTTTTAACTAAGGAAAGGGATTTTTTTTAAGGGAAAAATGAGTGAAGTAAGGGGGAGAGGGTTAAAATGAAGGGGAAGGAGTATTTTTACAAGGGAAAATGAATTTAGAGGGAAATTAGTAAGTATGAAAGGATCAATTTCTGCTATCCATGCATTGTGAACGTTGCTTTTACCTACCCATCATCTACCCTAACATTTTTTCTTCATTCATTTGGCTGCATTTGAGCTTGCAAACCCTTATCATTTTTATTTTAATGACAAACTATTTAATTCTAACCATATTACTTCCAATGGCTCAGATTAAATTTTTGAGCTCATTTATTATTCTCTACCTAACTATCGATCTACCAAGATTAAACAGTTTGGCCAGATCTTTATTCTCTATCTATTAGCATGAAATTTAAAGCATGAATAATCAAGATTAAGCTATTTGACTATCATGGATTGTGGCATTTTTGACAAGCTGTACACAATCTTATTTTTCAAAATAAAGTAATAAGTAGTGGCATTTAAATTTGCATCACTTTCATGATACATTTTTATCTCTTTTTTTGTTGCGGTTCATTTTTTATTTTCTTTCTGATCTTTTTCTTTTAGTCCTTTGATTTTTCTTTTAGGACTTTTACCCTCTTTACATTTTTTAATATGGGAAAAAATTTTGCAGAAAGAAAAGTATGTACATATTACAAGACTAATCATAATAAATTCAAAATTATGAATCCTATTATTATAGGACCCTAACAGTGGCTCCACATGGGGATGGAATTTCTTGGTGAAATGTTAAGAACTTTAAGATCAATATCTTTTGAACTTTGACGATGCTTGCCTTGAACTGTTTTCTGAGTTCTAATTTATTCATACTTATGCTATTTTGTCTTTCAAAGCTTAGGGCCTTCTCTTCGGGCTTCAACTTTGTAATAAAAACATCCAATCCAATCTAAACTCGGCAATTATATGTACAATGAGCAAAGTAAACAATGTGAACTAATGGTTAGTCTGGAGAAAAATAATTCTTCATCGTTCTACCATATACAGGTCCTCCTGGCAGATATGATCCATCAATTTCCTTCAAAAAGAATGCATTGTTACCTCTATAACCATAAATGATATAGGGACCTTTCCATAGGAAATCAAATTTACCATGTTTACCTTTTTCCTTTCTTCTAGAATCCCATTTAAGCACTTTATCACCTATGTAAAAATCATCTTCCTTTGTTTTCTTGTCAAATATCTTCTTAATTTTATCTTGTATCACCTGTGATTTGACATAGACTTCTTCCTTGGTTTGCTGCAAGTGTATAGTTTGATTTATTTTTCTCTAGCTACCATTTGGTTCTACCTGCAATTATTGGATCACCTTCATCATTGGTACTCCTAAAGAGGATGGAAAAAAAACATCCATCCCATAAACTAGTTAATAAGGGGATGTTCCAATGGAATTATTTGTAGTTAATATATCTTCCCATAAGGCATTTACCAACTTTTGTTCCATGTCTTTTTGTTGTCTTCTAATAATTTCTTAATGGTGTTTACCAGGCTTTTGTTGGAGGATTCTGCAAGTCCATTACCTTGAGGGTAATAGGCAGTGGAATGGCAAATGGTGATGTGATATTTATTACAAAAATCAGTCATCTTTTTAGATTTGAAGGCAACTACATTATCAGTAATGAGCTTTTGGGGACATCCAAATTTAGAGAGGATATTGTTTTCAAGGAATAAAATGATGACAGAATCAGTGGCTTGCCTAGAAGGAATTGCTTCTATCCACTTGGTGAAATAGTTAGTGGCCGTTAAGATCCATTTATGATGGGCTGAGGAGGGTGGGTGAATTTCACCAATGAATTCTAGACCCCATTGATGAAATGGAATTTCTGTGGAGATGGGTTTGAGGGGTAAAGGTAGTAGTTTTTTCTTCCCTTCAAAGATCTGACATTTGTGACATCAGGTCACATGTTTTCTGACATCTGCAAAAATTGTAGGCCAGTAAAAACCAGCCCTCAATATTTTTTCAGCTGTGGATTTCTAGTAGATATTTCCTCCACAGTCACTTGCATGAAACTCTTGCATAATCTTGTCAGCTTCATCTTTCAGTAAACAATTTAAAAGAATACCACCATGATCTTTCCAAAACAAAGCATTATCTATGATACAATATTTCATTGCTTTTAACTTTAGGAATCTACTTTTAGTTATAGACAAACCAGGAGGAGCTTGTAAGTTTAGTAAGACAAATATGATATCTGCATACCAAGGTGAATCTAAGAAATGTTCACTGATCTGTGGATTCACCATCTCTTCCTGATCATCTAATTGAGAAATAAAATTTATATCCAAGGCCTTGCAGTTAGATTCAACCATGAGTTTGGCTAGACCTTGGCCTTTTATCAGTTTAGTGGGCTTTATTTATATTTCATATTCCAAAATTGTGGCAATCCATTTGCCTCCTGTACCATCAAGACCATTCTGAGTCAGAATTTCCTTAACTACTGAATTTGGAACATAAGCAATAATGTGAGTGTACAAAATGTACACTCTGAAATATTTGATAGCCTTTACAAAAGCCAGTGCTTGTTTTTCCATTAGGTTGTATTTTAATATGGCATCTCTTAATCACTTACCAAAAAATGCTATGGGTTTCTCATAACCCTGATCATTATTTTGCAGCAAAATTGCTGCAATAGTATGTTATGAACCAAAAGAAAAAATAATGAAATCTTTTTTGAAATTAGAACTTATTAGGACTTGTGTTTTTGTAAGGGCTTGTTTGATAGATTCAAATGATTGTTTGGCCTCTACTGTCCATTTAAGTGTTGAGTCTTTTTTCAACATGTTATTCAATTCTCTAATTAATTCTGCTAAATTTGAAATTAACCTTCTAGAAAATTGATTTTACCTATGAAAGCTTATAATTCCTTGATATTCCTAGGATGAATTATGTTCAAAATTGCCTCTATTCTAGCTGGGTCTATCCTAATTCATTATTTTGATATTATGTGACCTAAAAGTTTCCCTTCTTCAAGTCCAAAGAGTGTCTTTTTGGGATTCAAAGAAATACCAAATTTTTTACATTTTGTGAATACTTGTCTTAAATGATCTAGATGTTCATTATCTAATTTTGAAAATATTTTTATATCATCCAGATAAATTACAAGAAAATCATGAATCTCTTTAGCAAAAGCTATGTCCATAGCTCTCTGAAATGTAGCTCCTGCATTCATTAATCCAAAAGGAATTTTCACATACATGAAAGTACCCCAAGGAGTAGTAAATGTTGTCATTGGTTGGTCTTCTGGTTGAACTAAGATTTGATTGTATCCAAAGAATCCATCAAGCAATGAAATCCTGGATGATCCCACCACCCTTTGTAAAATATGGTCCATTTTGGGAAGATGATAGTTATCTTTGAGGGACACTTTGTTTAAGTTCCAAAAATCAACACAAAGTTTGATTTCCCCTGTTTTCTTCCTAGTGGGAACTAAGTTTGAGACCCAATCATAATATCTGATTGGTATAATGATCTCGGCTTCATACATTCTTTTCACCTCTTTTTCAATCAAGGGTATAAGAACTGGATTTATTCTCCTAAGCTTATATCTAAATGGTTTCTAATCTTCCTTAATAGGAATTTTATGTTGTATTATGCTAGTATCATAAGATTTTAGGTCTTCATAACTCAAGGAAAAGACATCTTTAAATTACTTAAACAGAGCTATATATTTCAACTTTTCTTCTGAAGGTAATGCTTTGGATAGTTTAATGAGCTTAGGCCTTTGTTCAGTTCCTATGTTATGTTCTTCTATGTTTGATCTTAATGGCTCCATTTTGGGTTTTCTTGCAACATCATTTGAATCAAAAATATCTTCTAAAGGGGCTAATTCCTTAGGTAAAAATTTATTCTTAAGCTTTAAAATCTCAGAATCATCATTTGTTAATTATTCTATTTCTACATTTTGTAACTTGTCTATTTCTATTTGAGTGAATTTAGTGGGTTCATTTAAATCTAAATTATTTACATCTCTCTCACTGTCAATAGTTTCTTCTACTGTACAATCTGTATCTATGTTATAGTTTTGGAATTCTCCCTCAGCATTCATAAAATTGTATATCTGAGCATCTTGTGAAATTTTTTTCCAATATTTTAAGTTGTCTAGTATAATAGGCCTGTGTCTTATTTCTAATGTGTATTGGTGATTTGGCTGGAAAGGTAGTTTACGGGTGCTAGCAAATGTTGCTAAATTGTGTGCCTGCATGTTTTGTTTCCTAGCAATCACAGAAAAGTCAGATTCAAGCAATTCTTTTACCGGATCTAAAAGTTTCTCTCTATTTGCTAAGTCTAGGATTATACACAAAATACTCTCCTTTAATCTGTTTTATGATCAATTCAGAGTCTCCCATGAGAGAAACTTTTTTGGCTCCTAGTTTTCTAACAACTTGCAGTCCTAAGATTAAAGCTTCATACTCGGTCATGTTGTTTGTACATTTAAAGTTCAATCTAAAATCATGACCCTCTGAATGATTTTTTTCCATGTTATAAATCCAACATCCTGCTCCTACTCCTAATCTATTTACTGAACCATCAAAATCTAAATGCCACATTGATTCATGAAATATATTATCATTGTCAACTTCTTTATGTTTCTGCTTTAATTTTGTGTTTTTATTTGTGCCAGTTTTTTAATTACACAAAATGAAGGAATCCATATCAGAGTGTAAAAAATAAATAGGGTAGTTTTGTGGTTGAGCTGTACTACTGACCATGTACTTCATTAAGGTTTCCCTATAAAGTTTTTTAGTCTATCCAAACACTGAAATAGAAGCATAAGACATATCTAGTTGTAAATATCCTTGCAATTTTGCTCCCCATGAGCGAGATAATAGAATTCCATACTTGAACTAAAGTGACACACAAATCTTTGATTAATCCTAGGCATTTAACTTTGCTAGAATCAAAAGAGAATAAATATTTATATGGCCTAGTGATATCAAGATTTAAGGTTTCCATGATGGCTTTTGGCATTAAATTATGGGATTCTCCAAAGTCTAGCATAGCATTGTGTAAAAGATTATCATGAATATTCAAGCTATTGTAGAAAGGAGGAACACCACCTTATTTATTTTTACCATTCACATCAGGACCAAATATTAATTCAGGTTGGTCATCATTCAAATTGACAGAATCTTCTCCTTCATTTATGTTCAAAGTTTCAGTGATTTGATATTTGTATAGATCATGTTTTACCAACTCTGTTAAAGGAATTGGTATCTTTAGTTTTGAAATTTCAATTTGAATATTGAATGGAACTTGTATTTTTCCCAACTGAATGATCTCTTCTTTACTAACTGCAGTTTGAGTTTTTTTCTCTTCTTTATCTACAGTTTGTTTTTCAGTTTATGGTTCCACCATTTTGCTGTTTTCAGTTTTCTTTTCTGGGAAAGCTTGAGTAGCAGTGGTAATTTTGGAAGATTTTGAATTTTCAACAGCTATTTTGGTAGTAGTTGTTTTAGGATCAACTAATTTTTTATCAGCAGTAAATGTTGTTTTAGTAGAAACTGTTTTTTTAGCAACAACATATTTTTGAGGATCAGCTGCTGTTTTAACAACAGTATTTGTAATATCTACAAGTTTAGGACTAGATGCAATTTTTGGACTAGAAATTTTCTGATTAGGACTTTAATTTTCCTGATTTGTACTAGAGTTTTGTTGATTTTCTCTAGGGAGAACTTGCAGTACTTTTGTTTTAGGAGCTTCTACTATTTTCTTGGTTTGTGTTTGTGCAGTTTTCTTAGTAAGTGCTTCTACATTTTTCTTGCTCCTAAGGTTATATTGCTTGTGAACTTCATTTATTGCAGAATCATAACTGTATTCTCCAGATTCTAACTGTATTTTTTGTAATTCAAATAATTCATGTTCTTCTTGTGTAATAAAAATAGTATTATCATCATTAATTCCCATTAATTTAATCTGTGTATCTTCATCTTCTTCATTTTGGTGATAACTTTCAGCATAGTTCTCTTGGAAAGGGGGTCTTATTTTTTGATCAGGTGTTGATTCTCTAGATTTTCCAGTGTTGGGATTCTTTCTAAAGTTTAGATTTCTTATTTGTGGACCTTGTTGTTGATTATCCCACTGGGGTTTTCTCTCTGTGATTTCTAACATGTCCATCATCCTTTCCATGGTTTTTTCTAAACTATCTGATGGGGATGATTCCTCTTTTATAGTGACTCTTCATTCATTTCTCATTCTGGCCCTCTTGGCTAACAAGTTTGCTTCTACACTAACTGCATTGCTTTGAAATTGTTCTAATGTTTCTGGGTTTCTTTCCCTCAACTGGTATGACATGTCAGTGTCAAAACCATCAGGAAATTTGATTAAAGCTAAATCTGGTGGGGTTTAATGTTTGTTGGAATAACATTATAGATGTTGTTGAACCTAGTACAATAGTCCTAAACTAACTCATTAGGATCTCTTCTAATGTTTTCTTATTCAGAAATAATTTGTAAAGGATTCTTCTTTTTCTCCCATCTATTAATAATCTATGAAAAGCGTCTAGATCAGCAATATGATTGGCAGGTAAAGCTTTAAACCACTTTTTTACTTCTCTAGTTAAATTTTGGGAAAACAGTCTCATTTGAACATCAAATTCATCTATTTCATGCAATTAAAAATAATATGTCATTTTTTTAACATGTTGTTGTGCAGTGTATTGTCCAGTTCCATCAAATTGAAAGATTTTTCTCTGATAATATTGGGGCGTGGCATGTAATTGAGCTGGTAGGATCAAAGGTGCATATTTGGCTACCATGGCTAATATTCTAGCTTGGCTAGGAGGTAAATTTGTGGTGCTTGGTGATGAGGTTTAAGTACTTGCAGATGTACTTGGGATACTAGATGATGTACTTGGAAATGTTGTTGAAGTACTGGGAAATGTAGCAGCAGTGCTAGAAGGTGAACTTATAGTATTTGGAGATGGAAATAAAACTCTAGGTTGAAGAGGAAGCTTGGGAATAATGATTAATTGGAATGAAGTGCAGTGGAAAAAGTAGATGAGGTGGTACTAAATCAGGATGAATTTACAAATTATAAATAATTGGTAGAAGGCTTACGAGTATAAGCAGACAAAACAGTTAACTCAACAAAATGTTGAAGGAAGCCTTCATCAATTTCCTTAATCAAAGTGGTCGTCAAAGCATCAATTTTATCATATGGTTCTAATATTTTTTGGTCTGAGTCAAGTGAAATAGTTTCCTTTTTAGTTTCAATAAATGAAATGAAATCAGGATCTATAACACTGTCATATATTGAGCTTTCTGATTTAGTCTTAAACAAAGATTGTTCAAAAGATAAATCAAATTCTAAATCTTGTAAACTTGAAATTTTTTTGGGAAGTGAAGTAGCTTTGATTAATTTACTTGTACTTTCTAAACTTTCTACTCTCTTATTCTTTTTCCTTAAAATTATGTCTGGGTCATTTATGATTACAACAGGCTGTGGATCAAGATGAGCCCTAGTGTAGTAAATTCTTTTGGAAGCTAGAATTTTAATTTTCAATAAAAATTTCTCTTACAACCCTAAAACAACCTTAAGGTGAAAAGATGATAAAAATATTTACTTTAAGGTTTATTTTAAAACTGAGGACTGATATTCCCTAGTATGGTCTCCAGTATGTTATCACTCCAATAATTTCCTAGGGTTGTTATGTTTTTTTGGTTTAAAGAAATATTAGAGGTAACCACATACCTACTTTTAAGGTTTAGGATCTAGCCTTCCTAATGCTCAGAGAGGTCTCTCTCTATATGATTTATCTTTGTTGATTTTAGTTGATTTTAGGCTAGTTATGTGAGATTAATTGGTTTTGATTTGGATTGGGTTTGGTGATGGAATCACTGGTTCAAATGGATAGTTGCAGGTCTTTTTTCCATTGGGCTAATGGATTCAATGTATCAAGTAGCAGGACAGAATCAAGCTCTAAAGGAAATTTTCACAAGGCAAGATAGTTGGGTCAATTTAAATCATCAGGAAAGATGATGAAATGGTTTCAATCAGGATAAGAGAGAAATTAAGGATTCTCAGATCCGGATAATAAGGGAAATGATACAAGTCAATAGAAACTAGGGAGAAATGAAGAATTCCCTAATCTGGATATCAGTAGAAAACATGTAAATGAAAAACAGTTCAAGATAGAGTGTAATTAAACATATTCTGTAATAAAATTCCTGTTATATCATTTAGATTCAGAAAACATTAACTGTGTGAAAAACATAAGAAAGTAACAAAGAACAAGTGAAAATACTTCACTAAAGTGGCTCAACACATGAATCCTGTAATATGATGCTCTATTTCGCAATCCAGTCTGCTGACTTGAAAATGGTACAAAGAACCCTCAGGTTTCAGCTCAGTACAACTATAGAAATTTTTAGCAATTCATCCACACTCAATACTTCGAAATTTGAAGTATTTATACAAAAACTCTTACAAAATATCCTAAAAAAAACTTAGGAATTACTCAAGGAAAAATAAATATCTTCATGCAAGAATATAGAGACAACTATCTAACTAATGCAAGTTGTCCCTGTTTTTATTGAATTTGTTGTTTGTTGTCTTTGATCTTTTGCTGATTTGTCTCTATGTTGTTTGCTCAATGAAGGTTGCAGTTGAGTGTCCTTTACATTGGTTGGCTTTAACTTTCAACTCTGTTTTGACTTTAGCCATTTGAGTTTCACCTAATACTCTTTAAACTCTGATACTCTTTGACTGTAACTATTATTTTTTACTTTAAAATGACTGCTATGTTTTATCCTGATCAATCTATTTTAATCTTTATTGCTTTCACAGTAAATCAGTCAACTTCTCCCAAACTTATGCCTCTGGTAATTTTTTTTCACCATTCTTCTGAATACCTCATCTACCTCTGTATATTTTGAAAAAGTTGGCTTATTGATGAACAGTTGTTTTACCTCATGTTGGAGGTAAAATAGGTTTTCAAAAGTCTGATAAAGGACTTTTCCTGTTGGAATTCCTTTTGATGCAGGAATGTTGGCTTGTTCCTTAGACACCTCTCTGATTTTCTTGTTGTAATCCTCATTTTTCATTAACTTTTCATGAATAACCAGTGGACTTGGTAGGCCTTTCTGCCTCAGAATATCAAACTTCACCATGAACCTGGTTATGGCAAGCTCCATGTTTTGACATTTTTCTTCCAACTGTAGCATCAAGTTCTTTTTAGAAATTACCTTTCTAACTTCAAGAATTGTTTTTGTTCTGTCAACTATACCAATTCTTCCAATTCTTGTTTATTCTTTGAATTAAGAAACTTGATAATTTCATTAGCCTCCTTTGGCTTCTTACTAAGCTCTTCCTTGATTTTCTGAATGGCCTCATTTGTTGATTTGACAAGATCTTTCTGCTCATAAATTACTTGAATGGATGGTCAAATATCATTGACAGAGTCAATGATATTGGCCTATAATTGTTGTTTGGCTTGTGAAAGTGGTTCAGTTAATGTCAATTCCTTTTCAAGCCTCTGGATTTTCTCATTCAACTTGTTTACGTTTTGTACTTCATTCTTGTGCATGATTTGAGCAAGTTTCTTCTCATCCTCTAGGATATTTAGCTGTTCTTTAAGTCTGTTGATTTCATTTATCTGAATGGACATTTCCTGCATTGCTTTCACTAGTTTACCTGCTTCATCACTTGTCTGTACTGTTGATGTAGATGACCCTATAGCTGAAGTAGTTGTTGATGTAACATGAAGTGTTGTAGCTATTGGAACTGAAGGGGCCAATGATTCTACTAATGTAGAAGGAACATCAGTAGTGACTATAGGAATAACAATGAAAAGTATTGCTTTTGAGCTGGACTTTTTCTCCTGCACTAGCTTATCCATTTCATTTTCCATTTCTTTCAACTAGGCAGTTAATTGAAGGGTGAGGTTAATCATCTCATATTTTTGGTTTGCATCCTATAACACTTCATTTGCTTGTGGATGTTCAGTGGGAGGTAATTTAAGTTGCTTATTTAATGCAACAATGTCTACATTCTTTTTCTTTATGAGCTCATCTGCAACTTTGACATTTGTTGGATCATATCCTACTTCAATAACCAAATCTTCCAGTGATTTGATTATGTTATCTTTAGCCTGTGAGGGTTCCTTTTCTAACTTTAGCTGACCTCTGATGTTTTCAAGAGTTTTTTTCAGCTTCTGTACACTCATGGCTTTATTTTTCATGGCAGAATATAGCATTTCACCATCTTGTTTGTGAAATTCTATTTGGTCAATTGGATGAATATCTTTGGCTTGAAATTCATAGGATGTCTTTTTATAATCTGCTTCTGACGTAGGATAATTTACCATTGGTTGCAGGAAGGTCCTCTACATATTCCTATTCTTGTAGTCAGATGCAGAAAGCAATCTGCTTTGGTCACTGGGTGACTGCTTCCAATATTGGTTATATGTATCAAATTTTAATGTCTCATTTCTTAGCTTGATTTCTTTATATTTCTACATGATGTCCTGCTCTTTTTCTGCTGGTTTACTGGATGATGACACTTCAATACTATGTTGTTTCTGAATAATCTAAGTTTTAGATCCTGAAGGTTGGTGAGTTTCTTTAGAAACTACAAGAGGTGCATTATCTTTTACCATTGTACCTATATCGATTACTTCAATGGTTTCCACTTCTTCATTTACAGGGTTTAATTTTGGCTTCTTCTTGTAAATCATTTTGAATTTTGTTTGAGTGGTAGTTTCAGTAGTGTATGTTCCTTCTTCTCTGATTCTTTTAGAGTTCCTATCCTGTGGGGATGGAGTTTGCAAGATGTGACTAGTATTACCTTGCTTATCTGCCTCTTTCAAACTGTTCTCCAACCATTCAGACTGATTGGAGTATTTCTCAATATCTGGCTTGGATTCATGTACATAAAGAGTTAATTTACATTTGACTCTTAATTTTATTATTACTCCTAAAGGATCATAGTCCCATTGAAAACTGTGACCGAATTTAAAATCCTGCAAATATTTTTCTTCTTGTGGACCTGCATCTCTACTGTTACAAATAAAATGACCAATTTGCTCTTTATCTTAAACTGTGTCCTCTTTTTGGCTGCTAAGAAATTTATTGCGTCATATTTAAGGATCTGCGTGATATATTCAAGGGCAAATAACCCCATTGGGAGGTATTTTGGCAGCTTATATGGAAAGATATTAGATCCATATACCCTAATATTTGTGTTGTTCTGATAGAGATACCAATCTCCTGTCCTACTATGTTCAGATAACTGCGGGAATTTTTAAATTTCCTCACTAACTCTTGGTTGAATGTTGCTTTTTAGCATGTTGACCATTGGATGGATGAATGAGTCAATGAAATATGTGTATGTGAACTGTGCTGAATCCTTCCTGAGTAAGGAAGTCCAAAATATTACTGACTGTGGATTACCTTTAACATCAAGTTTCTGAAGGTTGATGGCAAATTTTTCAAGCTAGAAATATAGAAACACATGGAACAGAACTGATGAATACTTGAAAAAACCTTCTTCAGGAATTTTCACAAGCTGTTTATGAATTGTATCAGCAAGGTACTGGAAAAAACTAAATATGGTATCAGGAGGCTGACCAGGGGTGAAAATAGAAATGAAAACCAAGACTAAAGCATAAACATGATCATCAGTGAAATAACCCAAAATACAAGACATCATAGAGATGATGTGCTTGGTTCTCTCAGAGAAAATAGTTGTTGGATAAGGAGGATTTGTTTTGGGAGTTGTTGTTGATGAGGGGATGAATGTCTGGAATATCTAGAATCTCTTGGGGAAGTCCAGATTCAGATATAACTGTGTGAGGGTCTCAATAGAAAAATGGGTTTCATCTAGCCTAGATTGAATCTGCGGTATTTGGTTTATTGATTCAGTTGTGATAGTGAATAAGATTTCTTTTCCAGGGGTAATAATGGCTCTTTGATCAAGGAAATAGCAATTTTGGCAAAGTATGATGACCTTAGGAAACTGGAAGGTCTGTGGGACAATGTACTTGGGAAAAATGGACTCCTAAGTGAAAACCTCATCAGCTTGGTCAATGGATCTGTCATGGCTCCAGCAGTGGAGCTCAAGAAGGTTAAACTCAGTGACAGGGTCACTAATTTTAAAATCTTTGTCAGCTAAAGGAGTGTGTTCTACACCCACAAGTGGAGGTTGCAGAGGATTGACAGATACAATGCTTTGAGAAGCCATTTGCTTGTTAATTTTAATCAATTGATTACTTTTTTGACTTAGAAAAATAGGTTCGGGCCTTTAGGAGCACCTCTGAAAGATATTTACAGTCTATAGAAGGGTTTGGAAAACCAATTGATCAAATATCATTGTATTTGTGTTCAAAAGTAGTCTCAGGCCTTCGGAATTTTGTGAAAATATGCCTAGGGTTTGAAAAAAGAGGATTGGGAAACAACAGGGGTTTTATTTTGGTCTACAAAGGCTCCTAACTGATTCAATTACTAATGAATTCCTTTTTTTAAGTAAATTCCTTGGTATTCCAGGAATATCTAGAGAAAAGAAGCTTTTGGTATGCAGAGGAGGTTCTGGAGGAGCGGAAGCTTTCTGAAGCTTCAGGGGTCTTTATACTACTTCAAATGGGTTCTACACCGGCTGTAGCAGTAAATGGTCTTGAATTCTGGTAAAAAAGGGCTTGAAATAAGGTCGACAACAAGTTGTTTGCTCTAAAATAGGTCAGAAATGCTCTCCTTGTGCAATCAGTAACGGAAAAGGTGAAAAGGCTTGCAAAGGGCGGCTATATAAGTTTTTTTTACCAACAGTGATTAAATATTAAATGCGTAGGGTTAATTTCAAATGAGAGTGGTTTTCACAATGGGCGGGAAATACCATTTGGCAGTTTTCGCATCGGTAGAAGGTGGTAGGCGGCATTATTTGGAAGGATGCGATGCAATAGAATACTGCCATGTAGCAGGCGAGCAGGGTGCGAAAAATGCTCATTTCGTAAGCTTCTGGAGTGGTTAAAGATCAAGCGATCAGAGATGCGATAAGGTTTATTGACCATCGGATCTAATCAATCAAGATCTGACGATTAGACAAATGAGAGGATTTCATCGTGAATTTGATAGGCGGGGCCCGGGAAATAATGTCATGTGATGGGATATGTAAAAAGGTTAATATGTAGTAGGGTTATAAGGTGGGTCCAGGATATATCAAACATGGGAGAATTAAAACTATAGGCTATATTAACTTAAGGGGTTGGGGATGTAAATATGGGAGGGATTTAATATAATACAAGGTACATGTGTTTTATATGCGTGAGTTAATAAAATAAAGTTAATCAAATGATTAATGTAACTGGAGGAATTAACATGTATATAATGTGGGATTATCACTAAGTTTTAATGTAAAAATTTATATCGAGGAGGGATGTTTCGTAGTGGGACCCAATATATAAATTTAACCATTTAGACTTAGGATAAAGGTATTTTAGGGGGTATTTTTGAAAAAGGGAAAATAGTAAGGGGAAAATTACTGTCCAAAGATAATATGCTTTTTAACTAGGGATAGAGTATCTATGTAGGGAAAATTAGTGAAGTAAGGGGAAAAAGATAAATATGAAGGGGGGGCGAGGGGTATTTTTGAATGAAAATGGAAGTTAATTAAGGGTTTTACTTTTCCAAAGATAATATGTTTTTTAACTAAGGTAAGGGATTTTTTTGTAGCGAAAAATGAGTGAAGTAAGGGGGAGAGGGTTAAAATGAAGGGAAAGGAGTATTTTTACAAGGGAAAATGAATTTAGAGGGAAATTAGTAAGTATGAAAGGATCAATTTCTACTATCCATGCATTGTGAACGCTGCTTTTACCTACCCATCATCTACCCTAACATTTTGTCTCCATTCATTTGGGTGCATTTGAGCTTGCAAACCCTTATCATTTTTCTTTTAACAACAAACTATCTAATTCTAACCTTATTAATTCCAATGGATCAAATTAAATTGTTGAGTTCATTTATTACTCTCTACCTAACTATTGATCTACCAAGATTAAACAGTTTGGCAAGATCTTTATTCTCTATCTATCAGCATGAAATTTAAAGCATGAATAATCAAGGTTAAGTTATTTGACTATCATGGATTTTGTAATTTTTGACAAGCTGCACACAATCTTATTTTGCAAAATAAAGTAAAAAGTAGTGGCATTTAAATTTGCATCACTTTCATGATCTCTTTTTATCTCTTTTTTTGTTGGGGTTCATTTTTTATTTTATTTTTTATCTTTTTCTTTTAGTCCTTTTATTTTTGTTTTAGGACTTTTACCCTCTTTACATTTTTTAATATGGGAAAACAATTTGCAGAAAGAAAAGTATGTACGTATTACAAGACTAGTCATAGTCAATTAAAAATTATGAATCCTATTATTATAGGACCCTAACAAGACAATTGTGAGAGTGCAGGAGACTCTTGTTAGAAGAGTGCATTGTAATTGGCTCATGATTCCTTGGTGAATATACAATAGAAGGTAGAGGGGTTTTGAGCAGCAAGCTTTCCCTGGGAAAATATCTATGTTGTGGTTTGATTTGCTTCTTTCCTTACTTGTTGTGATTGGAAATCGTGTTTATTTTCCACAATTGATTTGTAGAAAGATTCAATATATTCCTTTAGTAGATCGCATGATCAGATTGAATCCATTGATATAAAAATTGTTTGTATAATTTCTACACCATAAAATCCCACTATTGTTATTGTTGTACCCTTGCATTATAATTTTTAGGTTGGCTAAGATTATATTGTGACCCCATGGACTCCTATATATAGAAAGGAGGTTTTTTCATTTGTATCATCCAAGAATTGTTCATTTATGTAATGTAAAGGAGGTTAACCCCTTGAAGTGGATGATTTCTAAGTAGTTGATCTCTCTTTTCTTCTATGTTATGAGCTGGTTTCATAACATTTGATATCAGAGCTTTGGATTCTAGGGTTTTGCTGCTGCAAACAGATCATCGTGGCATTTTTGCTATAAATTTTTTTATACAAAGTTTACAATGCTGAAAAAAAACCCATTTGAGCCGAAATCCTTAGAAACATAATGTAAAAATTTCAGATCTTGGTTCTCTACATTTTCAGAGATATAGTCTAAGGAAGTTAGGGCTTTTGCAGGCTCCCAAATTTCATCTCAAAGAGGTGACCTTGGGAAAATTGTGATAACTTTCTATTTGAGCATCAGATTATAATTTTGTAAAAAGTGTCTGAAATTGCATGGACTATGGTTTCTTGTGTATCAATTTTAGAGCCGAAATATGAAATAGTGACACATGGCATGTCAAACAATTTCGTTCTACTAAACTAACCCATAATTAGGCCATTGTGGGATATTGGGCATAACGTTTCCTTGAAGAATCCAAATCAGGTCTAACTTGTGGCATTGGAAAGAATACACAGAGGGCTACTATAGGAAAAAAGATAAAATATCAAGGATACGAAATCATAGAGATACATAAGTTTCAATATTGAGCATCTCAAATGCAAGAAAAATGTGTGTATCATTATTTTTAAATTGCATAACTTTTTTTTGAAAATTCAGTCTGAATTAATTCCAAGGGATTATTGAAGCATATATATCAGTATTTGGTTCTATAATTCCTCCAAAAAATAATTCCACACCCATGAATCCCTTAGAAAGCTCTACTATGACGTACGAAGAAGAAGAAAAACAACATGATATATCCAAAATTATGAGACCAAGTGCAACAAATTTCACTCTCACAAAGAGTAATAAATAGTGAAATGGAAGCTAAGAAGGATGGTTTGAAGAAAGACATGAATGGATTGAATAATGGTGTGGAATCTAATATCGATGGTATAGAAGTAAAAATAAAAGGCAACATGGAAGACATAAAAGTAGACATGGAAGACGTGAAGAATGGTCTAAAATCAGACATGGAAGACATGAAGAATGGTCTAAAAGCATACATGGAAGATTTGAAGGAAGGCTTGATAATGTTACTACAAGAAATTATTCCTAATGGCAAAAAGGTAGTAGAGTAAACCCACGATGAGAACAAAATAAACGTCAATCATGATTTCATAAACTCTAACGTTGGATTGAAGACCCGCCATATTCCAAAGATCGATATGAGGAAGTTTGATGGTAAGGATCCCGTAACATGGATACTATAGATGGATCAATATTTTGATCTCCATAATGTGAAAAACACACAAAAGGTATGTATTGCAACTTTATATTTAGAACAAAATACATTTGTATGGTATCGATGGCTTTTCTCTCGTAAAAAAATTGTCACTTGGTCAATTTTTACGGAGGAAATGATAGCACATTATGAGGATACAAAGAGAAACACATTCTTTAGCTAATTGATAAATAAACAAAAGGGTTCAATGGCGGAGCACATAGAGGAATTCAAAAATTGAATATAAGGGTAAATAATATTCCAGAGGAACATAGGATTGATGTCTTGATAGGGACGCTAAAAGATAACATCCAACATGAGGTTCACCTTGGCAACCCGATACATTGGAGAAAGCATTCAGGTTGGAAAGAAAAATTGAAAGAAAAATTATGGTGATAAGGAAGCCTACCACTCACAACTATAAAGATGGAAGTGTTGCTACTCCTAGACTTCCACAACCTACAAGGTTGACACCACAACAATTGGAAGAAAAAAGAGAAAAAGGGCTTTGTTATAGTTGTGATAGAAAATACACTAAAGGTCATAAATGTGTCGAGAAGAAATTATTTTACATATATTTTCAAGAAGAGGAATAAAAGGAACAAGAAAATTCAAAAGAAGAGGATATACACCATGATCCAACCCTAGAGGAAGAAGAAATGAATCAGACCATGTCCTGTAATGCATTGGCAAGTATTACTACTCCTCAAACTCTCAAGATAGAATGACATATCAAGAGGAGAAATGTGATAGTGCTTATTGATTTGTGTAGTACCCATAATTTTATTCATTGTAAGGTAGCCAAGGAATTGAGTTGCTTCCTATACCCAACACCAGAGTGTCAAGTTATGGTTGCAAATGGAGGAACTGTAAATTTCTCTAGAAAGTGCCATAATACCAAGCTAACCATGGGGGAATATGTATTTAATATTCCAATGCTCTCCATTCCAATGGGTGGTGTTGATGTTGTACTAGGATTACAATGGTTACAATCTTTAAGGATGGTATCTTTTAATTTTCAAGAACTTTTCTTGAATTTTTTTTTTCAGACGGAAAGGAAGTTGAATTACGGGGTATCGCAGGGAAGCCAGGCAAGATAATAAGCTCTAATGTCATGAAAAAGCTTATGAAGAAAGAAAAATGAGGCGTAATTGCACAATTATGCTCACTAGAAGTTCCAACATCAAAATCATCTATTTATTCAGATCTCCAAAAAGTCTTGGACAATCATTCCAAGGTGTTTGAAACTCCTAAGGGACTTCCACCTATTAATGATCATGATCATGCTATTCATTTGATTCAAATAAGTGTTCCTCCAAACATCATGCCTTATAGATATCCTTATTTCCAAAAGAGTGAAATTGAACGTATAATTGCAGAAATGCTAGGGGTTGGTATAATTCAACCTAGTCAAAGTTCTTTCTTTACTCTAGCAGTATTGGTGCACAAAAAGGATGGATGATGGCACATGTGTCAGGATTACAGGGAGCTTAATAATCTCACTATTAAAGATACATTTTCCATTCCTTTGATTGATGAATTATTAGATGAATTACATGGAGCAATTTATTTCACCAAGTTGGGTCTTCGTTCAGGATATCATCAAATTAGAATGAAGAGTGAAGACATTTTGAAAACAACATTTCGAACTCATGAGGGTCATTTTGAATTTTTGGTCATGCATTTTGGCCTTACCAATGCACCTTTTACATTTCAAGGGTTGATGAATTCCATTTTCAAACCCTTCCTTAAAAAATTTGTGTTAGTATTTTTTGATGATATACTAATCTACAACAGGTCTTGGAAGGATCATGTTCGACATGTTGACAGGGTGCTCAAAATATTGGGGGAGAAACAATTATATGAAAAAACCTCCCAATGTTTCCTTGGAGTACAGGAGGAGGAATATTTGAGTCATATTGTATCTCAGGAGGGTGTTAAGGTAGACCCTAACAAAATTAAAGCCATTAAGGAATGGAAAGTCCCCACAACCATAAAGCATTTGCGAGGATTTCTCGGGTTAACAGGGTATTATCGCAATTTTTTTAAGCATTATGCGAGAATAGCAGCACCTATAACAATATTATTGAATAAATATGCATTTCCATGGACTCCTGAAGCAACTAAGGCCTTTGAACATCTTAAAGGGGCAATGTGCCAAGCACCGATCTTAGCTACGCTAGACTTCACAAAAACCTTTATTGTGGAATGTGATGCCTCAAGAAATGGAATTGGTGTTGTTTTAATGCAAGAAGGAAGACCCATTTATTTTGAAAGTTTTCCAATCAAAAGAAATTATTTACAAAAAGCTATTTATGAGAAGGAAATTTTAGCAATACTACATGCACTAAAGAAATGGCGACCTTATCTAATGGGGAGACACTTCAACGTAAAAAATAATCATGACAGTCTTAAATACTTTTTGTGTTAGGTCCCTATATTACTAGTATAGTCCCTTATTGTTGTTGGTGTAACCCCCTTATTGTTATTGTTGTACCCCTGTAACCCCAATATTGTTATTATTGTGCCCTTACATTATTATTGTTAGGTCGACTATGATTATATTGTGACCCCATGGACTCCTACATATAGAAGGAGGTTTTGGTCTTTTGTATCATCCAAGAATTATTCATTTATGTAATGTATTGGACGTTTACCCCTTGAAGTGGCTGAATTCTAAGGCATTGATCTCTCTTTTCTTCTATATTTGGATCTTGTTTCATAACATTTGGTATAAGAGCTTTGGATTCTATGGTTTCGCTGCTCCAAATAGGTCACCGTGGCATTTTCGCTATAACTTTTTTTATACGAAGGTTTAGAAGCTGAATATTTATAGAGTGAAGCCAAAATCCTGAAGCAATTCCTGTAAAAATTTCAGATCTTGGTTTGCAATATTTTCAGAGATATGATCTGTGGAAGGTAGGGTTTTTTCAAGCTCCCGAATTTCATCTCAAAGAGGTGACCATGGGAAAATCATCATAAATCTCTCTCTGAGCATCGGATTGGAATTCCTTAAAAATTAGCCACAAGTACATGGACTGTAGTTTCCTTTTTATCAATTTTAGAGCCGAAGGAGGAAACAGTGACACGTGGCACGTCGTACAAGTTTGCTCTACTGAACTAGTCCATAATTAGTTCATTGTGGGAGATTGGGCATAACTTCGACTTGAAGAATCCAAATCATGTCAGACCTATGGAATTTGAAAGAATATTCAGAGGGCTAATATAGGGCTGAATGTTAGATATTGAAGATCCAAAATCACAGAGATAATTCAGTTTCAATATCTAGCTCCTCAAAAGCAAGAAAACGATGTGTATTTTTTTTCTGAATTGCATAAGTCTTGTGTGAAAAATTAGTTTTAAGTGATTCCAAGGGCATGTTGAAGCATATATATCAATATTGGGTTCAAAAATTCCACCTAAAAAGAATTCAACACCCATTAAGCCTTCAGAATTCTCTACTATGACTCATGAAGAGGAAGAAGCGCAACATGACATATCAAAATTACAAGAGAAAGTGCACCAAATTTCGCTCTCGCAAAGAGAAACAAAAAATGAAATGGAAGTTTTGAAGAAAGGCGTGGAAGCTAATATGGATGGTTTGAAGAAAGGTGTGGAAGCTAAGACGAGTGGTTTGAAGAATGGCATGGAAGCTAAGATGGATGACATAGAAGCTCATATCGATGAAAAAATGAAAGACAACATGGAAGACATGAAGAATGATCTAAAAGAAGACATGGAAGGTTTGATGACAAGGTTAATACAAGAAATTATTCCTAATGGCGGAAATATAGTAGAGGAAACTCATGATGAGAACAAAATAAATGTTAATTGTGATTTCATAAACTCTAATGTTGGATTGAAGAACCACCATATTCCAAAGATTGATATGAGGAAGTTTTATGGCAAGGATCCCGTAATATGGATACTACATATGGAGCAATATTTTGATCTCAATAATGTGCATAACACACAAAAGGTACACATTACAACTTTACATTTAGAACAAAATAAATTTGTATGGTATCGGTGGCTTTTCTCCTATAAACAAATTGTCACTTGGTCAATTTTTACGGAGGAAATGATAGCACATTATGAGGATACAAAGAGAAACACCTTCTTTAGCCAATTGATAAATCTCAAACAAAGGGGTTTAGTGATGGAGCACATTGAGGAATTCTAAAAATTGAATATAAGTGTAACTAATATTCCAGAGGAACACAAGATTGATGTCTTCATAGGGACTTTAAAGGATAACATCCAATATGAAGTTCGCATTTGGGAACCTAATTCATTGGAGAAGGCATTCAGGTTGGCAAGAAAAATTGAATGTAAAATTATGGCAACAAGGAAGCCTACCACTCACATCTATAAAGATGGAAGTGTTGCTACTCCTAGACTTCCACAACCTACAAGGTTGACACCACAACAATTGGAAGAAAAAAGAGCAAAAGGATTGTGCTACAATTGTGATATCAAATACACTAAAGGTCATAAGTGTGCTGAGAAGAAACTATTTACATAGATTCTGAAGAGGAGGAAGAAAATAAACAAGAAAATTCAAAGAAGAGGATATACACCAAGAACCAACCCTAGAAGAAGAAGAAATGAGTTCGACCATATCGTGTAAAGATTTTGCAGGAATTACCACTCCTCAAACTCTCAATATAGAAGGACATATCAAGAAGAAAATGGTAATAGTGTGGATTGATTCGGGTAGTACCCATAATTCTATTCATTGTAAGGTAGCCAAGGAATTGAATTGTTTCTTATACCCAGCACCAGAATGTCAAGTGATGGTTGCAAATGGAGGAACTATAAATTTATCTGGAAAATGTCATAATATCAAGCTAACCATGGGGGAATATGCATTGAATATTCCAATGCTTTCCATTCCAATGGCAGGTGTTGACGTTGTACTAGAAGTACAATGGTTACAATCTTTGGGGACAGTAGCTTTTAATTTTCAAGAAATTTTCTTGAAATTTTTTTGGAAGGAAAGGAAATCGAATTATGTGGTATCATAGGGAATCCGAGAAATATAATAAGATCTAATTTCATGACAAAGTTTCTAAAGAAAGAACAACAAGGCGTAATTGCACAATTATGCTCACTAGAAGTTCCAACATCAAAATCATCTATTTCTCCAAATCTCCAAAAAGTCTTGGACAATTATTCCAAGGTGTTTGAAACTCCCAAAGGACTCCCAACTATTCGTGATCATCATCATGCTATTCATTTGATTCCAGGAAGTGTTCCTCCAAACATCAGGCCTTACATATATCCTTATGTACAAAAGAGCGAAATTGAACGTATGATTGCAAAAATGTTAGAGGTTGGTATAATTCAACCTAGTCAAAGTTCTTTCTCTGCTCCAGTAATATTGGTACACAATAAGGATGGATCATGGCACATGTGTCTGGATTATAGGGAGCTCAATAAGCTCACTATTAAAGATAAATTTCCCATTCCTGTGATTGATGAATTATTGGATGAATTACATGGAGAAATTTATTTTACGAAGTTGGATCTTCGTTCAGGATATCATCAAATTAGTATGAACACTAAAGATATTCTGAAAACAACATTTCGAACTCATGAGGGTCATTATGAATTTTTGGTCATGCCTGTTGGTCTTACCAATGCACCTTCTACATTTCAAGGGTTGATGAATTCCATTTTCAAACCCTTCCTTAGAAAATTTGTGCTAATATTTTTTTGATGACATACTAATCTACAACATGTCTTGGAAGGATCATGTTCAACATGTTGACAGGGTGCTCAAACTATTGGAGGAGAAATAATTATATGCAAAAACATCCAAATTTTTCTTTGGAATACAAGAGGTGGAATATCTGGGTCATATTGTATCTCACGAGGGTGTTAAGGTACACCCTAACAAAATTAAATCCATTAAGGAATGGAAAGTCCCCATAACCATAAAGCAGTTGTGAGGATTTCTCGGGTTAACAGGGTATTGTTGCAAGTTTGTTAAGAATTATGGGAGAATAGCGACACCTCTAACAATATTATCGAAGAAAAATGCATTTTCATGGACTCCTGAATAAAATAAGGCCTTTGAACATCTTAAAGAGGAAATGTTCCTAGCACCAGTCTTAGCTATGTTAGACTTCACAAAAACCTTTATTGTGGAATGTGATGCCTCAGGAAATGGAATTGGTGTTGTTTTAATGCAAGAAGGAAGACCCATTTCTTTTGAAAGTCGTCCAACCAAAGGAAAGTATTTATAGAAAGCTATTTATGAGAAGGAAATGTTGGAAATACTACATGCATTAAAGAAATGGCAACCTTACCCAATGGGAAGACACTTCAAGGTGAAAACAGACCATGATAGTCTTAAACACTTTTTGGAACAAAGACTATCTTCAGAAGAGCAACAAAAATGGGTCACAAAGATGTTGGGTTATGACTTTGAAATCATCTACAAAAAAGGGAAGCTAAATGTTATTGCAGATGCACTCTCAAGAAAGGATGAAGAGGTGGAAGCATTGCTTTGTGCCATTTCTATTATCCAACCAGAATGGATAACTGAAGCAAGGGATGAATGGAAGAAGGACGAAGAAGTGTGGACACTCATTCAAAAGTTGCAGCAAGATCCTAGTGCATCTGATACATTTAGTTGGAAAAATGATTCCTTATGGTACAAAGGTCGTGTTGTAGCCTCTAAAACACCCTCCAAAAAACCCCCACTTTAAAATTTTTTGGAGCCCCTTAAGCACAAACAAAAGTTAAGTAAAGAGTTGGGAGGGCTAAGTCGTTGAGTCGCAAACTTCAAATTTGTGGAAAACCGTGATCTCGCGACCTTGCGACAACGCAACCCTGAGGTCGTAAGGTCGCAAGGTCACAAGGTTGCATCCCTCTCAGATCACCATTCCATGCGACCCCGCGACCTCATTAATGGCCCGCACGTGCGACCTTTTTATATATAGGAGGTCGCTAGGTCGCATTTTGCATATGCAGCGGATAGAAAAAACGCCTCTGACAGGTCGACTGGAGCGCGATTTTCCCGGGTAAGTTGTCATTTTCCTCCTGCTGTTTCCTTTTTTGGTTATTCTTGCCTAATCTCTGTATTCCTTAGCCTTTAAATTTCTCCTACCTTAGTCATTGTTTTCATTTGTCACTTAGGGCTTCCCTTTTGATTCCAACATCCACCCTGCTTGCCCAACTTATCACAGATCCTCATCCAGCCTCTCATGGCCTATATCCTGCTCCAAAAGCTATCCCCTAGCTCTGTCTGGACCCATTTAGCCCTGTGTTTCGCAAGTTAAAGGGAAAAGAAACTTCACGTTGCGCGCACCAAAACCCCGGCAAGCCCTAGTGTGACTTGCGACCCTGCGACCCTGCGACCAGTCGCTAAGTCGCCAGGTCGCAGTTTGATCTTCCGTTTGTTTTTTCTCAACTTCGCGACTTAGTGATCTCGTGACTTGGTCGCAGGTCGCAGAGTTTCTCTCCCACCGGTTTTTACGACCCAGCGACCCACGACCTAGTCGCAAGGTCGCAAGGTCGTATTTCCGCCTTTCCTCACAACTTGCGACTCCGCGACCTAGTCGCAAGGTCGCACTTTTCCATTTTTTCACAACTTACGACCCAGCGACTCCGCGACCTAGTCGCAAGGTCGCACTTTTTCCATTTTTTCACAACTTGCGACCCAACGACCTGTGACCTGGTCGCAAAGTCGCAAATTCTTCAAAATATCAACATCGCGACCTTGCGACCCTGCAACCCAGAAGGCCACTTATTCAGCTCTGCCTATGTCCCCAGTTGAAATAATTGATAAGCTGTACCTAGTTTGGTATCATCATGGCATCTTTCTTATCCTGGGATTCTTTCATGAATATGACAGGTGAATTCGAAGCAGACTTAGAGTGTATACCTGTCCCCTTAGATTCAAGTGACATGGGACCTCCGGTATCTCGGAAAAAATACAAGAGCCTGGAAGTGGAGGACG